>OZ038371.1:154778626-155227107 GCA_964036015.1 Leptarthrus brevirostris
GTGCACTCAATCCTATACAACTCCTAAGAAGAGAGGAGAGCCGCCCTAGAACTCTTTAGAAGGCCGAGGTAAATGTCTGTCATCAATAGAACCTAGTTCTCGGGGAGCCAGCAAGTTTTGTTGGCAGGTTGCAGTCCCTGTTACGTAGTTGAGGATCATTTAAAGCTCCTGATAAACCGAACTAGGTCCCTGACATCAGTAGAATCTAATTCCATTAACTCTTTGAAAAAGGGGGAGCCCAACAACCGGTTACTGCGGTTAGCTAAAGCCGGGCAATTGCATGAAGGTGAAGTATGGTTTCATCTTCCTTCTCATCTTTGCAACTCCTGCAGAAGTCATTTGAAGACGCGCCAAGTTTGTCGGTGTGTCTATCTATGAGAGAATGGCCCGAAATTTCGGCCACGACAACGCTTATAAATATTTCGTCCGAGTAAGATTAGCTCTCTTGTCCTCTTTGGGTCAAAATTCGGCCATATTGGCCGGGTGATAAGGCAGGTGTGATATATATCCGAGTCGAGAAGAGTAATGACGATTCTCGCTAGCTCGTCAGTTCTAGAGTTACACGGAACGTCAGCCCCGGTACCCAAATGAGGCGTATGTTCAGACGCTCAACCATTTTGTTCAAAGTTGATCGACATACTATAACCGTTTTGGAGCTAGTATATATTCAGATGTTATCCGTAGACAGTGTTAAGTACGTCAGACGGTCTACGGCTACATTAAAAGCCATGATTTCAGCCTGAAAAACACTGCAATAGTCAGGTAAGCGAAAAGAAATGCCTATTTCCAAGTCGAACCTTTTAGTTTTTGAGAAGTCTGTTAAAAATTAGAATTAATTGTTCCATAAAAATACACTTGACTTATATTAAAATTTCTGAACACTATCTTCGTTTCTGATAAAGAAAAGTTGAATTCCTTCGAATCTTCTCAACAGTAGAACCAAAGGGTTAGATTTTCTATAGCTGCTGGACGCCTTTCTCAGAAACTAGATTTTAATTCAATAAAACTAAACACCGATCTAGACAGTTGTATAATATTATGATCACTTACCAGTTACCGCAAAATACTTCTTCAAATTTACAAAAAATAACACGAAGAGTGCACTTATCCCGAGTGAATTTGTAAAAAAAATATCTAAAATTTCTCGTATTTCTTAATCCGGCCGAATTTTGAACGGTGTTGTTTTGAATTTTTTTTAATATTATTAACCACATTTACCCTGCGAAAATGAATAGTCGCCATATCTTATATTTTATAATGTCAATATTTATACATTATAAAGGGTATATCATCTGTTGGTTTTTTTAAATTACTATTAAAACTACACTGTTCAATACTTTTTAATGATTGTTACTTTATTGAACGGCCTCGTCCGATTATTTATGGAAAATTATTTCGTTTAAGCGGCGAGCTTAGTTGGTAGTAAATCTATCTTCACAATCCAGTGGTATAGTGCAGTACATTGTCGATTAGTAATGTATGCTTACCTTAGAAGTATCATCGGTTCATAACACGGTTACAATACTTAATATGCAAAAGATAAAATGTTTTGCACGTTGCGTAATCCTGCTTGAATTAAAGCCCGTCCCAGTCCAAATCCTCCAATTTCTGCCACAGAAAAAATGTTTTTATGTCTCTGCAGCGCGCTCTGTTTATCGTAGCATTGTCACCCAAAAACCAAACCAAAAAGTTAATCTTTCAGGATTCATTGGCTTGACTTTTAAAGCCCAAGAAAAGAAGCGATAGCAAAGCGGACAGTCCTTTTGCTTCAACTCTTTAATTTAACCAACTTGAATTGCACCATGCGATACGCCGGTTTTATTTTCCTAATAATCCGATATTTGGATATAACCATGTACATTGGCGGACAGACATTTACAGGAACCCTAGAAATTCTTTTGTTGAAATAATGCTTTTAGAGAGGTACAAAAGTGTTCGCAACATTTTCAATAAAATTAAGGTTTGTCGCAGGTGAGGTAAGAGATAACGATATGTCCTTGGACCAATAAGGCTCCCAGGTTCGAATCCCACCGACGGCAACCCAGGCTTGTTTTCTGCTGACAACAAATTACGCTGAAAGACCATTTGGAAATGAAGAATAATGTCAGATGAAATTCTTCTCCCGCTCCCAAATCTTGAAAGCAACATTAAGTTTTCGATGACATTTAGCTTCTAAAACAGGGTAAATAATACTACTACTTAATCTTTAAATTAACCGAAAGTAAGTAATCTAACCGACAACAAAAGTTGTCTCAGACCGCGGTAGATTTTCAAGAGAGATTGTTTTACATAATCACATCAACTCAACTTGTTATTTAAACGCACTCCGAGGCTATGCAATCTTCAATTGATCCAATGGGCCTCGATAAGTAAATCTGTACATCTGTACATCATCGGCGTAAAGGTGTATGTTGACGTCATGAAGCAAGTCAGTTAGATCATTGATAAATAGGCAGAACAATAATTGTTCGAGAACTGACCCTTGTGGCACACCATTATATACATCTTCACATTTGGATATTTTATTTCCCACTCGTACCTGCTGAAACCGATCTGTTAAAAAGTCTCTTATTAATTTCGCTACAGAGGACGCAAATTGATAGTTCTTCCGTAATTTAGCAAGCAATAGGCTATAATTAACGCTGTCGAAAGCCTTACTAAAATCAAATAATACTAACACTGTGAATTGATTGTAATCCAGTGCAGTGCGTATATCCGTTTGGCAACTGTGTCCAGAGCGAAAACCAGACTGCCCTTTAGAAATTAACTTGTTTTCATAAAGGTACTGAAGTATTTGGTTGTTCGCGAGGTTTTCTAGTACTTTGCTGAGAAAACAAAACAAGCTAATAGGTCGGAAATCATTTCGAACTACAGGATTACGGTATTAGGCAAGGGTAAAACTATTACTTTTTTCAAGCATCGAGGAAACTGCGAGTAAGAAAGGCAAGAGTTAAATATAAAAACCAAACTGTCCGAAACAATGGGAAAAGCATTTTCAAAATTTTAGGAGGAATATTGTCAGATCATTGCATAAGATTTTATGGATGTGATGTAAACTTCATCCTGAGAGACTGTGTCTGGCTGTCTACGATACTTGAATGAGGAGATGGCGGATTTGAGACCGGCGACATAAACATTCTACTTACAACTGTTAAAATACGCCCCCCCACCCCCTCCCTCCCATACATTATTTTTCGTTTCTCAACTAGATCTACCAGATCCTTAATTTTTCTACACGCGCTGTGAAACACCCTGTATTGGAGGCGAAGCGTACTATTCGTACATACAACTCTGGGAATCCTGGAAATTCGAAGGTTTTGTTTTCAAAAGCCTTATTGCCGGTAAATCAAATGTATTAAACAATCTGATCACTAGACTGCGGATTATATGCAAATGCACATTGTGCTTTTTAAAACAAACAAATAATTGCACCGCAGAAATTATTGGTATCACTAGTAACTTCAATTTATACAAACATATATTCGCAAACGTGTAAATATTTTCAATTTAGAGACGTTTGCATATAATCCGTAGTCTAGCTGATCGCACATCTAACAAATCAGTAACCTTTTAACTAAATGGGGTGATTAGAGCTGAAACATACATACATACATAATAAATACTTAATACTACAGCTCCCTAAATTTTCCTATTCAATCGTGGAGGAAGTAGTCTAGCATTGTTCTAGCAAATTTGTACTGAAAAATAAATTCAATATGTTACATAAATAATTATACTTTAAAAATTCAGTGAGCTAGAATCCATTTCTTAGCATCTCAAAAAAACATTTCACTTTTGGTCGAGTAATTCGTATAGGCGGACATATGCATAGATGAAATAGTTGACAATGCTTTTGATTTTAACGAAATGACATTTACAACTCCATACAAGTAGACTCAGAGATTTCCCATTCGGGGAACTTCCCATCAGTCACATTATCATTTAAATAAAAAATGGGATTATGTAGTAACCTAAATACTCAAATCCATAATGCACATAAATATCAGTCCTGACCTACCACAAATTGCACTTTGCACGGCACTCAAGTTTCATGTCAGAACAACATAAACAAACAATGAACCAAGACTCTGACCGACGTGAAAGTGCATCGCGCAGCAAAAAGAAGCACGCGAGCAATTAAAGAAAGTATGTCACCTGATATTTACAGGTGAATGCATTAGATATGAGTATTTAGCGTATTTAGTGTATTTAGAGTAATTACCAATAATGTGAGTATTTAGGTTACTACAATTAAGTGTCAGGAAATCTTCGCCGTTTTGTTCGAAGCTTGCCTACTATTTATATCTATACTGTGGCTCAAGAATTTGAATTTAAGAAAATTAAGAATTTAAAACAAAACATATGTTCAACAATTAAAATTAATTCGGTGGAGAAGACAGCCCAGTTGATAACTACATATCTTTTGTGACTCTTGCAAAAACAAACTAAGTTATTAATCCAGGAAAATTAGACATTCTATATGTAAAAAGTTAGATACAGGCCGAAGATTTAGATGCAGCTTAGTTTTAGTGTTTTAATTGTTGTGTGAAAGTTCTCCATCGATCCGAGCACCGCGCGATTAATTACGCGAGGTCAAAGGCCGCGAAAGACGGGTTTTCGCGAATATCTCGATACCGGTGGTCTTTTCGACAATAAAGTAATAAACTGTAGCCGAGTCAATTCTCTACAAAAAAGGTTTTAGAGCGCTTTTACGTAAGAGCAATTATCTGTGAGCGCTCTAAAGGATAACGTGTAGAGTAAATACTCTCTTCTTCATCACCTAAGAGAAGACGAATCCTAGATGATTTTTTTTAACTGCGTGGTATCTTCAGTAGACCTAATCCTCGGTCATTGATATTAATCTTTGGTTCTGAACTCTCACCTTCATGTTCTAAATCCGACAAATCTACATCGTCTTTCAAATATGACTCTTCAGTGTCAAAAATTCAAAGTTCATTTCCTCTTCATCGTTTTTAGAAGCAGTATTTAAGCATGCTTGATCAAATTATCGAACAATTTAATCCTGCCTTACGATATTCACATTAAGAACCACATTCGCGACTACAATTGCAAAAATCGTGTTTAGGAATATATCAGGGACGGATTAGGGTTGTTATTGGTTCTAAAATTTTATTTTTCAATGTCGATCCCCAGTGTTCAGGATCAATTGTATGATTTCCAAGCCATGTTCGAATTTGATGATAAACCCGATAAAAGCAAAAAGTGAAAAGTGAATAAATTAGTAAATCTATTGAATCTAGTGCTAGAAGGAAGCGCAGATCATGACTAAAAATATCATTATGGACTGTGTAAGCTCTTAAAAATACTTCAACACAATTTATCAGGCCTTTACTTGTTTCGAACAATTTCAAAATTTTCAATTTTCTTTTATTCAGAGCAGAAGTTGTATCACAATCCGTCATTGCGTGCAAATAAAATACATAGGCTTGACATTTGGGATAAGAAGTTAAACTTTGTGGTGAATAGATCTTTGTTTCGATATTTCCTTATTGGGTTTGCGAAAATATATTTTGATTTCAAGAACTCTTCTTACTAACAAATCTATGTCCCCTTCCTCATGTTCATCCTTGAACATGACTGTTCAATCGCTGTTTCCAAGATTAGAACATCAGCATTATTCTTAGCTTCCTTCACCAAGATTGAAGCTGCATCATCTGTTCTAGAACAAATTTTAGAGACTGAAGAGTCAGATTTGAAAGACGATGTGGATCCATCGTCTCAACGATGACTTATTATTGAACCTTTATTGTCGAAAAGTCCACCGTTATCGAGATATTCGCAAAAAACCGTATTTCCCGGCTTTTGACTTCGCGTAATTAATCGCGCGGCACTCGGATCAATGGGGAACTACAACATTTAAATCAATAAATCTAAGCTACCTCTAAATTATCAGCCTGTATCTAATTTTTTCAACTTTGGAAAAATATATGTCTAATTTTGTGTTTTTCTCTTGTTCCGTGCAAAAAAATGTTTGGTAATGTTGAAATAGCATCTAAGTTCTCACGGAAACCGAAACCAGATATAAGTTTTCATGTAGGCCGAACGCAAGAATGCTTCACTCAAAGTACCACAATTTCCAGATTTTACTTTAAATTAGTTCGCTGCTGGATATGACACAAGTATTTAGGCGTGTTTTCGGTTTACTATCGACAGCTTGGCCTGTTTTCAGCATATCTTCTGGCATATTTTGGACCTGTCGGAACGTTTTCGGCTTAAAATTTCTCACGTCGTTACTTCAGTAATATCTCTACGATAGCTACAGTCCTATGCATATCACATATCGTTTTATTTGTATGTTCGTGTTCTTCAAAATAAAGTTTAAGTGAACTAATATTAAAAAAATTTGCTGTACGCTTATACTTATTTTAGAATGTCTCTCGATGATTTTCCAACGCAGAGAATATGGCAAAGACAGAGAGACATGCTGATTCAACGTAGGATAACTCTCTTACGTAAACTATCCCAATTGAAATCTTTGTTCATACTATCGAATCTTTTTTGGAAATCAACAAGCGCAAATGTAAGACCTAAAAATTTCTTCTCGTTTGCAAGAATACTGTAGTGTTTTGTAAACAAAAGTCATGGCTACACAGGTAACGATAAAATGTCTGGAAGACAAACCAATGTCGCTAAGCGATATCTGCATTTTTAGAGATAGCTACGCTGCTATTAAACACCTCACTGGAAATAAGACCTTACAACTGTCCAAAAATAAGACCTTACAACTGTCAGCTTTAAACGACTTGTTGAGCGCTTTAACGTACATATCACTTGGGGACCGGGTGATAGTGATTTCCCACGATACTGTAAAGCTGACGAGTAAGCGAGACTTAGTATCACTCTAATAAAATCGGATGTAACTCACCGGCTAGGCAAACCGCTAGCTACATGCAAGCTGGATATTAAAAGAATATTTATCAAAAATTCGAATGAGGAATGGCAAAGCGAGCACTCACTCGCCGCCACTAGAAAAAATAGTAATACAATGTGGCAGTAGGAGATGACTTTATCGGAACACAATGTAATTGGCGCATTAATTTCAACCTATGTATAAATTAATACAAACCAAGGGTCGTAACAGTTATGGAACTTTTTCAATCTCTTCTAATTTATCGGTTATACTGGAACCTTTTCACATAAATCTGCGAGCATAACTGTTCCATTTGGAATTTATAATTTAGAGTTCTAAAAAATAAGTGTTCCTCTCCTGTGAAAACTTTTATCTCCCAAAAATTAAATATTTCTCTTATAAAGGGAGAAATATCAAATAAAAAAGGAAAAATGAATCTTCTTTCTCTTATTTTAGGCTCCAATTATATCAACACGTTTTGAGAAACTTCATATATCCGTTTTTATAGTCCACACAGTTACCAATTAAATTAGCAGGCACCCAAGGCAGAAAGGAGAGAAATAAATTGAAAAATCAAATAAAAATTTATTTGATTAAAAAATTTGTTTGTAATTATCGGATAAAAATTAATTTGATTAAAAAAATTATTTTCCTTTAGTGTATTATTGTGAAACTTCATCTTTTCACTGCCGGGATTTCAATTTTGGTAAATTCAATTTTTTTCAGTAATACTATAGTAGGACATTTTCAAACTGTGTTATTTGTTTATAAAATTATTTGTGTCATAAATTTATAAAACAATGTGTAAGGTCTATTTATATAAATGTAAAAGTTTGACAATTTCCTACTATTAGTGACAAATTTCTTTTTTTTCATTATTTTTTATCGATTGTACTGTATCTTGTACCAAAAGTATCAAAACTTTCCCGGCAGTGGAAAGATGAAATTTCACGTAATAATAGTACACTGAAGTTGCAATATATGCATACGAATGCATGCATGTATAGCAATTTTAATAAAACTACTTGCATATACCGCAAAGAAAAGTGTCTATCAATATTGCATATAAAATAAATGTTCCACAGGAAAATTTCAAATATAAAGGTTAATTCTTTTTTGAGACCCTTGAAGATAACTGACACAAACATTCCCAGAACAGTTATATTAAAAGTTTTAAAATTATCTCTTCTACAGAAACTTTTACAGATAAATCCTCTTGATTATATAAGTTCTTTGAAATCTTGCACAGGAAGAGTTATATTTGCAGTAAAAAATATAGAGGTTCCAGAGGAATACATACTTTTAAATCGAAAATATTAAGGTTCTAGAGGAATAGATATTTTTAAATTGAAAAATAAAGGTTACTCTTTGCTGTTATCCCTGTTACAAACACAAGTATTTCTACTTAATGTACTATACTTATTCCCCCTCTTCTACCTACTCCTCTTCCCAGTTTCAATGAGAAAAACGTGCAGCAAATGTTTTTTTATTATCTATCCTACACTCTCTTGCAAATAGAGAAACATAGAGCCAAATATTGCTTACATTCTGTTGGATCGGATTAAGAATAAATAAAATACACTTGACAAGTAAACATGTCTCCTTAAGTTTATCGTTTATCTCCTTGGTAAATAATAAGGAAGTTCACAATTTTTGGTATTTGGTACGGTGGTATTTCACTTATTGTTTTGCGCTAAACTTTTTTTATTCCACAAGCTCAGACTCAAGGTCTCGAGTGATTAGATCTTTGGCTTAAACTATGAATTTCGCTAACGTAGTAGAACATCGTTCAGTTGTCTTTTTCCTATCTGCTTTGTTAAACTATTTTTTATATGATTTTTCTATATGGTTGTTTCATATAATAATTGCCATTGCTTACCACATCTAGAAAAGAACTAGAATATAAGCATATAATCTTTAATTCAATTCAAAAATTCACTTGTAATATTGTTATTGTAACAGAAAATTTTGATTCCTGCTGTGAAAACGAGATTTTTCAAAAATGCGTTCAAGGAAGGCGAAAATTTCCGAGTATCTATTTCCAATGTTGTTAGTCCGCAGGAATTCTACGTCACAAAGGTAAGATTGTAATGCAATTCATATGTATAATTTTTAAGCCCAACATTTTAGTACGATCATAAGGAAGATCTCAAGAAACTGCAAGAAGAAATTAACCAGGAATATGAAAACGTTCAGGAAAAATTATACTGTCCGCAGCCGAATATGCCATGTGCTGTTTTTGTGAATGGCGGTTGGTCTAGGGCCAGATTTATAAAGTCTCTCGGCGGCGGTTTGTCTTGCACCATTTTTTTCGAAATTAAATGTTCAAAAATATATTTGTTGTAGGTAATAATAAAGTTTGGCTTGTAGATCAAGGACATTTTGAAATTGTAAACTGGAAACAAATTCGTGTATTGGACGACAAATTTCTTATAAACAATGAATTTGCATTTCAATGCTCCTTAGTGGACATTGAACCTCTTCAAGAGCACGACTATTCGTGGACAAAGGAGGCTATCGCAGAATTTAGAAGAATCGTTAAAAATCCTGTTTTACAATTATTTATACATCGAGCAAGAGAATTTCGGTACAGAGTAGTACTTTATATTATAAAAAAAAATGTTGATATCAACGTCAATGGTCTATTGGTTAAATACCATCATGCTATCGCAACTGGATCAGAAGCAACGTGTGTGGAATTACCAAAAGAGTATTCGAAAAGCAGTCCCAAAAAGCATAAAACAACGACTGAGGAAGCTGATACGCCTAAACCTAAACCTTCTTCTCCTACGGCAACAAGAACTAAAATTAAAGTAAGCCATATAGTGTCTCCTGGAGAATTTTATGTGCATATGATTAATCATGTAAATGGAATATCCAAACTTCATAAGGAAATTCAATCAGCGCAAGGCAACAAAGATCGGATTTTAAATTCAAAAATTGATTGGGAAATAGATGATCAATGTTTGGTTTTAGCTACACTAAAGACAGATGGCACACCTCAGTGGTATCGCGCAATTGTTACCGAAATTAACTACAATGATGACAAAAATGAATACACCGTATTTTTATGTGACTATGGAAACAAACTTCAAAAAATTTCTTCTCAACAGCTCTCTGAAATCGATACGGCTTTTAGTAGGGTTTGCAATGGAGCTATTCAGTGTCATTTGGCTTGCGTTCAACCAACTGGGGGATTAGAATGTTGGTCATACTCATCTATAGATGAATTTAAAACTTTGACAAATAAGTATGAAGCATTTGGTGCATGTATTCAAGGGACGCGCCAAGGAAATTCGATTCCAGTTATATTGTGGGGGTTGACAACGGAATTTTCCGACCCACTTTCTCCAAATATCTTAAAATGGATTAACATTAACAAAGTATTGGTCAACTGCGGCTTGGCCCATTTAACAAAAAAGTTTGATATGGCTCAACAAACAGAAGGTATGTATTTATCTCTTCCTTTTATATTCAAATTATTTTATTTTAACAAACTTATTACTTTTACTATTTTGACATTACACTGTTTAAGGGGATATTCTGTTGGAACGGGTTGGAAAATAGATATCTTTTGGAATTTTTTTTAATATAAAGAAAAAAGCTATTTATTGATTTGATTTTTCTTATTTAAAAAGAAACTATAAAAATGATGATATTCCCATTTCTATTTTCCAATTGATGGCGCTGAATAGAAGCCATTGAAAATATATGTGCTAGTGTAGATGACAAAAGCTAAAAAATAAAATCCTTTTAAGAAAAGCGCATTTGAACTAACTAAACTACTAAAATCCGGTAATAATTCGAAATTATTAATGAAATTTTTAGAAGAGGTTCTTAAAAGTGTGAACTTTCAGAAAAAATAAATAAATAAAATTAGATTTAATTTTTAATTAATTTTTTATATAATATTGCCAAAGTTCAGGGGGTTGCCCCATGATGCTAAAGCACAGCCTTAGCAGGAATGGAATTAAGGGTGAGGGAAATGGGTAAAGAGGTAGAGTGAAGGAAGTGTCGATGTGCGCCTCTTTTAATAGTTTCGGGCTCATAAGACGAGGGAAAACAGAAGATAGTAAGCTCTTGTATTGCGAGTTGCGATGGGTCTACGAAGAACCAGGGTAACAATTTCGTTAGAACAGTTGCGTGGAAGTAGCGATAGAAGAGTGAGAGACAACCGACATTCCGTCGATGCTCCAGAGAGTCAATGCTCTCAGAGAAAGTTTCAATAAGCTTAATAGCCTTACGCTGGACTTTGTCTAACGCGGGCAATGCGGTGTGTCCGACCCCTAGCCAAATATGGGAATTATATTCTAGTCTAGGCATGGTGTGGGATTTGTAGGTCAGCGCTAAGTCAGATGGAGTAAAATATTTCTTACATTTCTGTAGAAAACCCAAGCATTTCATCGCATTTTTAGAGACAGAAAATATACATATATTAGGTACACCTGTTACTGGATATCTCAGAACCCAAGATGCTTAAAGAGGGCGCATTTGGGTATATTCGCTCCGTCGATTGAAACAGGTTGAGGGTGGACTGGGCGTTTTTTAAGGGACAGAATCAAAAGAGTACACGAAATCAAGGGTGTTCTCGTCGGCGAAACTATGAATAAGATTGCAAGTGAGAGATGTGAAAAAAGAAGAAATAAGGTTGTTGAGAGAACTGAACCCTTAAGTATTATATATTGGCTTTGATTTCGTAGGGATGAGATGAAACTCCGTTTATTATTAGACGGATTTAACGGTCTGTCAAAAACCTCTCTATTTGTTTTAAGAGGTGAATTTGCACACCAAATGCTTGAAGTGTAGCTAAAAGGGCAGCATGTAAAACTCTATCAAAACCTTTTGAAATATCATCAGCGACGATTTCAGACGCTCTGTTAGAGCCGTTCCTAAGTCTCCGGTTGACCGGACAGCGCGAAAACCGCATTGACAATCGTTAATAATGTCGTTATTTTCTAGATATTTCATCAACTCATAGTTAACGAGCCATTCAAAAACTTAGAAAGGACCGAAGTTAGTGCAATTGGTATGTAGTCAGGGGTCGCATGCCTCTCCTTTTTTTAGGTATCGATTGAACATGAGCAATTTTCCATGCAGTCAGAAACATTCCTGTGGACTATGACAGGTGAAGAAGTTTGCGCAGAGGTTTAGCTAAAGTAAAGACACGTCAGTGCGAAAGCGTAGCGGCTTTTGTTTCCTAGTGCTAGTTGGTTTCACGTTTCTGAAGCTATGAGGAATAAAGCGATGCATTTCAAACCAGGGAGTCGAAACGGGACCGAAACCTGTCATATTTCGGTTGTTTTAATCGGTCTTGATTTCGGTACCCGAAATTAAAACCGAAATTTAAAGTGTACCGAAATAGAGCGACCGAAATTAAAAGGTCCCGAAATAAAAAGACCTTAAAAATATGTGACCGTAACCGCCAGACCGAAATTCAAAGACCGTAATTCAAAGACCGAAATTCAAAGACCGATTTAAATTAGTACCGACCGCGGAAGAAGTTATATGTCCGGTCTTGCGATTTTTCACTACCTTCATTACATAGCCTATTCGGTAAATTTCTTGATGAAGGGACCGTCTGTTGGAAGAGGGTGGATAGTGACTGGTGGAGAGGAAGGAGGAGAAGGGGAGGGTAGGGGTGGGGAGGGGATGGTGATGGGAAGGGGAGTGGTGGGGAAAGGGGAGTAAATGTCTAGATGAAGGAAGGGTGGTAGGGAGTAGAGGGGAGTCGGATGACTTCATTATATTATATAAAAATCCCAACGACAGCAATTTAACTCTAACCCTAACGTTTCAGTTGTAACCGAAACCGAAAATTTTTTATCTACGTGGTTTTTAACCGCAACCGAAAACTATATTTCACATTTCGGTTTGAACCGAAACCGAAACCGAAAATTATATTTCAAATTTCGGTTTTAACCGAAACCGAAAACGAAATTTTACATTTCGGTTCTAACCGAAACCGAATTGAAGAAAATTAATTACGGTTAAGGTTGTTGCAATTGCGGTTTAAAAAACCCAATTTGATTTCGGTTGACTGTAACCGAATTATAATTTCGGATGCGGTCCCATTTCGACTCCCTGTTCCAAACCATACGATTTTCAAAATATACTCGGTGATATAATTATCATCTCTCGTGGAGAAGCAATAAGACCACTCCGTCTCTCTGAGAAACATATGTATTAAGTCTAGACTAATCAGCATTTTTATAATGCCACACTAATCTTTTGGTGGACTTTTGATTAGCGGTTTTCAGAGAGGAGATGTAAAATTGGGCAGAGGCCAGGCAATGATCTGAATTTCCCAAGGGAGCCGTGCCCGAAACAGAGTATTTGTCTGGATACGATATTTAAAAAAAAAAGATCTAAAAGATAATATCAGGAACACGAGGGACACTCAGCCAGTTGTTGCAAATTAAAGGACTCGCTAAATAACTCGAAATGTGTTTCAGATGGGCTTGTAGTATGTCTGAGCCGAGCCACAGTGTGTTATCGACGTTGAAATCGCCAGCTGGGACAATTTCAGAAGACTGAGATATTTCCAGAATCTTATCGATATCTGAAGACAATTTATCAAAAGAACACACAGTATCAGCAGCAGACATATTGGGGATGCGTTATAAAAAGCAGCAATGAATGACGTGTCTATGATGGAATAGCCGGCTTAGCCGAAGTCAGGTGGCAGTAAGCCGAAAAATGGTTAATTTTCAATACACGGATGTTGCAAAAATTAAAATAAAATTTCTGCATACTCCCGTAACGTTAATCTGCAAAAAAACATACATCAGAACTGATGAACGGGATCCACAAATGAAAAGCAAAGTCGGCTCGATCAGTCGGCTTGATCACAACGAAGGCAGCCAAATGCTTAACAGTATAGACCCGTTAAGCAGATTCAACGAAGCACGGATGTGCTTTGATTTTTTTGTTTGTACAATATCCGATGATTGCTCTATATCGCAATAATTACTCTATTTCCTCATAAAATACCGTTTGACTGCAATAGGACTCCGCGAGAAATAGGGTTTACGGTTACGGTCTACATGATTTGGTCAACCCCTTCACGACTGCACAAAACGTAATTCTTGCGAATCAATTTCTCTATACGGAATTTAAAGCTTAAATTTCAGTTTTCTGTATTTTCTATTATGACAAAGGAAAACGATGTAGGAGGTCTGGTGTCTTTTTCAACCTGTCTAGTTCTCTTCTGCAGTTCTGCCACGAATAAATTTTCTGAAAATCTCCGTTGACATTCCGACTTAGTACAGCTTCTTTTCAGGAACTTTTCACATAGCTGGAAAGTGTAGGTGGTGATGTTTTTTGTAAAGCTCGTTTTTTTGTAAATATAAAGAAAAAAATTAAATTATTCTTAATTTTGTCAAAAAATGGTTGGAAAAACTATTAACACAATTTTCATTTTGTATTATTTTTACTATTTTTTATTATTGTTTCATTTTAACTATTCGTCAGTTATGAAGCCGCTGGCAAACCATGTTTCCACCGTCGTGTTTTTTCGTTTAAATGGTGTATGTTGGATTTAACTCCTTATGGCACCAAAAATATACTCTTTTTTAAATTGTTTGATGAAATAAGCTTCTTTCGTCTTACAATGCATATTTTGATTCTTATTTCTGACAGCCGGTTCCTTACAGGTTGAGCTGAGATATTTGTCTCAATATGCTGCTAAGTGTTCTTGATTCTTTAGAAGTATCAACTCCACATCCTCTCCTAGATTGTACTATCTTTTGTTTCAATTCCAAACAAAGAATAGAATGAAGCTGGATCAGATTTCCAACCGATTTTCACATCATGCCATCCGGCTTTAAAGGTACACTCCGCGGTAAAACATTGCGACATCCACTAAAACATACACATTTATTCAAACAAGAATTTTGAAATAGGGTCACGCTTACATCTAACGATACTTTAATGACTCATTCCAATTGCAAGTGCGACAAACTTTGGGACCGTTAAATAGCAACACAGTTTCAAGGCAAAAAACAAATATTTTAAGGGCTGAAAGCATTTTCACTACCAGCGATTTAAAGAGTTTGTTGATAAATTGTTGGTCCATTTTTTCCATTTCTCTTTGATTGAAGTTGGTAGATTGTCTCCCTCCAGAATAAATAGCACGAGATAAGCCAAAACAGCATTTATTATGTACAGATTCGTCGAGCGCAATGGCCACTGTAAAACGTTGATTTCTTTTGCAGCGAAATATTTTTTCACGCATTTCGCGGAATAATTGGAAGCATTGTCTGATTGAAATGTGTAGTTTAGACCCGCTATTGCTGAACAATATTGTGATAGGGGGAGTAAAAAAAAAGCATATTTTCGATAATTTTTATTGACGACAGTTAATATATATTTATTTCTATAATTACTGTATAATAAAGTAACATTTAAAGAATACTCTGTGAAATTTTCATTAATTTTTATGAAAAAAAAGAGCCATTGACAGCGAATCTTGGCGGACATCTCAAAAAAAGTTTTATTGCGGTGCCCCTCCTAACTCATCATTGGATCATTTCAAATCAAAAAACCAAAATTATTTTATTAGTTGAGAAGTTTCTGCAGGTAACAACGTCGATTTTTTTTTTATTAATTTTTCAATTTTTTACAGCACTGCAGAAGTCAAAATGCCGATTTTTCATCAAAAAAATCGAACATTTTGTTATTTTAAAATACGTTACAATTGAAAAATCAATAAAAAAACTCGACGTCGTTACCTCGTCATTTATGTAAAGAGAGAGTGTCCAAAATATCAAAGGAATCGGTGCAGTAGATTTCGAGCTACAGTGGGCACCGACTCTGAAAAAGCTAAGTGTGAGAAAAACTCCTTTAAAAGTTTCAAAGATTTTTACACCACAAAACGGCAAATTTTAAACTAAAGGATTTTAAGGCACAGGTACAATAATTTGCACACGTACACCCTTTGACCAAGACAGGCATTTGGGGATTTGGCAAAAATAATGGAGCAGCTGCTGGAAATTCCCAAGGAAATCTTCTTTTATTAGCGCTTCAGGTAGTTGTCCGCTGCAGCGCGAAACCGGACCGGAGAGGCGGAGACTTACAACCCCATATCTCCGTTAGTTTTACTTCAATCGACTTCAAATTTTGAAACTATAATCTTAAAATGGTGTACATTAACGGCACTTCCGCCCATTTGTCTTCTTTCGAAGATCGTGAAAATAGTGTCGTGGAAGGATTGTGTATCATATGTCCCAAAATTTTGTCACGTTGTGCCTGAGAATATTCATAAATTTCTTTCAAGCAATATTGCAGTTAATAGGTACCAAATATGGTAACATTGCATTGCCTTATTTATTTAAATTTGCCTTATTTTGGACAGGGTGTCCCAAAGATTTGTCATGGGATGTAGTTATTCCCAGAGATGTCTTATACAATACAAAGATCAATATTTTAACATGTTGGTTGGTTGGTTGGTTTAAGTGGTGAGCGTCGCCTTGGTGGTAATACTCCAATTAGCGCTGTTATAGCGCCATTTTGATGTCATAGCTAATAAGACCCAGTTTTTGCTGAACTCAGTTCCACTCGCCACCTAATTCCATCTAGAATTATGCTTGAAGTAGACTGAGTTTATTATGGGAAAAGAACTAAAGCCAACCAGAGGAATTTAAGAAACTAACTATTTCCTTAATTTTTGCCTCCGATATTGCCTTTAGATACTTCCCCGTAGCCCCTTTCTGACTCTGTAAAAGAGTATTTAAAGAGAAGGTGAATAATGGTTTTTTTTCACGTCGTCGAAATTGCAGCAGTGCATATTGTAAGGGCACTCATTCTAGCTGCATGTTCCTCTATAAGACAGTGGCCCGTACAGACTGCAGTGATTTTTGCAAAAGCAGCTCTCGGCCTGTTGAGCAGATCAGATGTCCTACTTTTATTATAACTTGGCCAGGTTGCCCTGGATATGCTGCAAGATTTCTGGGCGCTCCATCTGGAGTTTGTCGGCCATCTCATTGCCAGCAATGTTCCTATGTCCGGTAACTCAATGTAAGGTTACGTTAAGTCGACTGCCCAAGGAGCCAAGTAACTCCCGACAGTCCTGCATCACCCTAGAAGATATAGTAACTGAATGAAGCGCCTTAATGGCAGCCTGACTATCTATAAAGATGGCGTGAATCTATCCGTCTAGTTTTCTAGGTGTTAAGCTGAAGATGTTGCTGTGGCCATAGGGCTTAGCAACCCAGCAACCAGATTCTCTGAGTTTAATTAAGGTAAAGCAAAGTATGGTACTATGGTTGGTGTGGTGAAGAGCATAAGCGCAGTTTTCCCTAGATTCACAGCCTGCGCACAGTACTTGGACCAACTGCTCACCTTCTTCAGTGCATCCTCCATAATCTCGCTGATAACAGAGGGAAACAACCCTGATACCGCGACGACCTTGACACTCACTTGCTCAAGTCTCAACAGGATCTTGTTCTTGACCATAAGCCATAGCAGAGGAGAGAGAACCCCACCTTGGGAGGTAACGCGGAAGACGTGTACATGTTACATTTCAGATAAATTGTACCATGTACCTTACACTTAAATACATAGGATCGAAATTGAACGTAACTCAATTGCCCAACTACTTTGGCAGTGCCTTTTAATAATAACCCTTAGTCCAAATTAATTCCGAACGTTTTTTGTACAATGATTCACATATTGCATCCTTCGGCTCAGAAGTTTGAAAACTTTACGATTTGAGAATATTAATAATTGGACCATTTACAAGTCTTCTTAATATAAAACAATGTCTTTTCTAACAAAAGTAATAATTATTTTTTTTTACAGATGTCTTTGAAAATGAGCTTCAACATGGACAGGAAACATTTGAGAATTGGGTAGAATTTTTCAATAATCAGATCGATAATGCAATAACTGAAAATAATGGAAATGAATCAGAGAGATCTCTTGAACTTGAAATCGTAGACGAAATCCTTGATGGCGGGATTGATGCATGGCCGCCAGCTCAACAGATTGAGAAATCTCTTTTTACGGCATATCCCACCTATGTTGACAACGATGCTGTAGTATACCTTCATGACGCCCTAAATCATCACTTTCTGGCCAGAATGAAGGAGTCAATAAATAAAAAAATGGCTGATTCAGAACCTGAAGAAAACCTCTATTGGTATACGGGACAACCGTGCATAGCTCGTTATCATGCAGATGATAAATTTTATAGAGCTGTTATCCTAGAAACTAAACCGGGTCAAACCATTTCAGTTCAGTTCGTTGATTACGGTAATGTCGAAGATTGTTTAACGACCGACTTACGTAAACAAATTATGATGGACAAGATTCCAATACAAGCTAATAAATATCGAATTGATAAAATTGCACTAAAGGATAATAATACCAGTTGGCCAATTGACACCCTCGACTTTATTCATTCACAAATTGTTGGAAAGCTGTGTACAATCAGAGTTTCAGCAGACCAAGAGGACGAAGAAATAAAACGATGCTCTATACGGTTTGGTAATTTTGACATTGCCGAACTTTTGTGGAATGAAAGTCTTGCGGCTAAAATTCCATGCATCGTTCCTATAATTGAAGGTAATAGTAGTGATATATTACTTCATAAAATGGAATATCCAAAAAAAGTTAAGAAAAATACTCCTAAGAAAACAGAAGAAAATCCAAAAAATACCATAAGTTCTGAAGAGGAAATAATTGTACTAAGTGATGAAAAGTCAACAGTAAAAGACACTATGGATCCTGAAGAATATCAAAAGATGTTTGAAAAGATTGAGCTTGAAAATTTGTATAAATCGATAGCGATACCGTCTGATGAAGACAATTCCGATGAGGACATTGTGGAGCTTGAATTTACTTACCAGTTAGGATACTGGCAGAGCAAATGTGGTGATAGTGATATCGAACAAAATGAGAAAGATAATCTTGTAAAGTCAGGAAGTTCATCTATTTCGTCTTTCAATCCAAAAGAAACTTCATCTGTTAAGTCGCATTTTGCAGGAATAGATAAATTCGCTACGCCAATGATTCCTCATGGTATGTTACAATTTTATGGTGAAGTTGCCTTTTTGCGGGATTGCACACATCTTTACATTTTCCCATTTTTAACGGAGCATCAGCAACGATTTTCTGAAATGTCCAGACGCATCCAACATCACGCTAAATCTTCGCAATCTTTACCAACACTTGAGCCGAATACGCCCTGTCTTGCATTATATACTGTTGATAACCTTTGGTATCGAGCTATGATCCGCTCCTATTTTCCCGACATTGAAAAAGTAGATGTACTATTCGTTGACTTTCTAAATGCAGAAATGGTGACTACAAAAATGATTAAAAGAATTCCAAAACACTTGTTAGACATTCCATTGCGAACTATTCAGGTCAAAATAAGCGGAATAAAACCAAACCCTCGCTGGCGTGAAATTGATATTCAGAGAAAATTGTCTGACACTTTAGCTGAATACAAAAAAGTATTTGTAAAAATTTTGAAGCCTGGTAAAGTGCCAGAGGTGGATATCTATGATTCTCAAAACGAAAATAATGTGGTTTACGAGAAGATGATTACCGAAAGATTTTATTTAAAAAATGATTAAGATTTGACAGTGAATATATTTAACATGCAATTTTTGTTTACTTTGTTTCTGACACTTGAAGTGTTTTAAGTTTTTTTTAACAATATGGAAGAAGTAAAATAAAGTTTTAATTACGATAAGAATTTAGAAATTCGCGTTATTGTTTTAAATAAATGAAGTTGAAGTTTAGAACCTTAATTCAGGAATTGGAACGTGCTACTCTCGTGCGAAATTCCGTACCTTGTCTCTTACACTCCTGCCGACACTCCTGTCTCTTACACTCCTCCCCTAAAGATTTCAATTTGTTAAGAGTTTACCTTTCTGTGATGGTTCAATTAACATTGGGAATTTCAGGAAATGATTGTAGGAAACTTGTTAAAGCCATCTAATTTATATTCAGTCATATTAAAAAGTTCATAGGTCAATACTAATATTCAAGAAAGTCATATAGTGCCACGCCGAAGGTCATTTTGCATAATCGCATGTTGTACACGATTTGATCCTGGCCCTGGTCCGTTAATGGTAATTGCTCCCCATGCCGTTACAGACTGTGGATGCTTACGGAAACCGAGCTGAAAGAGTCCCATCGAAATTGTTATTAGAAATTACATACAAGGCAGATAATATAAATTCTTAGCTTTCTAAAATTAATTCTGGAAAAAGCATTAGCTTTCGTGACACTAGTTATTAGTACTCCTCGAAGCATTAGTAAATGTCTTTATTTTTATAATAAGCTGGTAAGCTCCAGACAATTATAACTTGCAATGTAATTCGGATTAGAGCACAACGATATGAGGTATTGGTTACAACAGAGGATGTCGTCATTATTGTTGCAAATTGTACCACAGAAACACATATGTTCCAAATTGTACAGGAAAATTTTTTTTACCAGACACATGAAACTGGTTCAAATAATCGCACACTTTCCAAAAGCATTGACTGTATTATTTATTTACACTTTACCTCGTTGTGGTCAATTCATTAGAGATTGCCGAAAAATAATAGTACTAAAACACCCTATTATAATATCACCGAACCGTCGGAGCCCTACAAAAGGATTGTTCTACAGGTGGAAAATATGTCAACAACAATCAAAATCTGTGATAAAGTCTATTTTTTCTAAGTAAGTTTTGCAGGAGATATCATTAAGGAGCCGTTCAAGTATTACGTAACGCAGTTATGGTGGGGAGGGGGTCAAGCAAAGCGTTACGTAACATTTTTTGTTTTTGTTAAAATTAAAAGTCTTAACTAGCGACTCACAGCTCAGTTTAAAGAGTAGCGTCATTGAGTATACAGAAGTATATATATGGCAAATAGCCACAATAAGTCCGCCCCTTGCAGTCAAGCAAAGCCACCTAAACTGCAAGCCATGAACTTACGAAAATCACGCACGCACATTAGGGCCAAAGTGGGCTGAAATTTCGTTTAATTTACATTGCTTCTTATTCTGGTATTTTGCGCAACATAATTAACATTTTTTGGTAAAAATAATCATGAGTGTTACGTAACGCGAAACGTTATGGCGTGTTACAAGGGGTGAGGGGGGGGGTCATAAATCTTCAAAAAACTGCGTTACGTAATACTTGAACTAAACGGTGCAAATGTGCTCTTATTGCGATCGTGCTGAAAAGTTAAAGCTGTAAAAAGCAAGTATAAATAACTAATACAATTTCTCTCCCGGGCGTCTTTTCACAAATCCACTGACTTCTGTGAGGCATTGCAGCGTTAATTCGTGTGTAAACACTATCTAAAAAATATTAAAAAATTTGAAAATTACAATTCTCGCTTTCTTCATCCTCTCAGCTCTCAGTTAAATGTGGTTATTTAACGGAAAGTTCGGTCCGAAATTCCCACGGCAGAGTCATGGATCATTTTACTGAGCTCCCGCAAAGGTGCTCTACCGTTCACAGCAACAGTTAACACCATTTTGCGGTCTGCCCTAGTCGTGATTTTCTTTTTTCGTCCATAATTTGCCCCGCTTTGAAGAAGTCACTGAAGAATTTTCCTTTATATTTTTTTTTAGATTTGGACCACAACATACGGTGAAACTCCCCGTAGACGTGAAATTTCTCTTATTGGATGATTTCCCGTTCTTAATAGTGCAGAAATTGCACTTTTCATTAGTAATAATGTTTAAAAAACAGCAATTTGGCTACTTACATAGTAATTCAATGTTTACTTTCACAAAACTTTGAAATCCTCAGACAAATTTTTCAATTAAGCCTCCAAAACCTTAAGCACTTTAAGAACTGGCACCTCTAATCCGCCTTTTTATACTTTTTTACCTGAAAAAAGGATCAACCCTCTGTTTTATTACCGTAAACAAATTAAGCAATTCCGACCAATAAACATTAATACGCTATTCAGGAAGAAAGGACGAAGACAATTGCAGGTAACGATAAAATTTACAAGCGTTTGTAATTTTTTGACCAGGGACTGTATATTGTACCGGGCTTGATTCATATACTTTGTTGATCCCTCAATATATATTTATATCTTTTTGTTTGCATATATAAAAACCTTCTGCTGAAACAGAGGATACACAAGATATCAATCTTGGGTACATGCCAAGTTTCCCATAAATTTCTGCCAAAACTGCCATGATTGAACGAATTGGCAGAAATTAGTTTCTAATACCATGAACATCGCATTTTTTTAATTTTTATTTTTATTTTCAAATCTGACCATCTTCTACGATTTATGTGGACACTTCTAATTTAGAAGAATAATTTTTAGAGCGGGGTATAACATACCTAAAAAACCCATGGACAACACCTGACCCATTATTTCACTCATCTCTCTAATTATTTTAGAAGAAATTCACTCAGTTCGATGTCAACGATCGCAAATAGACTACAATTTAAGGTAGACATTACTCTACAATCCCCAATGGCCTTTCAGCGTAAGCTGAAAACTTTGATTCGAACTTGAGACCGTCATCATGATAATAATATATAATAGTTAGTTTATTTCAATATCGAGTACAGCATTACATTAAATTTTATATTCATAAAAAGAAGAAAAAAATAAAAAACAAAACCTATCAATATAATTCAATAAAATTCAAAAATAAATAAATAAACTTTAAACTTCAACAATGGCTTCGAGGCCGTTTGTCGAGGTTGGTATACTAATATGTAAAAATTCAGTAAATATGTATTTATCAAACATAGGTGAAAAATAACTCAAAATTAAATTAGAAACCCAAAAGAAAAATTAAAAAGGAACAATGTACAACAATAGTAACAATAAATAAATTAAAAAAGGACAGAAGAAAGGAAAACAAACAAGTAAGCGAAGAGAATCATGTCCTAACAATTGTATTCAGAGACAAGAAAATGTCTATATTTCCAGGCTTTGATAACATAGTTATAAAGGTCGTCGTAATTGTTTCTGCCATTTAATACTTCTATAACTTCGCTCTCTGTAATGGTTTTCTTTCCACAAACTAACACACGAAACTCTGAAAGAATAGGACAAGTGCCAAGGAAGTGCAATAAGTCTTCATTCTCAGAGAGGTTACATAATAAACACAAACTACTTCCTTCTCTCCTCCAGGGACTAGCATTCCAGTCAATCAACCCACATCTGTACTTTATAATTAAACTAATCTTTTCAATGGAAAATTCATTTTTAAAATAGTTATGTTCGATAGAATAACTTAATTTATCATATAAGCCATGCCGGACTGTACCCCTTGCCCTGTCCAAAGCTTTAGACTTCAGCCAAGAATCCACCGCTTTAACGATTTCAACTAGCTTTTGTTTAAAAGCACTGTAAGTATTCTCCATTATATTAATCTGTATGTCATGTTTCTCAGCCAGATCAGACCATACCTCATGCCAAAAAATCCCTTTGTCCGCCACCATCCACGCTAGCTTCCGAGGCAACCTTCCGGTATGATAGTTGTAAAGGACATTGAATGGCATTGAAGTGTATGTATATATAAATTTGACAGCCCCGTCTCTAAAGTAAGCACATAGTTGGGGGCTTTCGTTGGCAAGAAAAATAGTCTTTTCAGAAAGAAGCGGAGCAATTTCTCAACGTCTTCATATTGTCTGAAGCCCCATATTTGCGCACCGTAACAAAGGACAGATCTACTAACTGCATTAAAAATTTTTATCTTTTCTGAATGTTTAATGTTTTTCCCTGTGATGAAATGTTTCCATGTAGAACTCAGCCCAATTTTAGCAGTTTGATATCGTTGTTTTAAGTGCTCAGTCATTGAAAGCTTTGGAGTAAGCACGATACCTCATCATGATAATGTCAATATATTTTACCTTACTACACCGACGTTCCTTTATTATTTCAGGTATTAATCATATAAATTTGTCTTTTATGAAAATATATATTATGTGAAATTATATACGTTTGTTTAATCAGTCAGTGGGTATTCTTTATCATAGCTGGAAGCTAGTCACTTAAAACTACCGGTCACGCTTTAACTTGGCTTTTCTTCTTTGCCCCATACGATGGAGTTACACGATATTAATTTTAGCTCTGAGTCATACTCGAACAAATTATTATTAAGAGATTTTTGTTTGGGTTAATTTCTTAGAATACTTCCGGTAAAATTTAAGCAAGTATCTGCTCAGAAAATTAGTTTTCCTGCAACACCGAGCAAAAAAGTGTTCTCTCTCCTTTTTTTTGGATTAGATTTGACTGACAATTCCCTTTCCCCATAAACGAATACACATACACACTGACATACATTAAATTTAAAGAAAAACTTTCTTCTTTCTTTCATTATTGGTCAAAAAAACTTCTTCAGATTTTTGCGGTGTCTTCCTCAAGAATGTGCCCATAATTATGAAAGTGTCCAAGTCAGCTCCTAAAATGTGCCAAGTTGTAAGTTTCAAGTTAAAAAAAATATCAATAAGTTGTCCATGGAAGATCATTTATACTTTATTGGAAAGGTTATTTATTATGTTTGTAACTTGTAAGAACTGCAATATTTAAAATTCTTCAATATTTTAAAATTGATTCGCAAATAAACGCTGAAGTACTTCCAAAATTGACTTAGACCACTATTACTTTGAGTGCCCAGAAATACTACATCGTTCACAACTTTTTTTTAGGAAAATTAACGTTCCCATAATTTTCTTACACCCGGTCTATATGTACTGTAGTTGCATCAAAACACCTTCGTATGTTACAAGCCGTAGACTGCTATCGTTCTCGCACAACTCTCTCTCTCTCTCTCTGGTTCCTTTAATCCCTTCTGGGCATAGCGCGTCTAGTACGCCGATTCTCCACCTGATCCGGTTCTGCCCCAACACCTGCAATTGTGGTACCTTCCCTCTCGACGGACCTTCTCCATGTGTTGCGCGCTTGTCCAATTCGAAGCCTTCCTTGGATCTCATGGGGATTCCAATCTAGAGCCTTTTATGCGATGGTGTTTGGCCTTTTTTTTAATGTATAGCCTATCCATTGCAATTTTCGCCTGCGAATACTGGTGTTTATCCCTCTTGGCCTGTAAGTCTATGTAGGTCCTCGTTCGAAATGACCTCCGGCCAATGGATGTTATGTTATGTAGCTTAGATGATATTTGACAAAAAAGTTTTCATTTAATCCCTTGTGTAGGACTCCTTTATGAGACAAAATGGCTTCTCAAAATCGACGAAAATTAAATTAAAGGGGGACCTCCACTCGGCGGATTGCTCGATGATGATTCGGAGGGTGTTGTTGTTAATGAAAGCCTGCCTGTTCATTCTAAGAGTACGCTCGATTGTCTGTTTGATTCGTATTAAGATGACTTTGCCATCACAATGAATCTTCACAATTACGCCTATTTTCCATTCACTGGAATAGATCTCGGTTTCTCAACATTCCTGGATTACGGGGACAAAAATATCAGCTGCATCAATGGGATCCGCATTAAGTAGTTCCGGTGGTACTCCATCAATCCCTGGGGCGTCAGCCAATTCCAATATTGCCGGAGTTCTGGTGTTAATGTTGGCCGCAGCGGGCGGGTGTTCAAGCTCGTGTAAAAAGGTATTCAACGGTCCAAAGGTGTTGTTTCGGACTTCAACAAAATATTCTCTTCACCTCCGCAGTTGGTATTCCTCTGTGACAAGAAGGGATCCATTAGTATCTCTTACAGGATGACGTGTAGGTAGACCGCTTCTTCTGCCTTTTCTGCTAGCGCGTTGATGTAGCGCGCTTGTCACGTCTTACACTTCTTTAGACGCCTTTCTGTAGAGATCTGTAGACAGGCTAAGATGGCGATTGGAGCGCCAAAAAATGCTGAACAGAAGAGGTCCTAGATATGGATGGAAGGGCTCTGAGATCACTGACGACTATTAACAGGACATGGAAACTTCCAAATGCCTTACAAAGAAGATAAACATCCTAGAGGATGATACCTGTAGGCTGTGCCTAGAGGAGCAAATGACATCGGTACACATAGTGTGCCTGTGTCTTGCCTTAGTAAGCAGAATTTGAAAGCTGATGTGACACCACTGGATGAGGACGGAAGGATAGGAGAGGTCTCATAAGCAAATGCTTACGCTAACCTGGTGAATCAAGGTGAGGGAAGAAAACTGGATTAGTCCGGGTGTCTCTCGCTGAGATGGTAGGGGTAGGGATGAAAAGGGAACCGAATGAAGTTGTCTGATTCGGCTAATCCTTAGAAAGGTATTTTCAGTGAGTAAAAATCTCACACTACCAGAGACAGTCGGGTTTCCTTGTGTCTTTGGAAGCTTTCACCATCTCTCGACAATATTTGGTAGAATCTTAGTCTCAAATTATCGCACGGGATCCCACTTTGCGGGATTGCAAACCGAAGTAGAATATTAGTCACATAGCCGGCTGTACAAGACTGATTTGACATGGCGTAAAACAAATGTTAACTATGTTAAAAACAAATACATTTATAAATTTTACTAGAAAAACTAAACAATCTCAGATATCCTCAAAAATGCTGGAACCCACAAATTTTAAAATGAGGGATTCCGGGATTTTAAACCCTATTTGGCACTATAACGTTGTAACGTGTTTTACGGTAGTAGGGGTGGGTGGTCACTGTGGTCAAGGGCTTCTGGAATGAAACTCACCAATTCCTCAATATAATGTCCGTTTATTTACTGTCTATTACTTCAGTTTGGTTCACAACTTAAATTCTACACATTTATTATCTTTGTCTTATATTTACAATTCACTTTATGTACCACTTTTATCCTATTCTCTACAGTGTATATTTCACTTGCTCGTTCTCACGGGGCGGCGGTCGCACTACTTCTGTCTCCCTTTGCTTTATAGCGGTTATTTTGGATGGGTTGTTCTTTCGTGAGCGTATAATGACCGACGGGCGGTCGCCTAGCTTACGAGCGAAATCTTCATGCGGCGGTGACGGCTATTCTTCCTGTGGGGAAAGAGACGATTTCGAACTACAATACAAGGCCTAAATTATCTTCAAGCTCTGAGGGACAATCACTCACATAAATGAACCAGGAAACACGCTGGCGCAGAGTACGTCAATACCAGAATGATAACCGGTGTCGGTCACCAGGGGACACGCTAACGACCGAGATAACTAGATAGCCGAGGAGGCACGCCAACTATATGAGTGTCTTGTACCAGGGAGGCACGCTAGTACAAGAGATAAAGCTAGTATCTGTCACCAGGGAGGCACGCTAGTGACAGAGTAAACTAGATAGCCGGGGAGGCACGCCAGCTATATGAGTATCTTGTACCAGGGAGGCACGCTAGTACAAGAGATAGAGCACGAAGTAGATATATATGAATACTAATATTACCCACCACCAGTGGATCTAAATCTGGTCCAATACAATTTGTTGTAGCCGGGAAGCCACGCCAGCTACCCAAACTTTACTATACCTGTTTATATCTTACCACCTAGTTTGGAGCTTCCGTGGTGCTGTCCGTCCAATCGCTGGTCCTCGACTGCCGGCGATCCGATATGGGGCCCACCTATATAGCCCATCGGATCTCCCTAAAAAATGTTACCTCTCTGATCTGCTTCACTGCATTGGTCGGTGATGACTGACTTTTCCACGGTAGTCAGCCCTCCTTATATTCTGGTCGGTCTGGAACTTTCTTACCCTACCTCGGTTGTTCCCAGTTGATGTTGCCTGTAGAGCTGGTCGACGACAACTGACTGGGCCACGGTGTGAGCCCTCCTTATATAGTGTCAGGGGGCTCTGGCGGCACTCGACATTCGGAATTTCCCACGGTATTTTTGGGGAAATTGGGTATTTTACCACTGCGGGGAGTGGTAAATTCGGTGTAGTTTAACTATGTCCGTGTCCGCGAGGGTCTGGCGGTGCTTAAAAACCCTTATCTCCTGCAGTGCTGTTGACAGGTTTCGGGGGCTTTTATAACTCCGGCGCTGTTGACAGGTTTTGTAACTTCGTTACAGCGTAGATCTGGCGACTCTGAGAACTTACTCTATAACGGTATTTTTCATTGAATTTCGAAGAACGTGGAAAAACTGAGAACACCTAGTTAGCGAAGTTAGTTAGGAACTTTAATCGCAAAGTTGCAGCGGTTCAGTTTACAGTAATCGCAATTCTGGTAACAAGAGAGTTCTTTAGAAAGTTTATCTGAAGCGAAATATAGAGGTATATTTCGGTATAACCTGGGTTAATGAGAGAAAAATGTTTTTCAAATAATAAATAACATTCTTTTAGAAATATGTTTTCTTTCAATGGTATTCTCTGACTAAACATGACCGCTTTAAACTTCCCTGTTTTCCCTGAATTTCCAGAACGTGGACACATTGCTTAGTATAGAAAACTTTGTCCTACGACATCACAATGCTGGACATTAGCAAAAACTAGTCACTGAAGTATGTTCATTTGTCTTTATTAAATATTGTGACTTGCTTTTAAAGACGAGTTATGTAAAATCGTCTCAAGTGCGTTTAATCCTTCACACAATATTCTTTCTACACTCAACGACGTTGAAATATACACAAATAACATGTCAGTTTATATTTTTTTATTGGAAAATTCAACTTATTGAATTAATAATTGATTGAGAAGTAAAAACATTATTTTTATTCATATCAGCATATAATTGCAAGAACTTACTAAAAACAATGTTAACGTTGCTGCGTGCTTTTAGCAATCTGTTCCTTTAAAACTAGAATACTTGCTCTCTGTTCAGGAGGAAGCATTGCAATTTGTTCATCAGATAACTGCAGAACTTGCATAATGAGAGCTGCCTTTTCATGGTCAGTTGCATCATTTGGTATTCCATTAGCTGGAAGCCTATTTTGTTGTGACACTTGTGGAATAGGAGGTATGTTTGGACCACCTGGCCTTAAACGTGGATCAGCTTGCCGTTGTCTTGGGTCACCTTGGAATGGTGCAGAGACAGGTTGTGGTACTGGCCTCTGGTTTCGTGGATCAATCGGATTAACCATTGGCGGTGGGACCGGATTCGGTAGGGATCTCATATCTTGATCCATATTCCGTAGCAGTCGCGGATCGGCATTCCTTGGGTCTATACCTCGTGGGTCCATATTTCGGGGATCTACATTTCTTGGATCCATTCCTCTTGTATCCACCGGACGTGAATCAATACCTCTCGGATCCACACCCCTAGGATCAATTGCTCTTGAATCTAACTGTCTATGGTCTACACCTCTGGGATCAACACCTCTTGGATCAACGCCTCTGGCATCAACACCTCTCGGATCAATACCTCTTGGATCTACACCTCTGGGATCACCACCCCTGGTATCAACACCTCGTAAGTCAATATCTTGACTAGGATTTGAGAAGCTGTTATTTAACAGTGATGGGATATTATTTGGTGCCGGCACGGGAATAGGAACCGGAAGTGGTTGCTGCTGCTGCATTGGACTTAATTGCTGTGGTTGGCCAGTAGACGGATTATTAACCAAAACTGGTGGCATCTGGTTCGCCTTAAAAAGCATTGTCTAAAAAGAAATATTTAATAAAATCCAAAACAAGCAGACATTTTCAACTTACTAAGGCTGTCTGCGGATCAACAATTCTCATCACTACTTGGGCTTGAAGAAGAGCGTATGCCAACTGAGGATTTAGCAACAACATCTGACGGGCTTCAGCCGGATTATTTTGTATGCAAAGTTTCATCTGCTTCATTAATTCATACATTTGCTCAGGCGGTAAAGACGCGACAGTTTTGGTAATGATTTCCGGTGCATTTTCCGGTTCACAGTGTTCACCATATGGATTCTCAACCTGAGGACCTTGCAATAGTTGTTGCATTTCCATTCGAGACTTTTCTGTACATGCATTATCTACACGTAGAGTACGTCCACCAATTTCATATCCATTTAAATTTCGCATAGCACTCAAGGCGGTTTCTTGATCTTTGTATTCACAAAATCCATATCCCTTAGGTTTTCCACTTTCCCTATCAAAGACCAATCTGCAAAGAAAAAAGTCATCATGTAAAGTAAATATGAGAAAAAGCCAAAGCAAGGAAAAATCAAAATACATGTAAAACTGTGGAATTTGGAATTTAAGTGAATGGTGATAAAAATCTGCAAATGGCGGTAAAGTCGAAAAATCAGTCGAACAATTTAAAAAAAAAAAGTTCAATATATCTATCTGGTCGTGAATATGTAGTAAACTTGTGGAAAGGTATAAGTCCATTATACCCGCTCTATAATAATAGGTCTGTTTAATGACCAGCTCTAGCGCAGAAATTATATTCAATGAGTTTTACCTTTTCAGTAGTTTGGAGTTTGCCAAAAAAGTAAAAAGTAAACGCGGTTTTGCTCCAATTTAAATTTTTCGAGCTGATTAAGCAGACCCAATGTGAGAGAAAATTTTGAGCCAAATGATCTCATCTCTAAGTATGAAGCAGATAATGCTGCAATTGGAATCGATTCAAAAAGTTTAAATGAGATAATGAAAGTAGTGGAAAAGCAGCTGACTAATGGAAAACTCGTTATATGTGAAAAGATGCTATAAATCAGAGTTCCGAACAATACGAAATGTCGCTCCAAATATTGCTCCGGAGCGGATCGGTGCCATATCTAGATCGATTCAGCCTAGGACTTAAGATGTAACGACCCGCATCGAGCGATTTTATATTAGATTTGGAAAATAACGATCCGCTTTAGGGCGGTTCGATATTATTGTAAATTTCAATCGATCCGAACCACTCGTTAATCGATTCGGAGTGATTAGAATATCGCTCCACTGAATCAGAGGAATATGTCTGGTAATTATAAGAAAGTACACGTCACCTGGTTAGAAATGTGCAACCATATATGAATTCGAATGACTTCCTACTGCCATTGTACACAAATCAATTGTCACAAAATATTTAAGTCTACAAAGGGTTTCAGTATCATAACATGTTTCCATCAAATGTGAAATCAGAAACGAATACGAAAGTAATTAAGAAAGGTGAATTTGTTAAGGGTAAATTTTAGTATTTAAGATATTGTATACAAATAGCTATTGCTAAATAAATATATCTATCTGTCAATCTATCTAACTTTCAAACACATAAGGAAAATTCGGGAATTTTTGAGCATGGTGCACTTCCTTTCATTTTCTATTCTAAGTCCTGTTCTTAGCACCCTTCCAATATCGTTAATACATTTAATAAAGAGATATGTTGCTAATACTGATCCCTGCGGTACCACAAACTTCACATATGGTTGGTTGGTTTTCGAGGGGGGAAAGATGCATGTCTTCCTTACACTGAAGCCTTTAGTGGCCCGTTGTACGCCCCCTGCTCGTCAGCGTACTTTAAAGTCCACTGTCGAGCCAACTTATCCCCGTAAAGAATTGGATAATTCGATTATATCCTGATTTCTTAACTTCTGTTAAATCTACGCATGTTTTTAAGATTCTAGATCTTTTTTGCGTGGGCTGGGCATTGGCCGAAAACGTGTAATACAGTCTCGTCTTCTTCCCCACATCCCCTGCATAGACTGGTGTTTGCATTCCTATTTTTATGGCATGAGCTCTTAGTCTTGCATCTCCTGTCACAAGGCCAACAAGAAGATTTAGTTTGGCTTTGTTAAGCTTAATGATCTTTTCAGATTCATGTGCATTGAGAGCTCCCCAAAACGCCTTTGTCTGGCGATGTCGGATCCCTCCCATTTTTCTTTGTGCCTCCTCGTTTCCCATTCCATGATTTCCTTTCTGATTTCATGGATGGGTATGCTCAGGTTGAGTGTCCTCATTTGCGCCCCACCGCGCCAGCTCATTTGCTTTATCATTTTCTGGGATGCTGCAGTGCCCCGGCACGTATATTAGGGTGACATCGTTTTGTCTCCCTAGTTTCGTGAGGGTCTGTTCACATCCCTCTATCGTTTTGGATTTAACCTCGGCGTTAGTTAACGATTTGATGGATGCCTGGCTATCGGTGCATATTGCGATCCTGGAGGATGTTATTCCTCGTTCTATTAGCTGTTTAGCTCCTATCTCTATCGCTGCGATTTCACATTGAAGAACCGAAGAAGAGCCGTTAACCCCTCCCTATTACTCTAGGTTAAGTTCCTCGCACGATATTCCATTACATACTTGGACGATCTTCTTATGTCGGGTTTGCACTCCCCTTACCTTTCACAGTTTATTCATTCGCAAACGTGTAGCCGAGTTTAGTGCTACTTGTTTAACGTAGAATTCCAGTTAATTTATATTTAGAATGATCTCTAAGGCCCTTGTCGGTGTTGACCTAGTAGCCCCTGGTAGTTTCTGCCCACCTCCATAGCTTTCCACCAGACAATCGCTCCATGTGTTATCATAGGTCTGATTTCACATGTGTATACCCATTTTATAATATAGGGTAATAGTCCCCATACCCTACCTATAGCATTCTACAATACACATATAGTTTATCATATAATTGATCGTTCACTTGTGTCCTTTGCAGTAGACCAGTTAATTAGCTTGGGAACCACATCTCTAATCCCGTACTTTTCCAGTTTAATTAATAATATAATTTTGTCGACAGTCTCAAAAGCTCTCTCCGGATAAAAAAAAAACTGCTATCACTATGTTTCCGTTGTCAACTGTTGTATAGTAGTACACAAAGGCACAAAAGTGATTGGACGGTACAGGGAAGCATCAGGGAAAAAATTTTTGTGAGAGATGAGAGCAGAGTAATTTCCCTGACAGGGATTATGACTTTGAAGTCTTAGGAAATAAACTGGATACAGTAGAGCTGTTGATGATGTTCTTCATGGAAGAGGCTAAAATATTCATATTTCTCATTCCAAAAAGGGAAACTCACCTAATATACTTAGGTAAATTTAGTGAAATTCAAGTATTATAAACTACTGCTTTGATTTAATATAAATCCTCCAAAGGTCCTATGTGCTGTTAGCCAATTAAATTGCAAGCAGTCAACTTACTTTATACTTAGTTTTCTATGCCTATTTTCCTCGCACCTTGACAGGGCTACTAGATTAAACAAACTAACAACACACAACGTTTAATAACAAGAACAACCTTACTTGATTGCCAACTACAGTTTTAACTCGTACTGTTAATCTTATAAGAGAAACTTGCCGTACACAAGAATATTTCAACTTACTTTAATGATATTACCGGTCCCACTTCGCTGAAAATTTCCTTCAGTTTTTCTTCAGTGGCCTCATATGGTATGTTGCCCACTATGCATAAAACTCGGTTAAATGTTATTATTACTTTAGATTTATTTTCTTACCGAAAACTGATCTCATGGACTTATCCATAATACTTTGATCCGAATTTTTCTCACCCATTTTAAATTATTAGCTTTTCCAAACTCGACCGATAAAAAGGGATCCTGACAAAACAATGTGACAACTTAAATTTTAATGGCGAGTAGAACAAATTGTATTGGTGTACCAGATTCCTTACTTTATTTTTGAACACATTCGGCGATTGTGTGGTTGCAAAAAAACATTTTTTCAGTTTCTGTTCAAAATTGAAATTAAAAATTCTTAGTTACAAATATTTAGAAAACGATTTTGGTATGCATTTGTTAAACGGTGGTATAAGTAAATAAAAAGCTTGCTGGGCTCGCTCAAGAACCAGCCTTACCAATAGGGGAATTCTGCTAGTCAAAAAAGTTCGTTTAAAAAAATCGAATTGCGCAGTAGATCTAAATGTTTATATAAGCGAAAGTACTGAATATCTTCTCTTTAACAACACAAAGGAAAAGGAACATGTAACCATTTGCTGATTTACAAGCCTTTTTGTAAATTTTGTCTGTATTTAGTCCTCTAACTTGAGTACCTACTTCTTATCGTTTATTTAAATGGAAAAACGAACTATTACAGATTTAATCTGTTGCGAAAAAACATTTTAAAAGCGGAATAATGCATCACTTACAAGAAATTAAAAATTGTTGCTGTTTAAAATTTTGTTTAAATTAAATTTTAACTTTTCACATAAACGCACTCTAAGCAAAAACGTAGTAGTTTGCAAATTTGACAATTCAAATTTTGATACTTTTGTCCCCACTTTGTTATAAATCTATTACAACTTAAATTCGTGAAATAAACATGTCTGCATAAAAACGCTGACTGGGATTGATTCGTTTGTTGAACTTTCGGTATTTGTGCGTAGTGCATAGTGAGTAATTGAACAAAAATAGTGTATCAATAAAATTTGGTTGTACAAATATAGTTTAAAAAGAAATTTATACTGAAACGGACATGGATTGTACGTAAAATTCCACTCTGAAAATTGGTACTCCGTCATCGAGGCCATTTATCGAAATCGATCTCGGGCCTAGTTTGGGTTGTCTGGCCATTTGTGTGCCGTTTAATTTATTAGTGTAATATGTGTGACGTTCCAAAAAGAAAAAAACACTTCCAAAATCTTCTACGCTTACCCAAATAGATTAATGGAATTAAAACAGCTCAGGTAATATAAGAATGAAAAACGTTACGAGGACAAAGTACTGAACCAGGCTAGGCAATTGTTTTTGTCACAAAGCCAGTTGTTCCACTTGAAATTTTGGTTTTATAATTAGTTAAGGAAGGCTTAAACGGAGCAATAAACCTCGGTTTTACTTAAAAATGAAATAAAGAATGGGTGCTTTGTGACGTTGGCTATCGATTTATAAAAGGCGACCAGTGTAGTTGTGTACACCCCCAAAAGCTACACCCAGACGGAATATTTTGAACTGATTGAACTTTGGGAAAGCTCGCAATAAAATGGGTGAGCAAATTCCGTGCCCGGTGTGCACATTGTTTTTGCACCCAGGAATGAACCTTGCGGACCATTTAGAAACGCATCCAAAAGAACAAGTCATAAAAGCTTTGGTTTCTCTTGCCTCGAGAACACATTCTATGAGACCTCAAACACCTACAGCCCTTATAGCACAACATACACTACCATCAATAGATAATAGTTCAAATGCCGGCCTTATGACCTCCAGTGAGTCGAAACTAGGATTCTTGACTCCTCATAACCGAAATGTGATGATCGTTAATAGACAGAGCACACTCGTTTATCAAGATACTGGACACCAGAGAATCTTATCTCAAGCAATACCTATTGCTCCTCCACCGTTACAGGTAAGAGTTTATTTATCATATTTATTTTGTTTTATATTTGTTTTGGCAATCTACTGCAAATTAGGTACATTTTGCTATACATAAGTCTGAGGAGGTTATCTGCAAAACAAGTCAGGTCCACAATAAAAAAAAATAGTTTTTGATATTATTCTTTTCTCCAGAGAACTAACTGCCCTTCAAAACATAGTTTTTCACAACTTAATACATAGGCGATGATTAGAACCCAAGCTTGATCTTTTCCAATTCAAAAAAATAAATAAAAAATATTGAGATAAGAACGCTATCTGAAAGTATTCCTATTTGTTATAAAAAATTATCAACCGTTCGTTTTTTCCTACACAGATTTCCTTTTTCAATGGCATATTATATCAGACATAGTTCTTTTCCAATTTAAGTTACACTTTTTCTTCACATTTGCTGCTTGGTTACAAAATATAACATTTTCCGATACGAAATCTTCGTAGGTTGGCTAGGTTCAAAACTCCTTTTCCGAAGAACATTTTGCATGTCTTGCTACTTTGTTATTATTTATTACATTTAAACATTTTTAGGTTTCTTATTGTTGTATTATATGTAAAAAATACACTTCAAGATTAAAATTTATATACCTTTTTTCCCTTAAATTTAACAAAACCAAAACCCTTTCAAATATTTCTTAATTTAACAATACAATAAAAAATGGAGTTTCTGTCTAATATAGTGTTTCGATTAAATTTATTAATAACTATTATAATGAATTAATTGTTGTCAAAAACCTTTGTACCCCGTCCGAATTTAGTTTTTGTTTGTTTCACTCTACGAGGAAGTAACTAAAGGAGAGGCCTTTACCTAAGAAAAGCGGGACAATTTTAAGCTGGTGTGAGATTTATACGCATACTATCTCATAAGCCCAAAGCAGATGATTAAACTTAAAACTTGCAAGTACTTAAATGCGCTCGGCTAATTTGTTAATTAGAAAGCAAAGAGAATAATAGGTCTGTTCACGTACTTTTTGATCAGAAATATTCTGAGTAGAAATGTTAAATAGGAGAAGTAACCAACTACCAAGAGTACGTGAACAAATTTGAGTAGTCTTGGACAAAAACTAAAGCAATAACTGTCAAAGTGACAATTAGTGGCTTTATAACAAAGCCTAACAAAAGTGCTCAACTTATTTCTTCGGGTAAATTTGGTCAGCAAATTTTCGCCCATTTCATGAGTACGTGAACGCGTTTGGGTAAAAATATCATAATGCATTTACCCAAAACTAAGTACGTGAACAGACCTAATAATAATAATGTTTATTAAAATAATTCAAGTATAAACACGTCTTAATTACTAACCAAAACATTTAGACAATGGCAAAGAGCCGTCTGTCAGTTGGCACTCCTATGAGGATTTGTTTTAATTTTTAAATATTGAATTCGTGAATTAATTCCTCTCTGTAGTTAAAAGCTTCCTTTACAAATTTCTACAAAGCAAACTAGACCTTACCGTTCATGTAAGAAAAAAATTGCTTTTCGTCTATTTCTGCAGCTTCCAAATACAACAGTCGTAATTCTTTCAAAAGCGGAAATGCAGCTACAAAGTGGTATGTATTTTCTGGGGCACTCGGTTACATAGAGAACATATACCGCAAGTATTTTTGTTTTCCAGCATCTTGCGTTTAGATCTAGCAAGCCACCTCTTGTCATAATTAGAGTTCTTATCATATGTAGAGGAAAACTATCCAAAATAATGCACAGGGTTGCCGTATTCCAATCTATCGTAAACATCGTGATGAGTTGAACTGCTTGACTTATTAGTTTCTCCCACAGTAACGCATTCTTTTTAAAAGAAATCAGCCTATCTTTGTCTATATTTTCAGTATCAAATTCGACTCCAGTCATTTGCGCTAATTGTTCCAATTCCAAGACCCAAAAGATTCTCTTCTGAAGTTATTCAACAGCCAATATCCTAGGTATTCGATGTGTCTATAGTATGACAGAGTCTTTATTATATAGTCCAGGTGTAATTCCAGTGTGTAGAGATAAAGCTTATTCCAACCAGATTCCAGATGCAACATATAATTTGGCGTGGTGTTTGGAAGACGAAAGTTTAGTTTAACAATAAATCTTAAAAGTTGATCCACCTTATCATACTCTCTGGAGCCCCAGACCTGGCCAGCATAACACATTATAGCTCGAGAGACTGCCTGGAACAGCATAAATTTGGCTGCGAGCGGAACATTCTTTTTGGCCATGAATCTGCTCCGTGTAGTATGTATACTATATTTCGCTAATGACAGCCTGGATTTCAAATGTTGAGTGAATGATAGATTTATTTTCGATTTGGAAAGATTGACCGTTAATCGCCACCTATCACAATACTGCTCCAACTAGAAAATCATCCTTTGTAACTTTTCAGGGTCATCTGCAAGCAGCACCACATCATCTGCGTACATCAGGGCACTTATTTTATTTTCTCCTATAGATATGCCTTCATCGAGAGTATCCTCCAGATCATTAATATATAGAGAAAACAGCAGCGGGCTGGGGAGATCTCCCTGCCTGACACCTAGAGATGTTTGAAAGCGGTGAGACAAAGACTTGCCGTCCCACACAGAAGCTTCATTATTCGTGTAGATGTCCTTTAATATATTTAAAAATTTGCTAGAAACTCCTAAGCAGGAAAGCTTGTTATACAAAGTCGGGCGATGAATAAGATCAATTGAAGTCAACAAAAAACCCATATATCTTTTAGTTGCCTTGATGCTGGGATAGTTTAATTATATTGCATAGATTGAAAATATTGTCAACAGTTGAGTAGCTCCTTCTAAAACCTGCCTGACACTCCTTAATAATTCTGTTGATATTGGCCCAATCAGTTAATCTGTGTAGCATAATGCCAGTAAATATTTTACATACTGTATTGAGGAAACATAATCCTCTATAATTTGAAGGATCATTTACATCTCCTTTTTTAAATATTATATACAGTATTGTTTCTTTAAATGAATTAGGTACACAGCCAGAGTCAAAGAAATTATTAAACTTTACTGTTATTGCTGTCAAAAAGTCATCTGTAGCATATTTGCAGAATTCCATGGGAATTCCATCGAATCCCGTTGCCTTGTTATTCTTTGCTTTTGTCAAGAAGTGTTTAACCTCGTTCAGTGCGATGCGCCAAAATATCATCATGCACATACCGCTCCGCATAGGATGTGATATTGAGCGATTGATTTGGGTTTAAAAGTTTGCTTAAATGGCTTGCACATTGTTCTGCTGATATTAAATTCCCAGCTAAGAATGTGTGTTTCTTAAGTTCGCGAACTAGTGACCACCATTCTTTACAGTCTTTGACATGTCTGAGTCTTTCGCCGATTGACCTAAAATATTGTGTTTTGGACAAGTTACATACTCTCTTATAATTTTTATTCGCGTTCACATACAAAGTTCGGGCTTCATCTGAGTTGTTTCAAAAAAAAAGATTTATTATAGTAAACATTTTGAAAAATTTAAAAGATATTTTCCTAGCTTTCCAGCAGTCCGAATTGAACCACTTTTGGTTATTGCACCTCTTCCTATTATAGTCGGAATTATAGTTGGCAGCTTTGTATATTATGTTTACAAGCGAAATAAGGTCCTGAGTTGCCAGGTTATTATGTTCCATTCTGTGCATTTGTAACTGCAAGTTGTTTCTGTAGTCTTCCAAATTGTTTTGCTTCCAATAAATCTTCGGCAGTAATTTCATTCTATCTAATTCATTCTATACAATTCAGGTAGGCTGGAATTAAAAATTTAGCGCAACCATTTTCTCTAATTTTTATTAAATTCACACCGGAAAGCTTGACAAATTCACAGTTATTTAGAAATTTGTTAATGCCTAGCAAGAGTCCTCCACTAGCTATTCCCATATTATTACGCCTTTCAGCTGGCACTCAAACCAACTTAAATTCTGGAAAATATTTCTTAAATCTGTTACATTGATGTTCAGTTATAAATGTTTCTATGAGTACAATTATATCATAATTACTAATAAATTAAAAGAATTCAGGAAATATAGATTTGTTAGAAAGGCGTCGCACTTTATACGATAGAATTCTTAGTTTATTACTGTGTTTATTTTTATTAACACTAGCTTTAACTGACAGACGGTTTCCCCTCAGTAGTTTTGCCACCATTATCAAGTCCTATATCTGCTAATATCGCTGTGCAGTCCATTTTCATCAAAGCGTTAAATGCTTGTAATCCATCCTCTCTTCCTTTGATCAGCTTCTTGTCCGATGACAGGTGGAATTTGGTTTTTTCAATTACTAAGTCTTCATCCCTAATAGTTATACTTATGCTGCTATTGTTTAACTCCAGCAACTTTTTACGTAAAATTAGCAGATTTTTCCTTTTTTGCCTAGCAGGTGGTGGCAAATCTCTTGATACAGTAATCGAAGTCCCCTTAAGTTTGCGCACGTTTCTTAACACAGTGTTGACAGCATGTGTATCACTCATCTCAGCCAAAACAAATCCAAAGCCAAAAGCAAAGAGAATAGACAGCTACCAGACCCCACCGTACTCAGAATACAAAGTTATGCCGAATAAGTCTTTGACACAAATACAGCTGATCGATTTTGACGTAACGAGGCAGCAAAAACTAATATTTATTTATTTATTATTTACTTATTTTAGTTACATTAGTATTTTGATTTCAATTTTTTTTTAATGCGAAAAACTCAACCACACATTTATTAACTTTTGACGGTTTTAACCTTAATTTGCCAAAAGTTATCTGTTGAAATAAGTTTAACATCATATTCGCCCTCTGGATTAAAAAGTTTGCGTAACTACTCGCAAGTACTTGAAAAAATTGCTTGAGCAGTTTGGACCAGTTGAATTAGCGAGATGTCTAAAGTTAGCAGAACAAAATGGGTACAAAGAAAAATTTTAATACAAAAAATTGAAAGGCTCATTAAAGGCTAATTAAGTGCCCAACTGTCAATTTAAGTGCTGTTATTTTTTTTAAACCATGTTTTTTTAACTTTTTCAAACTAAATTCTCTGTCTGTTGTTGCCGTAAACGAATCAGATCGATTTTGCAGCAATGTTCCCTTCCAATTCACTCGAAATTTTTCCCAGATTGTATTTTGCTTTGAGACAATTTTATCCGATGACAACACAATGTCATTTTTGTAATTAAACAGGGAATTCATCAATAAACTTGGCCTTAATGTCTGAATGTGTAATTGGTTTGGATGTTTGGTGGTTGGTTATTGAGTGCTCAATGAATGTGAAACAGTAATATTTGCGGTTACATATCGTTCACCTAGCTAGTCATCGAGAATTTTTTGTGATTTTATTGGGGATTAACCAGATGGTTTGTCACAGATTGGTAGGAGAGTAATAGTTGTTGGTGATTTTAACATTAATTTATCAACTAATGACTTCTACGCGAATGTTATGAAAGAAATTATCACAGATTGATTGATTAAAAATTAGTGATCATGGGACTTTGCCTATTGGCATAAATCATACTGTATCGAAGAACTGTGAAACAAACAGGGTGGCATTTTTAGAGTGTGATAAAAATCGTTTTGTTAATGAATTGAATGTTATTGGTAGCTTCTATTGAGGATCTGAATGAATGCACGAATGGTTTTGGTGAAAAAATTAAAGCCGTAGTACAGAAATTTGTACGATGCAAAATTAGGGGAGGTGAAGTAATGACTGGTTTACAGTAGAGCTCTCAGTTGGAATCGGATAACCCGAAAACCCGGGTACCCACTCGACCGGGTAGGAATCGATTTCTACCAAAAATTCGGTTCCAATCGGGTACCCGATTCCAGGCGATTACCCGGTTCCAAATAGGAATCGATTCCATCAATGGAACCGGTTCCACTGTGAGAATCGATTCCGCCACCGGGAATCGATTCCGTCGTATGAACTGGTTAATAAGAATGAGTGAAATTGCAAAGCAAAAATTGTCACTAATAGTAAGGAGTATAAGGAATTTTAAATTTTTATTAATAAATCTTAAGTCGTATTTTGTAATTTCACTACAGAAAAATCTGTAATTTCCAAAGAAACTAGACATTTCCTTAGTGAAATGCAAAATTTCCTCTGTTGGCCTTGAAACTGAATCTGTACTGCACGATTTCAAGAGGAACCGATTCCTGTGACGGAATCGATTCTGGCGTTTGAACCGACTCTTATAATGGAACCGATTCTCACCTGGAACTGGATACCCGAGTAGGAACCGGGTACCCGACTTAAATCGGTTACCCGGGTGTGATCCGGGTACCCGGGTAGGAACCGGGTACCCGCGGGTCGGGTTTCTGAGAGCTCTAGTTTACAGAAGAATTAAGAAGATTGATGAACGAAAAAATTAGAAGATACCGAAAGGCGTCCTTATCAAGTGACCAGAGTGATGGAAAAATTATAAAATAACAAGAAATATTTACAAACATAAAATACTTGCGGAAAAAAGGAATAAAATCAACAAAATTATTACTAATGCCTCAATTCAAAAAGAAGTGTGGAAAAAATTGAAAAATATGTACCTAAAAAAAGTAAATCTGAAATTAAGGAAATAATATATAAAGGAGAAACCTGCAACGAAAGTTCGCGAATGGCAGAGAACTTTAACAAATTCTTGGTGGAAAGTATCGAAGAAATTAGTACATCGATTACATCAGTAGTTAATGAGGATAATTGCAATAGATGAATAATCAATTTGTGTTTCGAAATACAAATTTGGAGGAATTAAAGAAAATATGTCTGAAAATTAAGAATAAGAGGGATGTTAATATGATAAATGTCAAAATGATCTTGGATAGTTGGAATATAGTCGGCGGCGTATTTGCGAAGATTATCAATCAGTCAATGAACCAAGGTAAGTTCCCGGAAGAATGGATAGGATCAGTCATTTTACCTGTTGAAAAAATCAAGGATACTAATAAATGTGAAGAATTTAGGCCAATTAATATGCTGTCAACATACGAAAAAATATTAGAGAAAACTATACAAATACAACTAGAGGAATACATGGAGGAAAATCAATTAATATTACAAGAGCAGTCAGGTTTTAGAAAAGGCCACTCTTGTGAGACAGCATTAAATATGCTGCTAATAAAATGGAAAGAAGGTATGCAGAAAAGGCACAAGATAATTTCAGTATTTTTGGACTTCAAACGGGCCTTTGAAACAGTGGACAGAGATATTTTAATTAATAAGTTGAATAGGTATGGGATCAAAGGAAAAGAATTGATGCGGTTTAGGAGCTATCTAGCAGGGCGAACACAGCGGACAAAAGTTAATGGAGCGATGTTTCAAAGAATTAATGTAAGCTTGGGTGTACCGCAGGGTTCTGTTCTTGGGACTCTACTGTTCCTTATATACATTAATGATATAAAGAGTGTATTGGACAAAATGAATATAGCGCTATTTGCTGATGATGCATTATTATACATTGCTGGTAATGATGTAAATGAGTGTGCATATGTAATGGAACAAAATTTACAAAAATTGAACGTGTGGCTACAAATGAATAAATTGAAATTGAACACTAGTAAAACGAAATTTATGACAATCAATGGTGAATATGAGGGTACTTTGAAGATTGCAGATTCTTTTAATGAGCAAGTGGGGAAGATTAAATATGTAGGGGTGATAGTAAACAAATAATTAAAATTTAAAGATATATGCGGGAATTTTGGTAAAAAAATCGGGTTTTTAAGGAGAATTAGAAAATCGGTGTCGGTACTTACATCTATCAAGATTTATAACAAAATAGTGAAGCTACATTTTGAGAGCAATTCTTCAATGTAATAGGTATGTGTCTGTTAAGTGTATGCTGGAGTCGTTGATGTGGATGAGTGTGCGAGAAAGAATTGTTGTAAATGTGTTACTGTTGATTGTTAAAATGAAAAGTGGGTTACTGCCTGAATAATTGAGTGATTATTTAGTTTATACAAGCCATATAACTTGAGACGAGTGAATGAATTTAGATAAGTGAACTTTACTACAGCAAGGAAACAAAATTCGTTAATTTACAAAGGTTTGAAAATGTATAATAGGTTTAAATATAACTTTAAGAAGTTTTGTGTAGAATTTATAAAAAATAAGTGGGATACACTAATTAGTGATTAAGAATTAATTTTTGAGCTCTATGTAAGTTAACTCTTAAAAGTATGTATCAAGAAAGTGTGCCTGTTGTTGTTAAAGCATTTATATATTGCTAATAAATTATTAATATTATTCGGCGAATCCTTTCTTGAGGAGGCATTTTAAGAAAAACATTCAGAACAACTCAGATTTTAGGTGGGCCAAAAGTAAATTTAAAATCTTGATAATTCGTAAAAGAATAATTTGATTTTAACTTCTCTGAATATAATATTGTAACGTAAATGGGGCTCTTTGGGCTCGAAGGATTAATTAAGACAATTATTTTTAATCACAAATGTTCACAATTTAATTCACACACTTAATTTCGTCGCCGAGGGTTAAATAGCCAGGCGAGGTCTCCTTTCCTGAATCCGCTGGAATTAGCTCTGATGTCGTATCGTGTTTTCATTCTGTCGCTGGATGGCTTGAGGTTCTTTCTTGCCAGTTGATGGATTTCTTCCACATCCTCCCGCATATGTAACCAGTAGAATTATTCTCTTAATTTCTCCAAAATCTTATTGACACCAAGATGTCCTCCCGAAGCACCGTTATGGAATTCCTCCAGCACCTCCCTTATTTTGTTCCTGGGATATACCTGCATCCGGTATGATGACTCGTCAGGTGTTTCCCATTTGCGTTTTAATATTCCATCTTCCACGCAAAGCGAATTCCATTGCGCCCAGTAGCTCTTCAACGTTGTACTTCTGTCGGAAATATCTTTCCATTGGGGCCTTTCGTTGTTATCTTTCCACGTCAAAATTGGAGAAATATTTTGTGCGCATTTGCATTATTGCAATATGTTTGCTTGGTTCAGCGCTGATAAGTTCAGCTCAGTTCAGCTCCGCTTTCTGTGTGCGCGAGCCCTTATGGTCGACAACTAACTGCTGATTAATGTTTGGCAAGTTACAGTTTAGAAACGAAAATTGAAATAACACGGGGAACTATTAACTTTTTCAGTAAATTGTAATTCATTTTTATTTATTTTTACGATTTCTTATAAACACACTGATCTTTGCAGTGGAATTTACTCTTGACAGTTCTTCAGTTGCCCTCAATTTACCCAGAAAGCGTCTGTTAACTTTCGCATTTTCATCCCAGAAGAACGATTTTTACCCACGTTTTACACACAAAAGTAAACAGACAGACCTATTGCGTATCGACCACGTAAATTATAAAAGTTTAATAGAACGAGTTCCTTCCGATTTTCATTTTTACCTACGACGATGGAACTAGAGTCTCAGCTAAATGACAACCATTAAAACAAATGTCAACAAACTTTCGTTCGATGGAGTAAGTGGGAATTTTCTTTAAAAACTCGGTTTAAGTGTTTTGCAATAGCTGTTTTTTTTGTGCCTTATAAATACCCTTACTTTGTTTAGTTTACATATGGAAAGACGTTCCGGAAAGCTTATGGTGTTTGCTATTATCACCGGAATTCACTGAACCCTTCATTTTCAGTTTTTCTGAAAATAAGCGCACTTTTGTCTGTTAATGATATTAATAAATTGTCTTTTAGCACTTCACAGCACAATAATTATATATGTTTATTGAAACAATGTGGAATATTCCTTACTTTTTATTTCTGAATTTCACTTCGAACCGGAGAAACGTAAACAAAAGTAACAGCCAGTGGACCAGTTTGGTATCACTTGCCTCCTCATTCCCCGCAGAAAATCCAAAAATTTTCCATGCTCACACACATGGTATTTATACGTTACGGCCTCTCCTTTAAGCCCGGTATTGTGTTCATTTAGCGGCTAAATTTTGTATGGAAATTTAGTTGCGAAATTTCGTCGCTAAATAATTAGCCAAAACGCGGTATTGTGTTTTTAGCAGATAAAAGCGTGTTTTGTTTTTACATGTAGATGACAGCTGTTTCCCAAACCATATGTTTCAGCTTCAGATTTATCTCAACAGGACCATATTTGTGTCCATATCACAATCATCACACACTTCGGTTAAAAAATTTATTTGACTAAACTGGGAAACACAAAATATAAACAAAAATGTACGACAGCTGATTGTAAAAAGTAGCCACCAATAGTTCAAAACAAATAGGTTAGGTTAGGTTCGTGTGGCTGCCTTAAAGGGCACACTTAGAACTTAAAAGGCTCATTGTGATGCCACGGGAATCCAAGAATTCCCTCCACCTCTTCATTGGAACCATCGATAAAGCGCCAAAGATCTGCAACGTCAATCGCCGCCAGATCGCAGAGACTATCAAAGAAATAGTTACCCAAGAAGAACTTTCGCCTGCGTGCCAATGCAGGGCACCGGCAGAGGTAGTGGAAAATAGTTTCCTCCTCTTCCTCGTCCATGCAGCTTATGCAGAAGTCATTTGAGAAGATACCCAGTCTCTTCGCGTGTAAGCAAATAGGTCAATGGCCTGTGATTACCCCAGTAGCTATTCTAAGGTCAGATCTGCCCCTCGAAAGCAGACACTTGGAGCGCCTAAGATCCAGCTTAGGCCAGATCTGTCTGGACGTATGGCACGTAATGCCGTTTGCCCATCTGTAGTTTGCTAAGTTAATTGCCCTCGTGCTAAGCAACATCTTACAGGTTCCCAGGGGCCTACCAAGAGTAGTCCTTTTCGGTTGGATATCCAGGGTGGTACCACGTCTTGCAAGCTCGTCTGCCACGCAGTTTCCTGGAATATCCCTGTGCCCCGGGACCCAGCACAGGTGAATTTGATACCGTTCAGCCAGCTCATTTAAGTGTGAGCACAGCTATTAACAGCCCTAGATGTCGATAGGACAGAATCAAGGGATAGCAAAGCAGCCTGGCTATCTGTAAGGATGCAGATGTCCTTTGGAGCTTCGTTCCCCATCAATCAATTCAAAGCTTCCTGAATAGCCATGACTTCCGCCTAAAACACACTACAGTAGTCTGGAAGACGGAAGGATAAGCTAATGTTCAGTGCCTCTGAGAAAACACCACCCCCACCCTACCCTGTAGTTTAGAGCCATCTTTCAAAACAAATAACTTCGCTGTCAAAAATTTAGCGTGAAAGTAAGGTCCGCAGCTAAAAATTTAGCCGCTAAATGAGCACAATACCTACCGGGCTTTAGTTATTTCCTCGTAGGACTGGCGCGACATTTTAAAATATATATACTACCGAATTGACACTTTGATAATTTTATTCCATCCGTGTAATCGTTAAAACCACAAGTAAATTAATAGATATCATAAGGAAACAAAATTATATTATATATTAAAAGAATAAGTTATATTTAGAATAAAAGGGAATTTTTTGGAAAGTTTAAATCGACAAAGGACCTCGGTGGATTAAGATAAAGTATTAGGTCGGAGCATATGATGGTACTCAAAAAACTAACAACAATATTTTTAGCAGGGGTAGTTTAACCGGCTTTGGAGTTACAGGGTGATCCCATTTAGATCTTCCCATAACTTCTATGTAAAGACTCCAAGTTTTAATGCTCTTCGTCTGATAATTGAATGGAGCTTATTTTTAATTATTAATTCATTTAATTAATTATTTCGTTTAATAATTGATCTTAGTAAACGGATGTGTATGTTGTGGGGTTCGGGTGCCTCCCTGGTAACTGCCATTGGCTAAAAAGTCATCATCAAAGTCAAATAATACCGTAACTCTCTTTATTTTACTGCCTGGAGTTTCAATGAAACCAGTTATGATTAATAAACAGATTTTGTAAGGATTGTCAGGTTTTACAGAAAGCGGTAATTACATACAATTTTAAAACTTTCACTTTGAACTTTTGTATGTTACATCGTTGTTGGAAAGAGTATTTTGCCACACTCCATTTGGTGCTCATTTCACATTGCTAAGTTAGTCTATAGCTATAGAATAAGGTATGGAACGAAAGTAAATGGACAACAGAAAAATTAATTTTTCGTGAACTAAAATTTATATTTCATTTATTATTTTATCGTTTATTTTTACATTACAAATATTTAAAAAACTTAATTAGTTAGTACAGAGCATCGGGACCTTTTTCCTCAAAAATTCTTAATTTTTGTTATACACTTTGCAACATCTTTTGGAAATATCAACTTTTTTGGAACAATACATAATCCTTATCTCGAGCTGACTCGCAGTTTTAGCTGACCACCCGTTCTTGTACACTTCTTTAGCTAAAAGTGCCCAGAAATGTTCAATGGGACGGGCACATAGGACATTATGTTGGTTCGTCTCCTTTGGTACGAAAGTGATATTTTGCTTCTCCAACCACGCAAGCGTTCCCCATGTGTAATGGCAGGATGCGAGATCATGCCAGAGCAAGATTTGGTGATATGAGTGTTGTCTCTGAATAAACTTTTTTAATTTGGTTAAGCAAAACTTGATATACGTATCCGTTTTTTAAAGCAAATCCCTTTAATGGTTGAATGAAGAGGTCTGATATTCCCTTTTCAGATATGGCAGCTCACACTAAAACTTTCAGCTCGTACTTGGTTTTCCGGGTGCATTTAATATCTCCCGGGGTGTCTTTAATTTTATCTGTATAAAAACCACAGTTCTCAGTTAACGTAGAGCAAGAAAAAGTAAAGTACTTTTCGTCGTCTATCACCAAAATTTTTCTCATCGTAAGAAATTTCCGACGAAGTAACCGGCACTTTCGGGGAATATCAGCAAGTGGTTGTTCTGAATACTTTGGCACTTTTACTTTGCGATATTTTACTTTGCGATATTTTAAATTAATTTCTTTCAAATTTCGAACAATTATGGTGTGTGAAACAGTGAACTTCCGTGATAATTTTCGAATACTTGTAACTTGAATTGCAACTTTTTCATTTTCTGCGATTCCATACCGTTATACCGTAAATTGTCGACCACCCAATATTTTCATTTACAAAATGTTTCACCACTTTCTTTTTATCTACCAGTCCGAGCATTTCATAAACCCGTTTACGCAGCGCTTCTTGTTCCGACGTTTTCATGGTAACAGCAAACTTATAACTGAGTGTTTTATTAATCATTAGGAGGTTAAAACAATACCTAACAATTTTATTAAGATCGATCATGATTTAGCAGAGTAATTCTAAAGTGACTTTTGTCCATTTACTTTCGTTCAATACCTTAAAGCTTGGAAGCGGTTCTATTTCTCAAGGAGTGATGCTGACTACTTCGCTTACTCCATGTTATGCAAAGACAAAAACGAGTAAGTGAGCCAAAACAGAACTCCGTAGGAAGCGTGGTTTTAAGAGGTATCGCAGTTAAAAATTTCGCTTTGAAAAAAAAATTTATTTAACAACCTCTAAATATTTCCGTCTGAAAAAAGTACTGCCTTTTTGCACCACTAAAAAGTAAAAAGTATCCTTTGCCCAAGTTTCAGCTTCATAGAAATTTGTTTGTCAAGAAAAAAATTAAAAACCGAAAAACCGGTTTTCCGCAATTTTTTCGTAAAATTTTGAGGTTAAGGTGTAAATGGTAAATACAAAAGTTGTAGATATTTTTATTTCCTACAACTTTTACATTTAACTTTTTTTTGATAGGATGCACAGTTAAGCTGAAATTACGAAAAGCTGTTTTTAACCCCTAAAAATTCACACCTTTCCACCCCGGATAGCTGCTGTCGGTTCGATTTATTATTATCGTAACATAACCGATTTCCTCCCAAAAAACGAGAGGTTCTAAGTTCGACATGTATTTATTTATTTATTTTCTTTATGTATGACCGGGCAGAATTTCGCAACGCGTGGACCGATTTTGTTGGGTAGAGTATGTTCCCCGACTGATACCATGTCAAAACAATTTTTGGTGGGGTGGGGTGGGGCTCAAACCTAACTTCGTAATGCGTGGACCGATTTGGATGATTCTTTTTTTGTTGAGTGGAGTATGTTCCCGGATTGGTACCATGTCAAAACAATTTTTGGCGGGGTGGTCGTGGGATTGAAACCTAACTTCGTAATGCATGAACCGATGTGGATAATTATTTTTGTTGTATATAGTATGACCCCCCCCCCCCCCCCCCCTTTGCTAATAATGAAAAAAATGTCTTCTAGTGTGAGGTGGGGAGGGGGAGTGGTAGTCTGCCTTCGTAACGCATGGACCGATTTGAATGATTCTTTTTCTGATATACAGGGTAGGTTCCCCATTGGTAATGCGACGAAATTTTAAACTCTGTGGTTGCAGTAGAACACGAAGAACAATTTGGATGATAATTTTTATGTTATATATAGTATAATCCCCCATTGCTAATATAAGGATAAATGTTGCTCTAAGGTAGTAGTGGTGGTGGAGGAGGGGTCACCTAACTTCTTAACGTGCGGACAGATTTTGATGTGATGTGTAGAATATACCATACAATTTTATTTGTGGATCCTGCCGTGGTGTACTAAATAGCCTGTTATGAGTCAAAAGGTTGGCTACTACTTCTAAATTATTAAAGCCAGGAACTGTGTATGTGGGTTTGATCATCGATAAGAAGCCAGGGATTGATACTTCAAAGATCTTTTGTCGCGACACGTTTTGGTAAAGATCTTTTGTCGCGTCAAGGTAAGGTCCATAAATATTATTTTTTAATTGAGAAAAGGGAGCATTTGTTGAAAGATTTTCAAACCCTATTCAACTGTGTGTTCATTGATGGTTTTATTTCGCATTCACTGAAACTATTGAAAGAAAACGAACCTTGTCCTTCATATCCTACTGAGCGTGATTATAAAGAACCAGTGCCCATTAATCGAAATAAGATAATTTTTATCAAGAGAGTTAAGCAGTATATTACGAGCGAGCCTCTGGAATTTTATTACGATGTAACTTGGAAGAAAATTAACCTCGAGGAAGACTAGACAAACCAACATTCTATAGCATTGCTAAATGTTATTTCTGTATCAAACCGTATTAAAACTTGATAAAAATGTTGTGTCTGTTTTTGTGTTAATTCGTTACCATTATTAAAGATCAAAAAAGCTGTCAGAAAACGACAGCTGCAACTTTAATACTTGAAAACTTTAACGCCTGCGCAATTTAAAATGAAGCGTTATCCTTACGAGCACTAGTGATGTCTAGTGCTCACTAAATGACTAACGTTTCTCAACTTTCAGTGATCGCTAAAGGCGTTGTCAAACCAACTTCCTACCAGTTGAATAGAACTGTGCTTGTCATTTCTCATATTTGGCACTGAAAAACACTCTACGTTCCAGTATAGGTCTGTTCCCTTACGAAAACTAGTGATAACCACGTTCTCTAAATGACACTGAAAGCATTCCACAACTTTCAGTGCTCACTATTTGTATTGTCAAATTAATTTCTAATCAAGCACTTTTTCGCACTGAAAGCTTTCTCAGTGCGAATCAGTGCCATGTGTTTTGGATGGTAAATTGAATTGAATTGTCAGTTGGCGTTTCGTATATTTGGCACTAAAAAGCAGTCTGTGTTTAAGTATTTCAATGCAGTGCCACCCCCAACAACTAGGACTTCTTAACACTGATTTGTTGACACTGAAAATAAGGTAACAGACATTATATCAGTGCACTTTTTGGCACTGAAAATAAGGGAGCAGACCTCTTATGTTGAAACACCTAATACATTAAATCGCCCGAAAGATTAATCTCTAATTAAATTTGCGATTGAGGAAATAGTAACAAGTAATAACACTGAGATGGACTGGTTCTAGCACTGGTGTTGTCGGTTAATGTCCCATCGAACAATGTTTGACAGTTGCACTGCTGGCAAAGTACTCTTGTTGTCTTGCAGTTAATCGAAAAGCTACTCGATTGTGAACATTAAGAAGACACTTCGAAAGTAAATGATGGATGAAAATTTGGTTTTTGATAATGTGCGAAAAGGCAAGATTTTTCAGATCTTTAGAAGTGGAGATACTGGCAAACGTGGATTTTTTTACGGTAAAAACAGTTTTAATCATTGTTAATCAAATGATTTGAAGTCTTACTTTATACGTACGAGGTGGGGTAATTAAAATACTAAATTTTTTTTGGAATTTTAATATACAACATCTGTCCCAATTCAAGCACCTATCCCTTCACAGTAATACCCACCGACCTACTTTCTTGGAATCATTGTTTTTAAAACTTTTATATATCTGAAATCGTTGCCTTGGAAATTATAAATGCTTTTAATAGAGGTTCTCTTCTCTGGCTGCTGCCGATATACTTGGCTGAGGTTCTCCCCGCTCGGCCTCAGCTTTCTGGAGTTTTTGTTTTGCCAATTCTTTTTGAGATTTCGGAAGAGTAAATTTTATCTTCCTATTCAGATAAAAAACCCTCTATCTATAGGAGCCTTTATCTCCTACTCCTAGTTGGAGTCACAGTCCAACTTTCTCTCTGACTTACTGAGTGATTATTTTCCATTTGGAAGTTTCTAGCTGCTTTAGCCTCTCTATGAAGCTCAAAATCTCCCTTTTTTATTATTTTTCGCAACTTTGGACTTGATGTACTCATATCAAAACAGGTCCATTAAAAAGCCACTAGTGAAACCTTGGTTGCACGTATAAACTTCACCTTGTCGACAGTTTCCTTGCTTGTTGCTGACTTGGATTTGTACTAGCCGACACCCTCGCCTTTGCAAGTTTATTCGACATTTTTCAAAATGTTAGCAATATAATTACCTCCCCGCCTGACTACAATTAGCCAGCACACCTGGCAGACATGACCGTGTCAGGAATCTTTTACCAGCCGCCACCATGAGTAGGGTGTAGTTGCACTACCATTAATGTACATAGTTACGGCACATGCATTCAGTAATGGCAGGAACTCCAATGCGTTTCGTGGTATTCCCTCTATGTGATTTATGACGTTTGACACCTCAAACTTTTAAAATATATATTTCATATTTTAAAAAGATTTATGTACCTTATAAGTACTTGTGCCTATGATCAGTAACAAAGAAAAGAGTAGTTTTTTGTAGCTTTACTTTTGAACTTTAAATTACACTGAACATTATTTTTTTTAGTTCAGTTCAGTCGGTTTTTAATGAAAGCTATTTAAAAGAATGTTTATTACATATATTTAATTTAATGGAGCAACGTGTAATCGGTGAGAAAATATCATTTCTAATGAAATGACAAAAAGTTTCCTGCCGATTTTATATTTCGAATTTCAAATGCAGTCATTTGTCCCATGCAAACTTTGACACCCTCTTTGATCCTTGAACGAATCGAATTTTGGATATCTACGAAGTATAAGGAGCCTATCTGCTAAATTTCAAGTTTATAGGATTTATGGTTGCGAAGATTTCGTGAAATGCACATACTGTATAAAAAATAATCATCCAAATAGCTGTACGCGTTACGAAGCTAGGTTCCGCCTCCGTTACTCAGCATTTCCAATTTTAACATGGTACTAATAGGGGAACATACTCTAAACAAAAAATATATATTTTTTGCTTTACTGTACCTTTACTGAAGAAGAAAGAGCTCAGGTTGCTTGTTGTAGACTGATGCTTTGTTACTGTTGCAATTATATTAAGTTCAATTTATCAAGATTGATATTATGGTGTTGTTGAATGTTATATATATGTGATATTCGGTGTCACTGTCATCGTAAATAGCCAAAAGTTCTTTGTGGCATCTCAACGTACAATGGGACAGTAGCCCTAGTGCTTTCTTATGCTGAATAAGCTTTGCAGTTCGAAGGCGTCAATTTTGTTATCATTGAGATTAACTGAACTTGTCATCAATTTATTCACATTCAGGCGTATAAGGTGTAGCTGCTATTGGAATAATACGAAATTTGTGTATTTCCTTAGCAACAAAATCGACGTATTGAACACATTTTACTCAGGTATTCTATTATATCTTTTTAAAGAAACAAGTTTTCTCACATATATTTTTACACAAAAGTAAATAGATGTACCGCATACTAGTCAAACGTAATATAATATCTAAAATTTAATTCAAAATGTATATTATTGTTATTGTTCTGGGGTCGTTCATTTAATACGTCTGTTAATTTTTTGTTCACTTTTAAGACCTCCCCCTCCCCCCTATCCCTTATTGCACTTTATCACACTATGTTGAACCTCCCACATGTCACCTTTAAGTCTTTAACAGCGTGACGTAATAAATGGGCGACCCTTATCCATTTTACTACTAATAATTTAAAATACGAGTTTTATACAAATGACGGTAATTTTTATTATTATTCTTTACAGGTTTTTAATGTACAACAACAATGCAGTCCTAAGTTTCTTCCCCCACCTCCAGCCTATGGAACAGCAATACATCAAATTCGATCTCCAAGTAATCCAAGTGCGAATGGATGCTTTAATCAACAAGCACAATATGAAAATTCTTACTTCGGCATATCTAATCATAATAATTTAGAAATGGGATTTAGTAGGCACTCATCTCCACGTTTATCTTCTCGAAATTCCTCACCAAGACCCAGTCCATCGCCTTCAGTGTTGAGATATGCAGAGAGTCCAATTACTGCTCACTACGTTGAACGTGAAAATGGTGATTTTTTAGTACAAGAAACCCCTCGTCACGTTGTTGAATGTGTAGAAAAGGACAATGGCGAATTTTCAGTTATAGAAAAGGTAATAAAATCACCGCCAAGTGTTGTTCAGATTAACGAAAATGATAGCTCTGATAATATCGAATGTAATGGGAATGAAAATTATAATTCTGAAACTAACGATGCAGGCAACATATCTGATCTAGATGTAAAGACTACACAAAAATCCTTAGCACCTAATGTAAAAGTTTTAAGCAATGTGAAGTTAGCTCCAAAAGAGTCTCTTAACTTAATGGAAAATATAATGGCTTCAAATACACCCGGGGTGCAACTATTGCGCAGTAGTTTATCAGAACCGATTTGCGAAGTAGTCAAAAAGGAACATTTTGAAAAGACTTCAGAAAACATTGATCTGGATAATTTCAAGAAAGATAATTATGAGCAGGAGGTAGAGTCAGATAGCGTAATTAAAACGGAATTTGATAAATTGCATTCATCCTCATGTTCTGCTACCAGCGTTATTAGATTGGCAACAATTCAGAGAGGTCCAGAGAAATCTGGAATACATGAACATTTTAAAAATACGCCGAAGCCTGGATATTCGCGGGAAACTGTTAAACGACCATTTAAAAAAGCACCGAAAAAGTTAGTGGTTAAATTCAAAACTCCATTACGAAATTCTAATGTTGAGTGCAGTACTGGGGAGCCTCAACCGGGTCCTTCAGATATTAAAAAAAAACATAATCAGAATACTGAAATGACTGTTCCAGATAAAGTAGAAATTCCGCATATCGAAAAGCAAGAGGCTTTGTCTGATCAAAAGGAGTTGGTTGAAGAAAGTAGTAATAACACATCCGTAGAGGAAAAATGCAAGCCAGATTTAATAGAAAGTGATAATCATTCTCAGTGTAGAGAAGGAAAAATGCTTTCCACATCAGCCCACCAAAATGAAATGCCACTAGGGAATAATGAATCAGTCTTCGATCATGTGGGAAAAATGGATACAAGTAATACCGAGGAAGACGTAAAAGAAATAGTAATAGAAAATATGAAAAATAATGCGGATGATATGGAATTAGAAACTGCTAGTATGCCTGTAGTAATAGTACATGAACCGTCACTGATGGAAGAGCCAACCTTCGAGAAGAAGGAAGACACAAAACCTGAAAACAACTGTGAGACTGACAAAAAAGAAGTAGAATTTTCGAAGCTACTTGGAGAATGCATGGAGAATAACATGTCAGAATCGTATGCGATTCACTTGTCTACCATAGAATCTATTCCAGAAAATATTACTACTCCATCTTTAGTGCACACAAACTGCTCAACAGCAACTAATGATTCGGAACCAGAGAGAAATGCACAGACAACATTTAATTCCTTTCCATCAACTTCTTTTTCGAAACCTTCAGCAAGTTCCTTTGCTTTACGCGATCAGACTGATTTTCATAGTTATAGTGATTATCCGTTTAGTTTTTTGTATGGAAATAATATGGATAAGAACTGCTTATCTCCAATTTATCCTTCCGATGAGCAATCATGGCATAGATTTGGTGGGTCGACTTTTCAGCAGCCTGCACAACTTCAAATTTCGGATATCGATGGAGAAAAAAGCAGCTATATCGACTTAGATGCCTGTAAGAGAAATAACAGTACTGATACACTTCCCTTAGTAGACACTCTTAATATACGCACAGATGAAAAAATGCCCGCCAAGGGTGAAATTTCTGAACAAGAAAGTAATGGAGATCTTTCTTGGAGTCAGACGGTAAATTATTATTTGTATGCAAGCGCAGAATTATTTATTTATTTGTAAAAATTTCAGATATACAATGAGTCTAACCGCTTTCACAATCAATTCGAAAACTGCGGAACGAGGGAAAGTGGTGGTTATAGCAACGAAGGCTTCTTCTTTTATCCGCAAAATTTAAATACCGAAGAAAAACCATTAAGGTAATTTTTAAAATTTTCTTTAATCATTTTTCAAAATATCGAAAAATACTTGGGTGTTTATCTAAATGTAAGCTTTTAATATCGTTAAGGTACGACTTCGTCATTCAATAAAACTTAAATGGTTATTAACTTTTAACATTCTTAAAACCTAGGCAATTTATGGTTATTTTTTTCTATTTTACCGGCAAGGAACAATTATAAATGGATACATAAAAAGTTCCACCTAGTTTCTGTCTCTTTTGTCGCCTTATCCGCTGTTTTGGTTTATCTTTTAATGGTACCAAATTGTACTTTTTAGCTTACTTAAGACGAAACTTCTGTGACTACTCGACAGACAACTCCATTCGGATTCTCTCAAAATTAATTTACGTTAATTTACATGAATAATACTGTGTTATGTTTTCAAGAGTAATACTTGTGTTTTTATCATTTTTAAAGCCGCAATTTTTTTACTTTTTCATGTTTTTATAGACTTTTAGAAGGGTTTCAGATCTGACGTACCAAAAGTAGTGGGGTGATAGATCTCACCTAGCCAAACAAAAAATTGTATGACAGGGAGGTGGGCATTCACAACCGTTTGGGAGTTACAGGGTGATTCATAAATTTTAGTTTTTCATGGTATGCACATTACTCTTTTATTTTTATATTTTGATCTACCCAACACATAGACATGAAACAAACGCTAAAAAACTACCATCCCAATGACCTTTCAACAATGTTGATCTAACTAATACAATTGCAAGTACAGTCACTTCCAAAAGTGAACAAAATGGTTTGCGATTACTTAAATTCACCATTTTCCCAAATTTTCTCCGAAATTTAAGTAATTAGTACACGTCCTTTATTATTTTTATTGGATTGCCTTTCCAAAAGGTACAACATGACCAGGTAGAGAAAGGGTGTAGAAATTTATAAGTAGAAAACTTATCGGGAAATATTTGAAGATCTGCAATTTAAAGAAACTAAACTCATATTAACTCTAAAACCCTTTTTATTTAATTCAAATTGTATTAAAATTAATCTTAGTAAATTACAAAAGCCGTTAAAATATCCAGCGCCACATTGGATGGATGCCAATAATCTCCTTTTATGTCCCTGTTTACGGCGTATTGCAACCAGCCTCTCCCGTATTTTCGTCGCTGCATTCCCATTTTTGCTAACTTATTCCTCTCTATAAGAAAAAGTCCAATGGGTCTGAAGATCTAGCAGGTCAAGTAATCGGTGCACCTCTTCCAATCCAGCGGTTAGGAAGTTTTTCAGTTAGTATGGCCTTCACAATGTTAGCAGTATGCGCTGGTGTTCCATTGTGTTGGTAAAACATGTCCGTTCGATTATGCACAGGGATATCCTCTATTAGATCTGGCAGTGTATTTTCTCCAAAAGGTCCGCATAAATTTGATTGTTGAGCTCTTGCGGCAAAGTGAATGGTCCTACTAAATGGCTGCCGATGATGCCAGTCAAAACATTGACACTGAATATCGGCTGGAATGAGGTCACCTTTGTCCTGTGTGGGTTAGTTTCCGACCAGGTATGGAGGTTATTGAAATTCGTGATACCGTCCCTGATGAGTTGAGATACATCCGTCCACAGAATTCGTCAATGTCGCGTTCCAGAAGCAAGTGCTAAATTCCAGTCTTCTCTCGGAATCTTCTTCCAGTAGTCCTTGGACTGGGACTTGAACTCCAAACCTTAGATGAAGACACTCCTAATCTTGCTTCACGATGGTGATTATTTCCTGCTCGACGCTAGTAGAAATTCCCAAAGTTTCGGGTACTGTCTCCCTGACGTGTGAAGTTACACTTCCAGTTTATCTTAACTTTCGGAAAGTCCGACAATACAACAATTTGTAGGGAACCATTTATCCACTTTAGAGGATTACTCTTGAGATTTTTTGTATTCTCTATACCGTGGTTCATTTCCGTACTGATAAATATTAAATTAATTGTTTATTCATCATACATATTTCATTTATACCACAAATATTTTATTTAAAATTATATATTTTCTCAATTTGTTAAAAACCGGTCAGCATTGTTTTACCTGTCACTTGCAAGGGAATATTACAAGTGTTTTATATGTATGCGTGAAAGCTACTATTAGCTCGTCTATTAAGCAGAGCCAAGACTCACAATAGTTGACTAAATAGTCTACTATTGTGAGTTCCCAAACGGTTATAGCTACCAAAAATAGTCACCTATTGTGATATGCGAACGGCAATACTTAGCTATATGTGGCTATACAATACAATACTTTATTCAAGGAAAAAGTACACAAGATTTACAAATCTTTTATAAGTACTATCATACAAATGTTGGAGCTAAAGATAATATCGCATCAATGAAAAGGTCATACAATTTCAGGCATCAAAAGAGAAACAAGATAACAATCATAGATAAACAAAATAGATAGAAAATTAATTAATATCTAAAAACTAACCTATAATAGCATGTACTGCAAAGATAATGACGCGTCATAACAAAATATAAAAATATATGATCACCAATAAGCGTCTTGAATGCATTGGCCGTACAAGCACTCTGAATGTTAGTAGGAAGACTATTCCATAGTCGGGCAGCCTGTACAGTGAAAGAACCCTCCATAATTGACCTATTGAATCGAGGAATCAAGATATTACGGTTGCGTTGCAATATCGTAAACGTGAAAAATTCTCTAAGATATAGTCACCTATAGTTGTATTTCCGAACCAACTCCCTGTATGTGAAGAGATCTTTGCTTTTAGGGATACCCATGAGCAATGTCAGTTATATTGTCAGTCTTTCATTTGCAATTTACTCGTAAACCATCATAAAAAGGAACCGTTATTTGATCGTGTCATAACGTTAGACAATAAATGGGCTCTCTATGATAACCCAATGAGTAAAAAAAAACAATGGCCTTCTACTGAAGAGCACCAAGAAAAATTGCAAAGCCCAATATCATTGCATTATTGCTCAAACCCTGATTTAAACCTATGTTCATAAGAAATTATTTAATTAACTCTTTCCCTACCTGGGAAGGAGAAAGAGAAAAATTCCCTATCACAGCCCACCAGTACCAGTTGTCATTAATTTTTGTGACGTAGATTTATAACGTTCTAAATAACTGAAATTACCAATTTTAGAAACTTACACACAAAAGTGACACTGGGCTTTACATAAATAATTCCTTGTGTACCCCACGCGTTGCATTTTGTACAAATCCTTATCATAAACTGATAATAATAAGCGTCACAAATTTGTGAGGATGGGCTCAGGTAAGAAAATCGAGTCATCACAAATGTGACGCTGGTAGTGAAGCGGTTAATGAAAATTTCAAAAGAGAAACGTTAAATTTAAAGATATGTAAATGGAAATTCCAAAACACACCGATCAGCCTTTTTAAAAATGAAAACAAAAAACAACAACTAGATGTTCTAGTTCTATGTTTGATTTGGTTGGATTTACATCTAATTTTCGGTTTGTTTCGAAGGCGTCCAACAGCTAAAGAAAAGTTAACCCTTTGGCGCTGCTGTTGATGACGAGCCATAGGAATTTAGCTTTTCTTTACTAGCAGAAACGCCGATCGCGTCAAGAAATTTTAAATATTTGTTGCTTTCGTCGAGTTTTGCACGGTGTGTTTTGGAATTTGTTTTAAGAATGTCACTCTAGTCAAGAGTTTTTTTGGACATTTTCATATTTAAAAGGGTCGAAGTCGGTTGATATGTCGAAATATTTTCAGCAATTAAATCAACGATTTTGCCAATTTATGTTTATTGTTTTGTTGTTCTCTTGGCAATCGAAAACCAATATTTAGACAAGCTCGATGGTAAAGCTTGGATTCATTCTAAAAGAACAGTGTAGAACGGTGAGATTAAGGAATAGTTAGAAATTGTCGCATTTAGATTATAAAACTCTTTAGCCATCATTAGTGTAGAGTTTAATATTGCAGAAAGTTCACCAGCAAAGCAATAAATTACTTACGATAGAGTAGTCGGATGAAGATCCATTTAATGTCTGATGGCCGCATTGGTAATGGCTCTGGCTCGGTCTGTTAGTTGAAGTAATAAAGGCGAAGTTTAACTTGGCTCTAATGGTGGAGAAAGAGGAAATTTAATTATAATTGTTGGTAAATTATCGAAAAATATTGTGGTGAGGAGTGATAAACAATTTAGGCCCAGAGAATTTAGGTTTGACAGAAAGATGGGAATATAAAATTCTACCCAAGAATTTGATTGTTTGATTGAGCTTAGAATCAAGAACTAAGAGGAAAGGCCTAAAAAAATCTAAAACTTGTGCTTGTATGGTTTCTTAGATTTTTTTTATACGATGTGGACAACCCTTGGATGCGTTAGCATGGCTTTTGTCGGAAGGGAATTAGGGAAGTGAGAAAACTTGAATGTCTTGGTTTTGCACTGCTGTGAGCTAGACAACAGACCAGAGACGGAGTGGATTATTTTCATTTCGTAATAAAAACTCACGGGGAGACCTGGTCTCGAACCCGTTAACCATGGAATGGTGGTGGTGCCGCTCAACCAGTTGATCAAACTCCGTCTCCAGATGTAGGAAAGTTAATGTGATTGTTTACATAAGCTTCATAAATCTTAAAAACAATTTCAATAAATTTAAAAAAAAAAAAACTTTTCTCGTTTTCTTTCAAATTGAACGTCAAATCACGCACTGCGTTCATTGGAACAGGTCGTGCGAAAATGCTTTTGATGCAATGCTTGTCAAAAGCATGATGTAATTGTGTACAATGGTAGGATAAAAAAATTTAAATTACGCAAAAACTTACGTCTTGCGGCCAGAAATGCACATGATTTCTATCAAAAAAGAGAAAAGAAAAGCAAGAACAAGTCAAGCTTGAACGAAGAAAAATGTAAAGTCTCGAGAATATCAAGGACCGTAATACTAAAAAACAGAAAATGCTTGACAACGCCAGGCTTGAAGTCGAAGCATTAAGAGAATAAATAAAGAAACTAGTTTAAGCAAAATTAGTACTGGTACTTTTTCAATATTTTTCAAATGTTTAGGGTTGTTTTATAGAATATGTTTATTATAGGCTTACTTTGAGAGGGACCAAATTAATCAATATAGAGAGTGTTATGAATCCGCTAATGGTCTCAACCCTTTCTATTCAAACTAATTATTCAGAACATAACACCTCTAATCGCAGATTCACAACTACAGACCACCCTGCACAATGCACATCAGATATCACAACAAGTCCCTAAACGATAAACAATCAAGTTTACAACTGGGCAAGTGACAAGCATTGAATAACATTAAAACATTCATCCATCACAATAACTCAGATGTTATAACGGCTTCCAAATCCAACGTCACCGCTACTATGCTTGTTTTCCAAATTATTAGAAAATTGCCCGCTGAGAATTTTTTGGCCACTAAAGTGCCTAATTGCATTTATTTGGATTATTTTTGTGGAAGGGAGGATAGCCCCGAACAAATTTTTCCAATAAAAATAGGGTTATCGAGGTAAGACTTTCAGAAGTATTCTTGAACTCAAACTAGAGAGTCCCCCTACCCAAGTTAAGGCCTCTAGTTTACAAAGTAAGAACAAAGTCATTGTAAAGGAGAAATATATAAGATTTAATGTAATAAAACTTATGACTTATGTTAAATAAAAGTAATGGTAAACTCAGTGTTTTCTTTTTGTTAACTAGGGTTAAATCCTCTTTGTTGTGTACGCACAACAAGAGTGAGTATTATTTTACCAAACGTAAAAATTGAGAAATTCTTGAGAGTCATAAGTTGTTGATAATTGCTAGTCATTGATAAATACTCTGTTCCTTAAAGAAATTACAAATAATTATAATCATAAGTTACTTTCTTTTTGATCAATAAAATAAACCTATATATGTCTGGAATTTTTTTATACGATGTGGCCAAAGCATACGGGACAACCCTTTAATGCGCTAGCATGGTTTTGGCCGGAAGGGAATTAGGGTAAGGGAAGTGAGGAAACTTGAATGCCTTGTTTTTTTGCATTGCTGCGAGCTAGACAACAGCGTGAAGACGAAGTGGGTTATTTTAATTTCTTAATAAAAACTCACGGGGAGACCTGGTCTCGAACCCCGGGCCCATTGCATGGGTGGTCGTGTCGGTCAACGAATTGATCCAACTCCGTCAACTTTGCTATAAACACCGGAGTTTTTCTATGATTCCGAAATGTATGCAAATATCTGATCTATGTTACACAATATAAAAGCATAAACAAGTTTTTTTAAATTCTTTATATACTTTCACGATATAGCGTAAGGTCAGGGAAGAAACTGAAATATTATCTGGAAAAGCCAGGGAAATTTGATTTGAAAAAAACTGGGCACCTTGTTTTAGTTACTTATTGCATCAAAAATGATAATGGTTATATGGGTCTATATGTATAAATATCTTTTAAAAGTATTTACTCTTGTAAGCTGCATTTTGTGTTATTAATTATAGCATTGAAAATTTGAACTATTATGATTAAATAAAATGTTTCTTTCTAGGTCTCCTCAACAGTGTGGCTCAGAAGAAAAGCCGGATCTCTTAGAATCAAAAATAATAGAAAAGATAATTCCTCCGACTAGAAAAAAGAAAACTTTCCAATGTGATCATTGTCTTACAGTATTTGCTAAACTAAAAGACCGAAATTCACATTTGATCGAGCAGCACAATTATAAAAGGATAAATCGTCGTTTAGTTCGTGATCATCCTTCTGCAACAATAACAACTGGCCAGGTGCTAGAGCTGCAAAATGCCGCTGGTATCGAGTTGCTTGACGTGAAAAAAACAGAGATAACTGCTATTACATCTGTAGACTCTTCCCATCTGCCAAGGACTAAATATGATGCTATTCGGGCGGGTGTATATCGTATGTTAATGAATTTTAATTTAAGTGTGCTCCAACAAAACAAAAACATTGATGCTGATAAGTCTCTGTTTGAATCGAAATCATTTTGTTGTTACACATGCAAAAGAGATTTTATAAGTGTTAAATCATTTGACGAGCATTTGACAGAGCATCCAGCTGAATGTTTTACATGTAACAAAAAATTCACTCGTTGGACTTATTTCTCTGTACATTTAAAACGGCATTTAGGATGGAAAGATTTTGGTTGTACAGTATGTAGTAAAAAATTTGTTATAAGAAGTGCTTTAATTGAGCATATGCGAATGCATACAGGTGTTACACCATTAAAATGCAAATTTTGTGATAAGCATTTCAAACGATACTCAAATTTAACCCAGCATAAAAGGGTGTGCCACCAAAGCAAAAATTCGAAGAAAAAAGACTACGTATGTCATTGCGGAGAAGTATTGCCCTCGAAAGCTCGCTTTTTATGGCATAAAGAGACTCACGATACAAAACCAAAATGTTGCCCTTACTGTCGAGATAGATTCGTACATTCAAACAGTCTTCGACGTCATATTCGACTGGCTCATTCGGATAAATTTTCATACACAGAGCCGACTGAATGTCCTATATGTAATCAGGTTTATGCAAAAACTAGTCTTAAGGCACATATGAGCACGCATTCGTTAGATACCCAACATGAGTGTATAATATGCAATAAGTCATTTAGTACCAAGTGGAATTTAAAAATTCATAGTTGGGTTCATGCAAATAGAACGGCGAAACCCTACAAATGTGATCTTTGCGTCAAAGCATTTGTTCGCGAAGTTGACTACAAAAACCATATAAATGCTCACAAGCAAATTAAACCCTACACCTGCGAGTATTGTGGATGCAAATTTATAAGGAAGTACAATTACATGCGCCATCGTCGAGAACATCATGGCCAGAAAAAATTCGGCTGTGATTTATGTGGCAAATTATTCCATAGACATTACTATTTGATAGAGCACAGACGAACGCACACAGGGGAACGGCCATTTTTATGTACAATTTGTGGTAAAAGTTCAACAACAAAAACCAATCACAACAAACATTTAAAAATTCATCATTCTCGCGACCCCTTTACAACGGAAACATAATTTATCAGCTGTATAATTTACTTATGTAATGTGGATTGCGAAAAGTGCGTGTTTTTTTATGTTCGTATTATTATTAATACTTTATTTATTGAATTGAAACTTAATATAGACTTTTTAGTGCAATAGTTAGTCTCTCGTTAAAGATTTTGTTTTTTTACTTTATTAAAACCTGATATTTGGAATAATTTGAATAATTTTGAAAAATAATTCGTAAGCGCTTTAAAAATCTTTAATTATTTTAAAGAATGGATAAATTTAAGTTTTATTATTTCAGTATAATGGAATAGAAAACCGTTAATGGACTTCTTCCAAGAATTACAATGTTTATTAATTTTGTTTTAAGCAGAAATTTTTATAGTTCAGTTAAAATTGCGAGTAATTAATTGAATGGACTACGAATTGTTTTATTCACTATACGTAAGTCTTAATTTTTAATTAATTGTAAGGTATATATACATAGGAGAATTAATAAATGAGATTGCGAAATATTCAATATTTGAGTCAAGTTTTCACAATTAAGATTTGTTTTTATTACAGATGTATTCAATAAAAACTTTAAAAGCTGAAACCCAGACCCAGTAAATTGGATGCACCTTAAAAGCAATATTTTATTAGCATTCAAACAAAAGGGTAACTACCGAAATTTAGCAAAGACAAGTTAAGAGAAGGATCAACACTTCTTGCGATGTTTTGGTTTTTGAATGTAGAATTTTAACTGGGCACTACGCACCTTTTCTCGAAGCAGTTCGTCGTATTTTCAAACCTTCATAGCTTCGGTCTGGATAATACCAGAGAGCCCAAATTCGTAGAATAAGATGCAGTTACCAGACTAATGAAACACACTAAGTTTCATTTGTACAACTTTTATACTTAAAATTTTATTAATACTTGAAATACGTTGATTTCGTCACTCATGATCATCAAAAGCTCGAGGTTACTTCCTGAAGTCTTAGAGACCTAAAATTTGGTATGTTGGCTAGGATTAGCACACAAACTACGAAAAAATTAAGAAATTGTAACTTTCATCCTCCATCCCCCCGAAAAGTTGGTCTGGTTCTTGGGGGTCATTATGGATTCCGTACGAAACGTTAAATTGATCCGTTCGTTGGTTCCGTTCGTAATAAAATTTATCATTATGAATTCCGAGCGGAATACTCAAAAATTGTTGCTACATGAATTTATATTTTATTTCGGATAAATATTTTCTATAAAATTTTATTAGCTTGGCAAAATTATTTACAGTTAATTTTGTTTATTCTTGTAAGAATCAACATTTTTATTGAAAATGTTATTTAGAAATCGTTTAATTTTAATTATCTAAAGGAAAGAAGGAAAATCAAATTCCAGGGGGTGGAATTGAACCACAGTCCTTTCTCTTAAAAGTCTGCGCGAAAGAGAAAAAACGTTGGTACAACTAAAAATAATTGAGCTCTAAATGACATCTTTTAATTAAGCAATTTATTTAAGCTAATACAAGCTATTACATAATAATAATACATACTACAATTACAAGCTATAACATAATACTAATACTACAAGCTATAATAAATGATAAGACATAATAAATAAATAGTAAAAGCTACAATATGAGCTCTAATTAAAGTAGATACGGGCTGGAAGGAAGAAGAGTTAAGAAAGGCGATCAAGATGGGCGGGATCAAGATATAAGGCTTTGTGAAGGGATGATTTACTCAGATGGAAGTCAAAGGAAGTTTGTGCGATGGCGGTCGAGTCGGAAAAGGGGAGTGGACCTAAGGTTGCGGGGATTGGTATAGATGGGTAAAGATTGCAAGATTGAAGGAGAGGAGATTGAAGGAGAGGTTTCACATGATCATCCACCTGAGCTAGCCGATTATAGAGTTCCACGGATACTCAATCAGGTGGGTAAATGAAGATTGGGTTTGATGACCTGGCCTCAGCACAGACATCTGCCGGCTCAAGCTCAGGGTATGGGGGCAGGTTGGCACAGGCCTACCCAATCTTCTGATGCTATGCTGGGTGCTTGCATTTACTCATCTGAATGACCTCTTCCCCTCTTCTCTTCCACCTACCCTTTACTGACGGACGCATGAACCTCCAGCCTTCCCCATTAGCGCGCAGCCGTGAGGGACCGCAGACCAAATCGACTCACCTACTCGATCAACATATCTCGATTACATCCAGTAACTTAACAACCTCATTCGCGGCTAATAATTACTCTTTATTGTTGTACTATATATTTATTTACTAAGTTAAGCCACACGATCTAGTTGAATTCACTGATATTATCCCTAAGTGTATATATTTGCTTATGATAAAGAAACCAAAGAGAATTAAAAAAAAAAATTAACAATCTGTTTTAAATTAAACTATATTAAACCAACTAAGTTAATTAAATTTGAGGTGAAAAAAATAAATTCATCAAATCTTTTAATTTTTAAGAAAACTTTTAACTGAATATTAATATCGTATGTGGTTCACCCAACTCAAGAACTCACTTCCACGGATGAGCAAAACAAATTTGTCGGTAGATATGAGGATAATAATAATATTATTTTCTTTTCTTTGTATAGCGCGTACATATATAAAATAGATAATTAAAATTCTGGCTGAAGCTTCATCCAGTCTGCTACTTTTCTGCTACTACTAATACTGCAAATAATATAATCGCAATGATGCGAAAACAAAGCCAAATTAACTGGACCACAAATCTACCGGGGAAATAAGCCGGTGAACGGCTTACTCAATAAAAATCAAAATTTATCAAAAACTATCACAAACAATTTCAATCAAATATCTAAAAATGCTAATTAAATCAAGATGCTAATAAAAAAAATGCTAATTAAATCCAAAATTACCGCATTCATGTACTGTTTACGACTGGGTGGCATGTCGGGTCCGTTGTTCGTCTCGTAATCCAGCGTCAGGAAGTTTACCTTTTTTTTCTTTGGTGCAATTTATGTGGATACGTATGATACCTGAGGTTACTATTAAGTTATCAACGTTTGCGGATGCCTGTCTAAATACAAAAAAAAATTCTTTGATTTCCTTTCGGACTTCCTTAAGCTTTGTTACCTGTCTAAATAAAAAAAACGTCCCGTTACCCAGCCTTGTTACCTTTCGCCGTTTAATGGCTTGCGCACCTAAGGAAGAAGTTCAAAACCTGGGTAGTATCCTTTAAAGTCTTCCACGTGTCCCGAGAAAGGACCCAAGCGGTCCGTATAACGGAATCTTCACCGAGGAATTAGGTAGCCAGCACCACTTTTTGGTATTACTCTGCGTAGTCACACTTTATTAATATAATTAATATTCTACTACACTGACCACAAGCTCACCTATAAATTGAACTTCCTACACACGCGTGAGGGTACACTAATTAAACGTGCAGGTTTGTTCACTACCTGCTGCACTTTTAACACCTTCAGTTGTCTTGACTGCGTACAGTGGTTTAAAAATTACCAAATTAAATTCGCAGCTGATGACCGTCGGGCACGCTAGAGAAGTGGTGACTGATCATGGCTCTTATCAGAATCTGCTGCAATCAGCAGACCTCGAGTCTGCCCGTTAGTGGCTTTCCGTGAACTCCCGTCCAGTCTCTCTTGTGACCAAACAATTTTTTGGCTTTAGTGATAATTCAATCACTCTATCTATGCCGTAAAAGTGCAGCAGTTGCGTTGAGGTGAGCCATAATGTGCAGAAAACAGATGACTAAACCAGCGGTTTATTATTCTCTCAGAATATTTCTCAGCTGAGTTAGTCTTCTGCTTTGAATGGCCTCTAACCAAGCTGAGTTTTATTTTTTTGGAAACACCGATGCATGGCCGTTACAAGTTTCAGACGGTTTTCATAAGGTGGAAGGTTGAATCTGTCTACCCACGGAAGATCACGTAGAGCGAAGCGAATGAACCTACGCTGGACAGATTCAATCCTATTAATGTGAGTTGTTTGTGTAGGTGACCATACCTGGTTGGCATATTCAAGGAGAGGTCTAACGAAGGAAATATAGATAGATTTGGAAACATAAGGATTGGAGAACTCTCTGGACCAGCGCTTCACAAACCCTAGCGCGGAGTTAGCTCTGTTAATTATGCTGTCAATGTGGGAACGGAAATTGAGTTAAAAATTATTAATTGGACCTATTCTAATTCAAGATTCAGTGAAAGTAAAATGGGTTTTTTAATCTTAAAAGTACCATTTTATTTTTATTTATATTATTTTTTCGTTGAATTTATATAAAATATAAAACTTTTACAAAAGAGAGTTTTTTAATTGGTCCCTTATACGCTGAGCTTGCGCATTTAAATTATCATTAACATGATTTTCTTCCAAAGGATCTTCAATATTGATATACCTTTTTCAAATTTAATTCAACAAATTTCATTTATTTTCAACAGATCTCAGAAATACTTCAACAATATTCAATAAAAAATCAACAACTTGCACAAATCGATCAACAAATTTTAAATTAAATTCAACATTTATTTCAAATATACTTCAACGGGTTTTTCAAATTTAAATCAACATTTAATTCAAGAAATTTAAGAATTATTATTGTATTTAAATTTGTTATGTGGACTACAAAATTGCAGCAATGGAATTGAGTGATAAGAAGGTCAATATTTCTCTTAAATTTCAAGCTCGGCTATTTTTGCGACTATGTTTAACGTTACAAATAGTTACCGTGTGCTGAACAACTACAGTGTGTAATTGAAAATGAGTTCAAGTCTTAGTAATGAAAGTGCGAATGAATCACAAAACAGATCCGTTACATACAAGCGCGCAACAATTTCACAAAAGGAAATTTTTATCAGAGAAATACCTCGGCTGAAGCCGCCGACATTGCCGGCATTAATCGCAGTACTGCTGGGAGCATTATGAGAAGATATAGGAGAGATGGACAGGTAATAATGCAACGACCATGTGGTGGAGGGAGACCCAAGAAATTGAAGGATGAAGTTTTTCGTGACATCGACGCGCTAATAGAAAGGAACTCAGGTATCACATTAAAGGCAATCCAGCGTCGCCTACTGCAAAAAAATATACAGTTAAGCTTATCTAGTATTCAAAATGCTTTACTAAAGTTAAAAATAACTCTAAAAATTGGAAGAGTTCAAGTTGACCGCGTGAATGCACCCCAAACGATTGATTCACGCAGATCATATGCCAGGGATTTTTTGAATTCAATAAAAAGCGAAAGTTGCATATTTGTTGATGGAAGCGGCTTTAATTTACATCTTCGGCATACAAAAGCGAGATCAAGAAGAAATACACGTGCCAATATTCCTGTACCAACTATTAGAGGACGTAATGTTTCACTAGTAGCAGCAATGAATCACGCCGGAATTCTACATTACAAAGTGTACGCTGGTGCTACAGTAAATTCTGAGAGATTTTGTATTTTTTTACGTGAACTTTTTGAAAAGCTGGATGAGAATGAAAGCATGCGAAACGTACTGGTATTTATGGATAATGCAGCAATTCATAAAACGAGGGAAGTAAGAAATGCTTTTTCCACAAGTTATTATTCTCAAAAACTTCTGCCACCATATTCCCCCATGTTAAATCCGATTGAAAATGTATTTTCAAAAGTCAAAAATTACTGCAGACACCGTTTGAGTTCCCAAGCCATTGAAGCAAGATTAGTGGATATCATTAACGACAGCCTCCATGTTATCACTCAATCTGATTGCCGGAATTTTATACTCTACATGACATCAAATTTGAATATAGCAGCAACAGGGCGGCCATTTACTTAATAATATTGGTGAATAATTTTAATAGAATAACGAATACGTTGAAGTTTATCTAGAAGAAATGTTGATTTAAATTTGAAAAGCCCGTTGAAATATATTTGAAATAAATGTTGAATTTAATTTAAAATTTGTTGATCGATTTGTGCAAGTTGTTGATTTTTTATTCAATATTGTTGAAGTATTTCTGAAATCTGCTGAAAATAAATGAAATTTGTTGAATTAAATTTGAAAAAGGTATATGTAGCCTATTGACATCCTCCTCTGTTGGACTGTCCACATTGTAGTGTATGCAAATATTATGTAATGCGCTACAAACATTTACAAATTTGCACACATTTTCCGGAGAATAATGAAGTTGCCTTTCAGCATGCAACCACCTGAAACGATTTTTTAGAATTCCGAAACATCAATGTTTGATCGAGCTTTAGAATGAAGTTTATTAAATTTGTTTTCAGGAGTGCCTTCCTCTGCTGTCCTGTACGGAGTTATAAGCCAAGGCTGTAGCATGTACCCAGAGTCACCTGGAAAGAGAACTGATAGGTAAATAGGTCACTTCCAAAAGTGAACAAAATGGTTTGCGATTACCTAAAATTCAGCATTTACCCAAATTGTCTCCGAAATTCATGTAATTAGTACACCTCTCTTTTATTTTTTTTGGATTGCCCATCTTATTAGCTTTCCAAAAAGGTTCAACATGGCAAGGTAGACACAGAATTAGAAAAACCGCATCCTTAGAACTCCCTGAGTACCTAATTATTTTATTGCACTTTAAGTAGGAAATTCTTCAAAGAAACAAAATTTTTAAGTGAAAGGGTCAAAAATGTTTGTTTTGGGTTAACAGGTAATTAATTTTAATTATTGCTGCAAAAAAATTATAAAAATGTTAGTGTAATTTTCTTTTATTGCCGATATTAGCTAGTGTTAGCCAGAATTCACACTCTTGCGTTCTGTTACTCGTACCTGATGCAAATTTTGCTATAAAAAAGGGTTAGTCAGCAAGAATACCTATCACAGTTGAAAAACAAATCAATAAGGTCTGGTGTTTTTAATCAAAAATTATTAAAAAATGGTAAAATTTACTTTTGAGGAATACGCGGATATTATTTACATTTATGGTGTAGTAGACGAAAACTATAGAGTGGCTGTACTGGAATATCAAAGGAGATTCCCTAACCGGCGAGCACCCCAAAGAGGACTTTCCAAAGGTTAAGAGAAACAGGAAGTGTAACTTCACACGACGAGTCGCAAGGCGATTAGGAGTGTCGTCATCTAAGGTTTGGAGGGTTATTCATTAAGGGGGATTACGTTCATATCATCATCACCTAGCCCAAGTACTACTGGAAGAAGATTATGAGAAAAAACTGACATTTAGCACTTGGCTTCTGGAACGCGACATTGACGACAGAGCGGTTCTGGACCAAATTCTATGGACAGATGAATGTCAATTCACCAGGACTGATATCACGAACTTCCATAACCTCCATACCGGGTCGAACACTAACCCACACAGGGCAAATGTGACCTCATTTCAGCAGAGATTCTGTGTAAATGTTTGCGCTGGTATCATCGGCAACCATTTGGTAGGACCATTCATTTTGCCGCAAGTGCTTAATAATGAAATTTATGCGGACTTTTTGGACAATACACTGCCAGATGTAATAGAGGAAAACCCTATGGATAATCTTAGAGGAATGTTTCACCAACGCGATGGAGTACCAGCCCATATGGCATTGTGGAGGTAATACTAAGTGAAAAATCTCCTAACCGCTGGATTAGACGAGGTGCACCGATTCCTTGGCCTGCTAGATCTCCCGACCTTATCCCATTGGACTTTTTCTTATGGGGAACAATGAAGGATGAAGTTTATTCAAGCCCAGTTAACAATAGGGAGGATTTAGTTAGCCGAATTGGGAATGCAGCGACGAAAATACGGAAGAGGCTGGCGGCGGTGGACATTTTGAACGGCTTTTGTTACTTCAGTATAATAAAAATAAATTCAATAAAAACCATTTTAAAATTAATTTCAGTTTAATTTCTTTAATTTGTCGATTTTTATAATATTCTCCGATAGGACTTCTACTTATAAATTTCTACATATTCTCTCTACGTGGACATGTTGCACCTTTTTGGAAAGGTAATAAGATGGGCAATTTAATAAAAATAAAAAAGGGGTATACTATTACATGAATTTCGGAGAAAATTTGGGAAAATGCTCAACTTGAGGTAATCGCAAACCATTTTTTCACTTTTGGAAGTGACTGTACCTGTAACGGTAGGGGTTAGATCAACATTGTTGACATTTTTGGAAAGATCATTAGGATAGTTGTTTTTAGCGTTTCTTTGATGTCGCTATGTTGGGTAGATCAAAAGATAAAAGAGTGATGTGCATACCATGAATAACTGAAACGCAGCTATAACTACTACTACACTTGCATCTGTCCATACCTGCCATATGAGACAACCATGCACTAGCTCCATTACGTTTTTAATTTCATATTTAATGTATTATTTCTTAACACTGCCTAACACTCTTTCAGTGGGATTCGATCATTAAAATGCTTAGTGTAAATTATCGATAAATTGCTGCCGAAGTGCCTAAAGAGAATGATTAACAATTCTTCGATAAAATAGAAATGTATCGCTATGACATCCCTTATCTTTAATTACCTAATTAGTACGGCTAATTCGGCCTGAAAAATGAAAACTATGAAAACTAGTCTTTACAAAAATTATTCTGATTATAAGGTACCCTACTTCAGCCTAACGAGTACAAATAAAGTGGCTTACACAGGCTTACAGGTTAACTACAATATTATACTAACATCACTCAAGGATATAATTTCCAGGTGGCAAAATAAAATTCACGCATAACTTTTTCCTAATATCCAAAAGAAATTTGTCGGACCCACTCTATCTGGTGTTGGGGTTTATCTTCTAAATTTGATATGTTTACAAATGTTCTGCAAGGAGTTGTTCTTTCTTTGAAGAGTATGATATCAGTCCACTGAACGGCTGTATGATTTGTACCTTATTTACGTTACGCGATCAAGAGTACTGGGACACCAGTTCAAATTTAGTCTTTTTAATGAAACATAAAATTCCCTCGATTCTGCGAGGAGGCGAGCCGGTTGTTGTTGTAAAAAAAAATATATATAAAATGCGATAAGTAGATAACAACCATATGCCGTAAAGTTATCTACGACACTTTTAGTGTCTTGAGCGACAGAAAACTCCCTCTTCTTTAGTTCGTCTGCTTTCTAACAGGCAAATTCCAACACATATTTTTCTTGAAGGACTACTTGACATTTATGTATATGCCACATATCGCATCTAACTAAAAATTTTATAATTACACACGCACCTTGTGGAGGACCCAATTCGTTTGGACCTTACCGCTGAGTTATCTTTGGTTGACGCAGAGCAGGAACGTTGGCTTTTCTGGGATAACGGTGGATGGGGGGTGGGGGGGGGGGGCACTGCCTGAACTGAGGCAATGAAAACTAAAGGTGGGCTTCCTAAAATTATAAAATTTATTATTAATTAAAAATTACCTTTTCGTATTCGTGTGAGGATTCCGTGCGGACGCGGACTCCTATAATTCCAGGAGGGTACGAGATCTGAGTCCTGCGATGGCGTTTGCCACTTTTGGCGTTGCGCCTTCTTCAATTTGTCTTTTTAGGATGAAGCAAAAAAAATTCTTCCCCACTTAAAGATGTGGGCAGAAACTTCTCCATTAACCTCAAAAATTTTCCTTAATCGCGGTGCCGGATAACTGCTCGACTTTTTTCGTTTTAAGGTTTTTTGAATGCTAAAATATTATTTAACTTTGCTACACCTTTATCTAAGCGAAGATAGCTTAAATAATTATAGAATTTTATAATAAACACAAATTTCCAATTACCTCGTGGTGCGGCACATCTGACAGCCGACAAGGAAGTAATGTGGCTCATTCTTAGAACAAAAAACGAAAAGAGGTGCACCATGCTCAGAAAGTTTCCGAATTTTCCTTATGTGTTTGAAAGGTGTGAATGAGTTAGTTTTCACCATGGAAGTAGTAAATTTGTGACTCATTCGAAGTAGGCCCAGCAAACATTACTACCATTGGATGGTATATAATCAGTTCTACCGATGGATTTTAACTACAGTTCTCTGAAGTCTTTATCTTTTGGAAACCAAAACTACCAAAAAGTAGAAAAATATTTTAATATTTTTAAAATTTTATTAGAGCCCCCAGGCAAAAACTTCTGTCAGCTGTCGCTGAAACCACCAAAGCGACCCAAAACTCTGATGTATCTCAAATGTAAACAAACGAGCACCATTAAGAGAAATTGTTTGTATTTTTTGGTAATTTAGCTTTTATTTATACGACTTTTGCACATATTTCCAAAAAAATGCTGTATAATTGCATATTATATTATTTAACTTCCCTGAAAAATGATTTCCTCCACGCAATGCGTCGATTATTTGTACAACAAAATACCGCACAATTCATCACGAAAAATGTTCAAATTAAGCACGTCAGATTCTTAGTAAACCAAACCAAAAGAGTCTTAAATGTTCATTGTCTTACTTTGTAAAACTTTTAATAACTGAACAGTGAAAATTATTCAATAAACATTTTGAATGCGCACTCTTCAGAAAGCCCACGTCAAATAGAAATTTCGAAGGCGTACTTTCTACCCCATTCCCACACCTTTCCGACGAACAAAAAATCGGAAAACACGCACACGTTTTATACGCGGCATTGCACTTCCTTTCGTTTTCTGCTCTAAAGGCTCATTCCATGTTACAATATTCCCGTGTCAGGAGGCATTGGTGCTAATCACAGAATGTAAAAGTCACAACTAAATTGAAAAGGGTGTTTCACATTACAAGGGTCCAATAAATGCGTCATCTCCCATCGGTGATCCTCGTGACAATGGCTGTATTCAGCGACACTCAGCCTTCTCAGCGTAGGCTGATGTGCCTGACGTCAGGCTATGTTATAGCGGCTTGATTGCGCTGAATGCAAATTCTAAGTTAGCTGCTAGTTTAGTTAATTACCCGCTGTCAGATTTTTTAAAACTTATGCATTATCTGTTACAGAGTAAACTTGAAAGTTTTTAGTTTCAATTTTCACTAAATTTATCATTAAACAAAAACTGCTGGAACAAACAAATCGTCTTCTTCTTACTCAGCCTACTTCAGCCGAAAATATTTGGGCTGGAAAATATGACAAGAGACTGAGTTAGCGGCTAAGTAAGAAAATGCATTCAGAATACCTCAGCCCTTAGCCGCTGCCAGCGGCTGGGAAGGCTGAGTGCCGCTGAATACAGCCAATTTAACTTGCAAAACAATTATCCTTCATTCATCAATGGTGGACGCGCTTATACAACACCTTTTAAGCTGCTTATTCCCTGGGACTGGTAACTCCGTCAATTTGGTCTCCGAACGCTATTGTACGAGAATTCATCCATAAATTTCGGTGTTTCCACTTCAAAAAAATCTGAAACCTGACTTTGTGGTAAGATTATTGACATGGAACCTTTGATTTCTGAATTTCAGGTTGTAATCAACATTTATGGTGTGTGGATGCTCTTGTTGGCGGAGGCGTTCTTTGTGTGGTGCATGGTAGGTTGTCGTCCACTTTGATTTAGATTCCTGGCGCCGAGTCTCCTTACAGTTTCAGTATAGGATCATATATGGTATAATCGTCTATGTTCCACCTGCTTCACCGTCCTCAGTATATAACCTTCCGTGTTCAGCTGTGGAATGGCTTTCAGAGATGATATTTCCATGCGATGCCCTTTAACTGCTGGGTGATTCATGTCACGTTGGCCCCATAGTGCGGAGTTGGTGTTCTCCACGGACCATTATGGAACCATGGTAAAGAAATGTCTCTCCTTTGCACCCTGAGTCTGACTTCCATCCTGCTTTTCATGTAGTCTTTTATCTGAACTTTGTATAGGTCTGCTTTCAAATTTTGATAGTTACTAACGAATCAAATTCTAGCAGATTTTTCCCGGAACTGCCTTTTCGAGAGAAACCCTAACTCTTTTCGACCTTGGCTTAATAAGTCTTTAAAGCATCTTAAAATTTTTAAAAATAAAGCTTGGAGGAGGCTTTACCTCTCCCGTAGTGACGATGATTTACTTATTCGAATCTTCGTGGCCGTTATACTTCTGAGTCCGAGCTTCCTTATCGTAATTATCTTACTGAGGTTGGATCCATCTGTGTTAATTCCAAAATGGAGTGATGCCTACCCCTCTATTATGGGTTTCGGTGACAGGAGTACCGACGATCCTTTAACTGCAGCTTACTTTTTTGCCAGTTTCTTTGGTACTGCCTTATCGTCAAATATTAGTTTAGGTCATTTTAATTTCTTGACGAACTATCCTCCGACTTCCTTATCGGTTAAGGATTTGTTATTGACGATGATTCGATGCATATTATGAACTTGTCCAATAGTTTTACGCCTGGTCCCGATGGTGTTCGTGTGTCTGTCCTGCCAGTATCTTACTCCTATCCTTGCTTATTTATTTAACTTGTCCGTGTCTTGTGATATTTTTTCCAATGGTTTGGGGTGTCCTTAGTTTTCACTATCGAAGCTGGTCAACGTGTTTACACGAATTTTTGTAAAGCCTTTGATCGCATTGAGTACAAAACATACTATGTTGGGTTTTTACATCTCTTTTCGTCCAATGGATTTCTTTCTACATATTCTCTTTCTTGTGAAATCTCAGTTCCTCAAGATGCGGAGATACAGCCATAGTAGCTTAGAGGAGAGTCCGAACACGGCTACCGATTACGGATTTTAACATAAAGTTCGAGGTAGTAATTCCGGACAGGCAGTTCTGGTAAACAAGAACAGAAAAACCTACATGATATCGTAAACATCTATACAGATGGCTCTAAAATGAGCTCGGGAGTACCTTATATCTACCCTTCATACAGACTGCCCAGTCGGCTTGTGTATAGCCTATTGTGTCACTGGGCAGTCTGTATGAAAGGTAGATATACTCCTACTCCCGAGCTCATTTTAGAGCCATCTGTATAGATGTTTACGATATCATGTAGGTTTTTCTGTTCTTGTTTACCAGAACTGCCTGTCCGGAATTACTACCTCGAACTACCCTAATACACGGTGTTGCCAAATCTCTCAATGATGGAATGTTAGATCTTTCAAAAAAAAGATGGGAAGAGACCACTGCGTGTCGAATCACGAAGAACATGTGGAGAACCTATGATCAAAAGAAGACTAATTGCAAACTTAAAATATCTTGGACTCAATGCACTCTCATGAGGTTATGTAACACTTTATGGTAACTTGAATAAGGTGACACTTTTCATATACCGAGAAATTCATGAACATGAAAATTTCAAACTGCGATATATTGGCGAAAAAAACCAGACATTTGAGCAAACTCAACGGCATTTGAAAGAGGAAGACTATAAGATCCCACACATGGCTTTTGAAAAAGAAAAACATTGCGGTGCAACATAACCTCAAATATGACAAAAAACAGCGTTTTCGCACTTTTAGGTTAAAATATCTCAAAAACCTGACATAATAGAGCAATTCTGAGCCCGGATTCGGTTTCAGCTGGAGAAATTACTTCGGAAACATTGTCCAGGGGGAAAAACCTCGCAGGCCTGTGTAATTAATAATTGTTAGGGGAGTATCTGTTTTACATTTTAATTGGTTATTAGAGCCTGATCTGCAAGATACCAACCTAACTAATTTGAATAACGCATACTGAAGGCTGTCAGGGAAAGCGTAAAATCATTTCTTTCAGTCAAGGACCATTGATTTAATTTCAGAATGGTTTAGTTACCGCGTTACACCTGAAAGTATTGTAACGTAGTCGGGGCTCTCCTGGTTCGGCTCCGTACACAATCAGTCTTCCATATCCTGGAGGGGCTGGTCTTCTTTGTTTCCAGCAGTCTTGTCGGAGAAGGCTCTCTTGGCTGCATATCCAGCATTTAAAACGGCAACGGTTGATCTAGTAACAATCATCTTTTATTTGTTTCTTCTCTTAGGCGAATGGTACTTCTTGAGGCTTATTTTGCTGCCTGGTAACCTAGAGCTTAAGCCAGAACTTCAGCGTTGGTATACTACCCAGCCAGCTGCCCTGCTTGCTGTTGGTCACGATCTACAAGTGAAATTCTAAACGCCTCTCTAGCTCATTGACATAAATTTGATTAACATTGGAATAAGCCAAACGTGTGAGTCTCTTTACATCCGACTCCGTAGCTGAAGACGGTAAGCCTCTTGTAAAACTTTTATAAGAGATGAGTAACCATACCTTTACTCCTCTGTGATAGTCTATAATAGTTCTGCCAAGATTAAAACTGTTGCTTTCCCCTCATCAGTCCAGAAGATTATTGCCGCTATTGTCTCAACTGAATTCTGTATGCTTGCCAGGGAGTTTGACCTTCAAGAGTTGGCGTGTGAAGCTTCTTATTTACAGTCACGTCCGTGGATAAAGTCTTCGTATGCCTTGCAGAAGCTCTCTAGCTCATCTTTAATTGCAACCGCATCATCCTGATAAACTAGTCTCTCCAGAGCTCAGATGATTCAATGGTCCCAAATTGCTTTCGCACATAAATTTGTATTTCTGCTTTCACTTCCACAATAGAGACTTTAATTTCGGCTACTGTTGACTTACGTGGAGTTTTCTGCAGCTCTAGCAATAATTTCTTTATCTCCATTCCTGCCTTCAACTCGGCTGATAACAATTTCTGTTCCTCCATTGCTGCTTCTGTTTCTTCATCGATATATAATTTATGTTCCCTCATTGCTCCTTTAAACTGGGCTGATGACAATTTCTGATGATTTCTGTTCTTGATGAGATTCAAGAGAGCATTGAAAAGATGTTATTTTGAAGTGGTTTCTTGTTCCAACTCGTCTTCAAAAACAGAAGTTGCTGAATCTCAGCCGTAGATAGGGAGCGTTTACTTGGTGCCTCCTTCAAGACTTGAACGCTTACATCCTTCAATTTGCGGCTCATATTTAAATTGACTGCACCGTTTCACTTCGCTTTCATAATCACACAATACTCTTTTTATTTTTTATACCTATCTATCAAGACAGACACTCGCAAATAAATTAAAACCTATAGGGTACTTCCCGTTGAAATCTGGCTAGAAGCAAGGTCTCACAGCACAAGTAAAGGAAAAAATCCGAAAATCGTTAATTTGTAATTATATCACATGAAAAAATATTACGGAACCCTCGGAGCGCAAGTCAAACTCGCACTTGTCCGGTTTTTTTATAAGTTCACTTGTTAATCTCTCTTCTGACTCTTCGCAATCTAAATCACGACTTACTAGATGGTTGCAGCTCAGCCTCATTTAGATATTTTTGTTAGTCAATTAAAACTTAATTATTCATTACATGATCGAATCGTCCTTGACTTCCTACAGTATTTGATATTTGCTTTCCTTGATTTATCACCACCTGGAACATTGTGCATGCGATAAGAGTATTGTTCTCCAGATCACTGTTTGAAGGAAACTGGCACAATGTATTGCGTTATCTGTAGGACCGTAGTTTATAAAGGTTAGGTAGACTTCAATCCTTTCTTATGTTGGACAAAATTTATTTTCTGAGTGTGCCGAAATATGTAAATATAAAATCAAAGCTCCTTTTAAGAATATTCTTTCATTAAAAACAGTTCATATACGGAGCTCAAGCAGATAATTAAAAAAATAAAACAACTATTTGACATTTTATCGAAAGTTCATTCGCAGTATGCTGTCTATATCGGTGTTTTGTGGCTACTTTGGTTGATTAACAAGTAGTTTATAGTTTAGTACGAAGGCGTGCAGCATCTAAAGTGGTGCTATTGAGTAGAAAGCGGCAGACATTAGCTTTTCTTTATCAGAAACACGGAAAGTGTATTTGACAAAATTTTATTATTTCTATCCTATATTGAGGTTTCGTTTATTTAAATTTTTTTTGGACAAATACACTCGGGTCAAGTGAAAATTAACAAATATGTGTTTTTGAAAAAAATTCATTCTGTCTTTAATTGTGCCGTCAATTTTGATTATAAACAGTATTTATTTAAAATGCTTGTTTATCATTTACATAACTATAATAATATATTCTGGATCACAACACTTAATTTTTATATGTTAAGACATTATCGTACACAAAAATACCGTACCATTTTGACTGCCACAATAGTTTTCATTTCAAATGTTAATAATAAAAACAAATATAATTACACTAATATTTTCCAACATGCATTTAATAATTTTCATAAAATTTTATTTAATGAATTGAAAATTTTTTAATCTGCTATTGCTGTATAAGGTAAGCTGCTGTGTTTTGGTTTCGTTTTGTTTATGAAAACTTTAATAGACCCGTTAAAATCAGCACTGACAAGAACATATCCACAACCTTTTTTCCGCTGTTCAACCAGAGGATCCGGCTGATTCTTCGGGGCCTGAAATTAAAAAAATCACAATTATTTGGGTAGTTTGGGTAAACAGCAAGGGATTGTTACATTTGAGTGTATACAATAGGGTGGTTACACGGTATAAGGAAAACATATTTTTCGTGCTTTACTCTGGAGGACCCCCATAAAAAGTTTGCCAGTTGGCTAGAAAATGTGATTGCAAAAGTTTCATTTCAATCTGATAACGTTTATCCGTGTCTCCCTGAGGTATTAAAGTTTCGAAAAATTGCGAATTTTAGCATGAAATCGAAGAGTTTCATTAAGGGGTGAGTTGCAGTTACATTTTTCAAAAAATCGATTTTTTTTTGCATTTTCTTGAAGTATGATGTTTCGAAAATATTCTCAGAAAATTGCAATTCATAAAAAAAAGTTTAACTTCATCCATCGAGCTCGAAATTTAACGAAAATATAATACCGTGCCTACATCGAAAAACTTTAAATGCATTTTTCTCGAAACTATGTTTTTCAAGTCGGTGACCACTATAATTCAAAAACCACTTCATGGATTTTGATGAGATTTTTACAGCTTATTAATAGCATTAAAAACTAGTCTTTGATCGAAGGATTTTCATTTCTGTTCAAAATTTAGATTTTTTTTAACAATAAACTAATGCTTTTTGGTCGTAAATCCGGGAGTAAACTGTCAAAAGCCGCAATTTTGTTAATTTTCAAAAAAAAAAACAAGCTTCGATTAAAGACTAGATTTATTATTAAACTAAAGATGTTTTTTTGTTTCATTGATTTTAGATGATTCAGTGAGATGTTCTGATGGTCACCGCGAAGCACTACTTGCGGAAGGGGGTCCAACAAAGATGGCGATATTTTTGTAAATAATAAATTTTTTTTTTTTAAATTTTGTGGAAGTCAAGCTGAAAAATGACATAAAAACTCTGTGTATTTAGTTTTATAAAATAAAGTTAAATATTATGAAAAAAAAAATTATTAAAAATACTCCTTTTTTCACGCATTTGACTGCAACTCACCCCTTAATAAAATGGAAACCCTACGTCCTAGAAACCTAATTCTTATATCATTTTATAGGAAATTGTGTTCCCTTGAAGTTATTTTCGTATTCTACAGGCTTTAAGTTATGATCCCTAAAAATTTCAGTCCAAACCTCGCAGAATTGACAAAGTTGTAGTCATTGGAACTCAGATTTGTGGGATGCTACCTCTTCACTTAGGAAGAGGAAAAGCGCTAAAACACCGTGTTGGGTCAAAAGATATGATTTTCCAAAAACATTATTTTCGTATTCAACAGGATTTAAGTTATAATCCCTAAAAATGTCAGTCCAAAACTCGCAGAATTGACAAAGTTGTAGTCATTGGAACTCAGATTTGTGGGATGCTGCCGCTTCACTTAGGAAGAGGAAAAGCGCTAAAACACCGTGTTGGGTCAAAAATTATGATTTTCCAAAAACATTATTTTCGTATTCTACAGGATTTAAGTTATAATCCCTAAAAATGTCAGTCCAAAACTCGCAGAATTGACAAAGTTGTAGTCATTGGAACTCAGATTTGTGGGATGCTACCTCTTCACTTAGGAAGAGGAAAAGCGCTAAAACACCGTGTTGGGTCAAAAATTATGATTTTCCAAAAACATTATTTTCGTATTCTACAGGCTTGAAGTTATGATCCCTAAAAATTTCAGTCCAAAACTCGCAGAATTGACAAAGTTGTAGTCATTGGAACTCAGATTTGTGGGATGCTACCGCTTCACTTAGGAAGAGGAAAAGCGCTAAAACACCGTCTTGGGTCAAAAATTATGATTTTCCAAAAACATTATTTTCGCATTCTACAGGATTTAAGTTATAATCCCTAAAAATTTCAGTCCAAAACTCGCAGAATTGACAAAGTTGTAGTCATTGGATCTCAGATTTGTGGGATGCTGCCGCTTCACTTAGGAAGAGGAAAAGCGCTAAAACACCGTGTTGGGTCAAAAATTATGATTTTCCAAAAACATTATTTTCGTATTCTACAGGCTTGAAGTTATGATCCCTAAAAATTTCAGTCCAAAACTCGCAGAATTGACAAAGTTGTAGTCATTGGAACTCAGATTTGTGGGATGCTACCGCTTCACTTAGGAAGAGGAAAAGCGCTAAAACACCGTGTTGGGTCAAAAATTATGATTTTCCAAAAACATTATTTTCGCATTCTACAGGATTTAAGTTATAATCCCTAAAAATTTCAGTCCAAAACTCGCAGAATTGACAAAGTTGTAGTCATTGGATCTCAGATTTGTGGGATGCTGCCGCTTCACTTAGGAAGAGGAAAAGCGCTAAAACACCGTGTTGGGTCAAAAATTATGATTTTCCAAAAACATTATTTTCGTATTCTACAGGATTTAAGTTATAATCCCTAAAAATTTCAGTCCAAAACTCGCAGAATTGACAAAGTTGTAGTCATTGGATCTCAGATTTGTGGGTTGCTGCCGCTTCACTTAGGAAGAGGAAAAGCGCTAAAACACCGTGTTGAGTCAAAAATTATGATTTTCCAAAAACATTATTTTCGTATTCTACAGGATTTAAGTTATGATCCCTAAAAATTTCAGTCCAAAACTCGCAGAACTGACAAAGTTGTAGTCATTGGAACTCAGATTTGTGGGATGCTACCGCTTCACTTAGGAAGAGGAAAAGCGCTAAAATACCGTGTTGAGTCAAAAATTATGATTTTCCAAAAACATTATTTTCGTATTCTACAGGATTTAAGTATGATCCCTAAAAATTTCAGTCCAAAACTCGCAGAATTGACAAAGTTGTAGTCATTGGAACTCAGATTTGTGGGATGCTACCGCTTCACTTAGGAAGAGGAAAAGCGCTAAAACACCGTGTTGGGTCAAAAATTATGATTTTCCAAAAACATTATTTTTGTATTCTCTTGAAGTTATGATCCCTAAAAATTTCAGTCCAAAACTCGCAGAATTGACAAAGTTGTAGTCATTGGAACTCAGATTTGTGGGATGCTACCTGTTCACTTAGGAAGAGGAAAAGCGCTAAAACACCGTGTTGGGTCAAAAATTATGATTTTCCAAAAACATTATTTTCGTATTCTACAGGATTTAAGTTATAATCCCTAAAAATTTCAGTCCAAAACTCGCAGAATTGACAAAGTTGTAGTCATTGGATCTCAGATTTGTGGGTTGCTGCCGCTTCACTTAGGAAGAGGAAAAGCGCTAAAATGAGTCAAAAATTATGATTTTCCAAAAACATTATTTTCGTATTCTACAGGATATAAGTTATGAACCAAAAAAATTTCAGTCCAAACTTAGCAGAATTGACAAAGTTGTAGTCATTGGAAATCAGATTTGTGTGGTGCCACCTCTTTACTTAGGAACAGGAAAAGCGCTAAAACACCGTGTTGGGTCAAAAATTATGATTTTCCAAAAACATTATTTTAGTATTCTACAGGATTTAAGTTATGAGCCCTAAAAATTTCAGTCCAAACCTAGCAGAATTGACAAAGTTGTAGTCATTGGAACTCAGATTTGTGGGATGCTACCTCTTCACTTAGGAACAAACAAAACATTATTTTTGTATTCTACAGGCTTGAAGTTATGATCCCTAAAAATTTCAGTCCAAAACTCGCAGAATTGACAAAGTTGTAGTCATTGGAACTCAGATTTGTGGGATGCTACCGCTTCACTTAGGAAGAGGAAAAGCGCTAAAACACCGTGTTGGGTCAAAAATTATGATTTTCCAAAAACATTATTTTTGTATTCTACAGGCTTGAAGTTATGATCCCTAAAAATTTCAGTCCAAAACTCGCAGAATTGACAAAGTTGTAGTCATTGGAACTCAGATTTGTGGGATGCTACCTGTTCACTTAGGAAGCGGAAAAGCGCTAAAACACCGTGTTGGGTCAAAAATTATGATTTTCCAAAAACACTATTTTCGTATTCTACAGGATTTAAGTTATAATCCCTAAAAATTTCAGTCCAAAACTCGCAGAATTGACAAAGTTGTAGTCATTGGATCTCAGATTTGTGGGTTGCTGCCGCTTCACTTAGGAAGAGGAAAAGCGCTAAAATGAGTCAAAAATTATGATTTTCCAAAAACATTATTTTCGTATTCTACAGGATATAAGTTATGAACCAAAAAAATTTCAGTCCAAACTTAGCAGAATTGACAAAGTTGTAGTCATTGGAAATCAGATTTGTGTGGTGCCACCTCTTTACTTAGGAACAGGAAAAGCGCTAAAACACCGTGTTGGGTCAAAAATTATGATTTTCCAAAAACATTATTTTAGTATTCTACAGGATTTAAGTTATGAGCCCTAAAAATTTCAGTCCAAACCTAGCAGAATTGACAAAGTTGTAGTCATTGGAACTCAGATTTGTGGGATGCTACCTCTTCACTTAGGAACAGGAAAAGCGCTAAAACACCGTGTTGGGTCAAAAATTATGATTTTCCCAAAAAATTATTTTCGTATTCTACAGGATTTAAGTTATGAACCCTAAACATTTCAGTCCAAAACTCGCAGAATTGACAAAGTTGTAGTCATTGGATCTCAGATTTGTGGGTTGCTGCCGCTTCACTTAGGAAGAGGAAAAGCGCTAAAATGAGTCAAAAATTATGATTTTCCAAAAACATTATTTTCGTATTCTACAGGATATAAGTTATGAACCAAAAAAATTTCAGTCCAAACTTAGCAGAATTGACAAAGTTGTAGTCATTGGAAATCAGATTTGTGTGGTGCCACCTCTTTACTTAGGAACAGGAAAAGCGCTAAAACAACCGTGTTGGGTCAAAAATTATGATTTTCCAAAAACATTATTTTAGTATTCTACAGGATTTAAGTTATGAGCCCTAAAAATTTCAGTCCAAACCTAGCAGAATTGACAAAGTTGTAGTCATTGGAACTCAGATTTGTGGGATGCTACCTCTTCACTTAGGAACAGGAAAAGCGCTAAAACACCGTGTTGGGTCAAAAATTATTATTTTCCAAAAACATTATTTTCGTATTCTACAGGATTTAAGTTATGAACCCTAAAAATGTCAGTCCAAACCTAGCAGAATTGACAAAGTTGTAGTCATTGGAACTCAAATTTGTGGGGTGCTACCTCTTTACTTAGGAACAGGAAAAGCGCTAAAACACCGTGTTGGGTCAAAAATTATGATTTTCCAAAAATATTATTTTCGTATTCTAGTTATGAACCCCAAAAATTTCAGTCCAAAACTCGCAGAAGTGACAAAGTTGTAGTCATTGGAACTCAGATTTGTGGGATGCTACCGCTTCACTCAGGAAGAAGGAAAAGCGCTAAAACACCGTGTTGGGTCAAAAATTATTATTTTCCAAAAACATTATTTTCGTATTCTACAGGATTTAAGTTATGAACCCTAAAAATTTCAGTCCAAACCTAGCAGAATTGACAAAGTTATATCATTGGAACTCAAATTTGTGGGGTGCCACCTCTTCACTTAGGAACAGGAAAAGCGCTAAAACACCGTGTTGGGTCAAAAATTATGATTTTCCAAAAATATTATTTTCGTATTCTACAGGCTTTAAGTTAGGAACCCCAAAAATTTAAGTCCAAAACTCGCAGAAATGACAAAGTTGTAGTCATTGGAACTCAGATTTGTGGGATGCTACCTCTTCACTTAGGAAGAAGGAAAAGCGCTAAAACACCGTGTTGGGTCAAAAATTATTATTTTCCAAAAACATTATTTTCGTATTCTACAGGATTTAAGTTATGAACCCTAAAAATTTCAGTCCAAACCTAGCAGAATTGACAAAGTTGTAGTCATTGGAACTCAAATTTGTGGGGTGCCACCTCTTTACTTAGGAACAGGAAAAGCGCTAAAACACCGTGTTGGGTCAAAAATTATGATTTTCCAAAAATATTATTTTCGTATTCTACAGGCTTTAAGTTATGAACCCCAAAAATTTCAGTCCAAAACTCGCAGAAGTGACAAAGTTGTAGTCATTGGAACTCAGATTTGTGGGATGCTACCGCTTCACTCAGGAAGAAGGAAAAGCGCTAAAACACCGTGTTGGGTCAAAAATTATTATTTTCCAAAAACATTATTTTCGTATTCTACAGGATTTAAGTTATGAACCCTAAAAATTTCAGTCCAAACCTAGCAGAATTGACAAAGTTATAGTCATTGGAACTCAAATTTGTGGGGTGCCACCTCTTCACTTAGGAACAGGAAAAGCGCTAAAACACCGTGTTGGGTCAAAAATTATGATTTTCCAAAAACATTATTTTCGTATTCTACAGGATTTAAGTTATGAACCAAAAAAATTTCAGTCCAAACCTAGCAGAATTGACAAAGTTGTAGTCATTGGAACTCAGATTTGTGGGATGCTACCGCTTCACTTAGGAAGAAAGAAAAGCGCTAAAACACCGTGTTGGGTCAAAAATTATGATTTTCCAAAAACATTATTTTCGGATTCTACAGGATTTAAGTTAGGAACCCCAAAAATTTCAGTCCAAAACTCGCAGAAATGACAAAGTTGTAGTCATTGGAACTCAGATTTGTGGGATGCTACCGCTTCACTTAGGAAGAAGGAAAAGCGCTAAAACACCGTGTTGGGTCAAAAATTATGATTTTCCAAAAACATTATTTTCGTATTCTACAGGATTTAAGTTATGAGCCCTAAAAATTTCAGTCCAAACCTAGCAGAATTGACAAAGTTGTAGTCATTGGAACTCAGATTTGTGGGATCTACCTCTTCACTTAGGAACAGGAAAAGCGCTAAAACACCGTGTTGGGTCAAAAATTATGATTTTCCAAAAACATTATTTTCGGATTCTACAGGATTTAAGTTATGATCCCTAAAAATTTCAGTCCAAACCTAGCAGAATTGACAAAGTTGTAGTCATTGGAACTCAGATTTGTGGGATGCTACCGCTTCACTTAGGAAGAAAGAAAAGCGCTAAAACACCGTGTTGGGTCAAAAATTATGATTTTCCAAAAACATTATTTTCGTATTCTACAGGATTTAAGTTATGAACCAAACAAATTTCAGTCCAAACCTAGCAGAATTGACAAAGTTGTAGTCATTGGAACTCAGATTTGTGGGATGCTACCGCTTCACTTAGGAAGAAAGAAAAGCGCTAAAACACCGTGTTGGGTCAAAAATTATGATTTTCCAAAAACATTATTTTCGTATTCTACAGGATTTAAGTTATGAACCAAAAAAATTTCAGTCCAAACCTAGCAGAATTGACAAAGTTGTAGTCATTGGAACTCAGATTTGTGGGATGCTACCACTTCACTTAGGAAGAAAGAAAAGCGCTAAAACACCGTGTTGGGTCAAAAATTATGATTTTCCAAAAACATTATTTTCGTATTCTACAGGATTTAAGTTATGAACCAAAAAAATTTCAGTCCAAACCTAGCAGAATTGACAAAGTTGTAGTCATTGGAACTCAGATTTGTGGGATCTACCTCTTCACTTAGGAACAGGAAAAGCGCTAAAACACCGTGTTGGGTCAAAAATTATGATTTTCCAAAAACATTATTTTCGGATTCTACAGGATTTAAGTTATGATCCCTAAAAATTTCAGTCCAAACCTAGCAGAATTGACAAAGTTGTAGTCATTGGAACTCAGATTTGTGGGATGCTACCGCTTCACTTAGGAAGAAAGAAAAGCGCTAAAACACCGTGTTGGGTCAAAAATTATGATTTTCCAAAAACATTATTTTCGTATTCTACAGGATTTAAGTTATGAACCAAAAAAATTTCAGTCCAAACCTAGCAGAATTGACAAAGTTGTAGTCATTGGAACTCAGATTTGTGGGATGCTACCGCTTCACTTAGGAAGAAAGAAAAGCGCTAAAACACCGTGTTGGGTCAAAAATTATGATTTTCCAAAAACATTATTTTCGGATTCTACAGGATTTAAGTTATGATCCCTAAAAATTTCAGTCCAAACCTAGCAGAATTGACAAAGTTGTAGTCATTGGAACTCAGATTTGTGGGATCTACCTCTTCACTTAGGAACAGGAAAAGCGCTAAAACACCGTGTTGGGTCAAAAATTATGATTTTCCAAAAACATTATTTTCGTATTCTACAGGATTTATGTTATAATCCCTAAAAATTTCAGTCCAAACCTAGCAGAATTGACAAAGTTGTAGTCATTGGAACTCAGATTTGTGGGATGCTACCGCTTCACTTAAGAAGAAAGAAAAGCGCTAAAACACCGTGTTGGGTCAAAAATTATGATTTTCCAAAAACATTATTTTCGTATTCTACAGGATTTAAGTTATGAACCAAAAAAATTTCAGTCCAAACCTAGCAGAATTGACAAAGTTGTAGTCATTGGAACTCAGATTTGTGGGATGCTACCGCTTCACTTAGGAAGAAAGAAAAGCGCTAAAACACCGTGTTGGGTCAAAAATTATGATTTTCCAAAAACATTATTTTCGTATTCTACAGGATTTAAGTTATGAACCAAAAAAATTTCAGTCCAAACCTAGCAGAATTGACAAAGTTGTAGTCATTGGAACTCAGATTTGTGGGATGCTACCGCTTCACTTAGGAAGAAAGAAAAGCGCTAAAACACCGTGTTGGGTCAAAAATTATGATTTTCCAAAAACATTATTTTCGTATTCTACAGGATTTAAGTTATGAACCAAAAAAATTTCAGTCCAAACCTAGCAGAATTGACAAAGTTGTAGTCATTGGAACTCAGATTTGTGGGATCTACCTCTTCACTTAGGAACAGGAAAAGCGCTAAAACACCGTGTTGGGTCAAAAATTATGATTTTCCAAAAACATTATTTTCGGATTCTACAGGATTTAAGTTATGATCCCTAAAAATTTCAGTCCAAACCTAGCAGAATTGACAAAGTTGTAGTCATTGGAACTCAGATTTGTGGGATGCTACCGCTTCACTTAGGAAGAAAGAAAAGCGCTAAAACACCGTGTTGGGTCAAAAATTATGATTTTCCAAAAACATTATTTTCGTATTCTACAGGATTTAAGTTATGAACCAAAAAAATTTCAGTCCAAACCTAGCAGAATTGACAAAGTTGTAGTCATTGGAACTCAGATTTGTGGGATGCTACCGCTTCACTTAGGAAGAAAGAAAAGCGCTAAAACACCGTGTTGGGTCAAAAATTATGATTTTCCAAAAACATTATTTTCGGATTCTACAGGATTTAAGTTATGATCCCTAAAAATTTCAGTCCAAACCTAGCAGAATTGACAAAGTTGTAGTCATTGGAACTCAGATTTGTGGGATGCTACCGCTTCACTTAGGAAGAAAGAAAAGCGCTAAAACACCGTGTTGGGTCAAAAATTATGATTTTCCAAAAACATTATTTTCGTATTCTACAGGATTTAAGTTATGAACCAAAAAAATTTCAGTCCAAACCTAGCAGAATTGACAAAGTTGTAGTCATTGGAACTCAGATTTGTGGGATGCTACCGCTTCACTTAGGAAGAAAGAAAAGCGCTAAAACACCGTGTTGGGTCAAAAATTATGATTTTCCAAAAACATTATTTTCGGATTCTACAGGATTTAAGTTATGATCCCTAAAAATTTCAGTCCAAACCTAGCAGAATTGACAAAGTTGTAGTCATTGGAACTCAGATTTGTGGGATCTACCTCTTCACTTAGGAACAGGAAAAGCGCTAAAACACCGTGTTGGGTCAAAAATTATGATTTTCCAAAAACATTATTTTCGTATTCTACAGGATTTATGTTATAATCCCTAAAAATTTCAGTCCAAACCTAGCAGAATTGACAAAGTTGTAGTCATTGGAACTCAGATTTGTGGGATGCTACCGCTTCACTTAAGAAGAAAGAAAAGCGCTAAAACACCGTGTTGGGTCAAAAATTATGATTTTCCAAAAACATTATTTTCGTATTCTACAGGATTTAAGTTATGAACCAAAAAAATTTCAGTCCAAACCTAGCAGAATTGACAAAGTTGTAGTCATTGGAACTCAGATTTGTGGGATGCTACCGCTTCACTTAGGAAGAAAGAAAAGCGCTAAAACACCGTGTTGGGTCAAAAATTATGATTTTCCAAAAACATTATTTTCGTATTCTACAGGATTTAAGTTATGAACCAAAAAAATTTCAGTCCAAACCTAGCAGAATTGACAAAGTTGTAGTCATTGGAACTCAGATTTGTGGGATGCTACCGCTTCACTTAGGAAGAAAGAAAAGCGCTAAAACACCGTGTTGGGTCAAAAATTATGATTTTCCAAAAACATTATTTTCGTATTCTACAGGATTTAAGTTATGAACCAAAAAAATTTCAGTCCAAACCTAGCAGAATTGACAAAGTTGTAGTCATTGGAACTCAGATTTGTGGGATCTACCTCTTCACTTAGGAACAGGAAAAGCGCTAAAACACCGTGTTGGGTCAAAAATTATGATTTTCCAAAAACATTATTTTCGTATTCTACAGGATTTATGTTATAATCCCTAAAAATTTCAGTCCAAACCTAGCAGAATTGACAAAGTTGTAGTCATTGGAACTCAGATTTGTGGGATGCTACCGCTTCACTTAAGAAGAAAGAAAAGCGCTAAAACACCGTGTTGGGTCAAAAATTATGATTTTCCAAAAACATTATTTTCGTATTCTACAGGATTTAAGTTATGAACCAAAAAAATTTCAGTCCAAACCTAGCAGAATTGACAAAGTTGTAGTCATTGGAACTCAGATTTGTGGGATGCTACCGCTTCACTTAGGAAGAAAGAAAAGCGCTAAAACACCGTGTTGGGTCAAAAATTATGATTTTCCAAAAACATTATTTTCGTATTCTACAGGATTTAAGTTATGAACCAAAAAAATTTCAGTCCAAACCTAGCAGAATTGACAAAGTTGTAGTCATTGGAACTCAGATTTGTGGGATGCTACCGCTTCACTTAGGAAGAAAGAAAAGCGCTAAAACACCGTGTTGGGTCAAAAATTATGATTTTCCAAAAACATTATTTTCGTATTCTACAGGATTTAAGTTATGAACCAAAAAAATTTCAGTCCAAACCTAGCAGAATTGACAAAGTTGTAGTCATTGGAACTCAGATTTGTGGGATCTACCTCTTCACTTAGGAACAGGAAAAGCGCTAAAACACCGTGTTGGGTCAAAAATTATGATTTTCCAAAAACATTATTTTCGGATTCTACAGGATTTAAGTTATGATCCCTAAAAATTTCAGTCCAAACCTAGCAGAATTGACAAAGTTGTAGTCATTGGAACTCAGATTTGTGGGATGCTACCGCTTCACTTAGGAAGAAAGAAAAGCGCTAAAACACCGTGTTGGGTCAAAAATTATGATTTTCCAAAAACATTATTTTCGTATTCTACAGGATTTAAGTTATGAACCAAAAAAATTTCAGTCCAAACCTAGCAGAATTGACAAAGTTGTAGTCATTGGAACTCAGATTTGTGGGATGCTACCGCTTCACTTAGGAAGAAAGAAAAGCGCTAAAACACCGTGTTGGGTCAAAAATTATGATTTTCCAAAAACATTATTTTCGGATTCTACAGGATTTAAGTTATGATCCCTAAAAATTTCAGTCCAAACCTAGCAGAATTGACAAAGTTGTAGTCATTGGAACTCAGATTTGTGGGATCTACCTCTTCACTTAGGAACAGGAAAAGCGCTAAAACACCGTGTTGGGTCAAAAATTATGATTTTCCAAAAACATTATTTTCGTATTCTACAGGATTTATGTTATAATCCCTAAAAATTTCAGTCCAAACCTAGCAGAATTGACAAAGTTGTAGTCATTGGAACTCAGATTTGTGGGATGCTACCGCTTCACTTAAGAAGAAAGAAAAGCGCTAAAACACCGTGTTGGGTCAAAAATTATGATTTTCCAAAAACATTATTTTCGTATTCTACAGGATTTAAGTTATGAACCAAAAAAATTTCAGTCCAAACCTAGCAGAATTGACAAAGTTGTAGTCATTGGAACTCAGATTTGTGGGATGCTACCGCTTCACTTAGGAAGAAAGAAAAGCGCTAAAACACCGTGTTGGGTCAAAAATTATGATTTTCCAAAAACATTATTTTCGTATTCTACAGGATTTAAGTTATGAACCAAAAAAATTTCAGTCCAAACCTAGCAGAATTGACAAAGTTGTAGTCATTGGAACTCAGATTTGTGGGATGCTACCGCTTCACTTAGGAAGAAAGAAAAGCGCTAAAACACCGTGTTGGGTCAAAAATTATGATTTTCCAAAAACATTATTTTCGTATTCTACAGGATTTAAGTTATGAACCAAAAAAATTTCAGTCCAAACCTAGCAGAATTGACAAAGTTGTAGTCATTGGAACTCAGATTTGTGGGATCTACCTCTTCACTTAGGAACAGGAAAAGCGCTAAAACACCGTGTTGGGTCAAAAATTATGATTTTCCAAAAACATTATTTTCGTATTCTACAGGATTTATGTTATAATCCCTAAAAATTTCAGTCCAAACCTAGCAGAATTGACAAAGTTGTAGTCATTGGAACTCAGATTTGTGGGATGCTACCGCTTCACTTAAGAAGAAAGAAAAGCGCTAAAACACCGTGTTGGGTCAAAAATTATGATTTTCCAAAAACATTATTTTCGTATTCTACAGGATTTAAGTTATGAACCAAAAAAATTTCAGTCCAAACCTAGCAGAATTGACAAAGTTGTAGTCATTGGAACTCAGATTTGTGGGATGCTACCGCTTCACTTAGGAAGAAAGAAAAGCGCTAAAACACCGTGTTGGGTCAAAAATTATGATTTTCCAAAAACATTATTTTCGTATTCTACAGGATTTAAGTTATGAACCAAAAAAATTTCAGTCCAAACCTAGCAGAATTGACAAAGTTGTAGTCATTGGAACTCAGATTTGTGGGATGCTACCGCTTCACTTAGGAAGAAAGAAAAGCGCTAAAACACCGTGTTGGGTCAAAAATTATGATTTTCCAAAAACATTATTTTCGTATTCTACAGGATTTAAGTTATGAACCAAAAAAATTTCAGTCCAAACCTAGCAGAATTGACAAAGTTGTAGTCATTGGAACTCAGATTTGTGGGATCTACCTCTTCACTTAGGAACAGGAAAAGCGCTAAAACACCGTGTTGGGTCAAAAATTATGATTTTCCAAAAACATTATTTTCGGATTCTACAGGATTTAAGTTATGATCCCTAAAAATTTCAGTCCAAACCTAGCAGAATTGACAAAGTTGTAGTCATTGGAACTCAGATTTGTGGGATGCTACCGCTTCACTTAGGAAGAAAGAAAAGCGCTAAAACACCGTGTTGGGTCAAAAATTATGATTTTCCAAAAACATTATTTTCGTATTCTACAGGATTTAAGTTATGAACCAAAAAAATTTCAGTCCAAACCTAGCAGAATTGACAAAGTTGTAGTCATTGGAACTCAGATTTGTGGGATGCTACCGCTTCACTTAGGAAGAAAGAAAAGCGCTAAAACACCGTGTTGGGTCAAAAATTATGATTTTCCAAAAACATTATTTTCGGATTCTACAGGATTTAAGTTATGATCCCTAAAAATTTCAGTCCAAACCTAGCAGAATTGACAAAGTTGTAGTCATTGGAACTCAGATTTGTGGGATCTACCTCTTCACTTAGGAACAGGAAAAGCGCTAAAACACCGTGTTGGGTCAAAAATTATGATTTTCCAAAAACATTATTTTCGTATTCTACAGGATTTAAGTTATGAACCAAAAAAATTTCAGTCCAAACCTAGCAGAATTGACAAAGTTGTAGTCATTGGAACTCAGATTTGTGGGATGCTACCGCTTCACTTAGGAAGAAAGAAAAGCGCTAAAACACCGTGTTGGGTCAAAAATTATGATTTTCCAAAAACATTATTTTCGTATTCTACAGGATTTAAGTTATGAACCAAAAAAATTTCAGTCCAAACCTAGCAGAATTGACAAAGTTGTAGTCATTGGAACTCAGATTTGTGGGATGCTACCGCTTCACTTAGGAAGAAAGAAAAGCGCTAAAACACCGTGTTGGGTCAAAAATTATGATTTTCCAAAAACATTATTTTCGTATTCTACAGGATTTAAGTTATGAACCAAAAAAATTTCAGTCCAAAACTCGCAGAAATGACAAAGTTGTAGTCATTGGAACTCAGATTAGTGGGATGCTACCGCTTCACTTAGGAAGAAGGAAAAGCGCTAAAACACCGTGTTGGGTCAAAAATTATGATTTTCCAAAAACATTATTTTCGTATTCTACAGGATTTAAGTTATGAGCCCTAAAAATTTCAGTCCAAACCTAGCAGAATTGACAAAGTTGTAGTCATTGGAACTCAGATTTGTGGGATCTACCTGTTCACTTAGGAACAGGAAAAGCGCTAAAACACGGTGTTGGGTCAAAAATTATGATTTTCCAAAAACATTATTTTCGGATTCTACAGGATTTAAGTTATGATCCCTAAAAATTTCAGTCCAAACCTAGCAGAATTGACAAAGTTGTAGTCATTGGAACTGAGATTTGTGGGATGCTACCGCTTCACTTAGGAAGAAAGAAAAGCGCTAAAACACCGTGTTGGGTCAAAAATTATGATTTTCCAAAAACATTATTTTCGTATTCTACAGGATTTAAGTTATGAACCAAAAAAATTTCAGTCCAAACCTAGCAGAATTGACAAAGTTGTAGTCATTGGAACTCAGATTTGTGGGATGCTACCGCTTCACTTAGGAAGAAAGAAAAGCGCTAAAACACCGTGTTGGGTCAAAAATTATGATTTTCCAAAAACATTATTTTCGGATTCTACAGGATTTAAGTTATGATCCCTAAAAATTTCAGTCCAAACCTAGCAGAATTGACAAAGTTGTAGTCATTGGAACTCAGATTTGTGGGATCTACCTCTTCACTTAGGAACAGGAAAAGCGCTAAAACACCGTGTTGGGTCAAAAATTATGATTTTCCAAAAACATTATTTTCGTATTCTACAGGATTTATGTTATAATCCCTAAAAATTTCAGTCCAAAACTCGCAGAATTTACAAAGTTGTAGTCATTGGAACTCAGATTTGTGGGATGCTACAGGGAAGAAGGAAAAGCGCTAAAACACCGTGTTGGGTCAAAAATTATTATTTTCCAAAAACATTATTTTCGTATTCTACAGGATTTAAGTTATGAACCCTAAAAATTTCAGTCCAAACCTAGCAGAATTGACAAAGTTGTAGTCATTGGAACTCAAATTTGTGGGGTTCCACCTCTTTACTTAGGAACAGGAAAAGCGCTAAAACACCGTGTTGGGTCAAAAATTATGATTTTCCAAAAACATTATTTTCGTATTCTACAGGATTTAAGTTATAAACCCTAAAAATTTCAGTCCCAACCTAGCAGAATTGACAAAGTTGTAGTCATTGGAACTGAGATTTGTGGGATCTACCTCTTCACTTAGGAACAATAAAAAAGCTAAAACACCGTGTTGGGTCAAAAATTATGATTTTCCAAAAACATTATTTTCGTATTCTACAGGATTTAAGTTATGAACCCTAAAAATTTCAGTGCAAACCTAGCAGAATTGACACAGTTATAGTCATTGGAACTCAAATTTGTGGGGTGCCACCTCTTCACTTAGGAACAGGAAAAGCGCTAAAACACCGTATTGGGTCAAAAATTATTATTTTCCAAAAACATTATTTTCGTATTCTACAGGAGTTAAGTTATGAACCCTAAAAATTTCAGTCCAAACCTAGTAGAATTGACAAAGTTGTAGTCATTGGAACTCAAATTTGTGGGGTGCAACCTCTTCACTTAGGAAGGAACTTAAGTTATGAGCCCGAGAAATTTCAGTCCAAAACTCGCAGAAGTGACAAAGTTGTAGTCATTGGAACTCAGATTTGTGGGATGCTACCGCTTCACTTAGGAAGAAGGAAAAGCGCTAAAACACCGTGTTGGGTCAAAAATTATGATTTTCTAAAAACATTATTTTCGTATTCTACAGGCTTTAAGTTAGGAACCCCAAAAATTTCAGTCCAAAACTCGCAGAAGTGACAAAGTTGTAGTCATTGGAACTCAAATTTGTAGGGTGCCACCTCTTCACTTAGGAACAGGAAAAGCGCTAAAACACCGTGTTGGGTCAAAAATTATGATTTTCCAAAAACATTATTTTCGTATTCTACAGGCTTTAAGTTAGGAACCCCAAAAATTTCAGTCCAAAACTCGCAGAAGTGACAAAGTTGTAGTCATTGGAACTCAGATTTGTGGGATGCTACCGCTTCACTTAGGAAGAAGGAAAAGCGCTAAAACACCGTGTTGGGTCAAAAATTATGATTTTCCAAAAACATTATTTTCGTATTCTACAGGCTTTAAGTTAGGAACCCCAAAAATTTCAGTCCAAAACTCGCAGAAGTGACAAAGTTGTAGTCATTGGAACTCAGATTTGTGGGATGCTACCGCTTCATTTAGGAAGAAGGAAAAGCGCTAAAACACCGTGTTGGGTCAAAAATTATGATTTTCCAAAAACATTATTTTCGTATTCTACAGGCTTTAAGTTAGGAACCCCAAAAATTTCAGTCCAAAACTCGCAGAAGTGACAAAGTTGTAGTCATTGGAACTCAGATTTGTGGGATCTACCTCTTCACTTAGGAACAGGAAAAGCACTAAAACACCGTGTTGGGTCAAAAATTATGATTTTCCAAAAACATTATTTTAGTATTCTACAGGATTTAAGTTATGAACCCTAAAAATTTCAGTCCAAACCTAGCAGAATTGACAAAGTTGTAGTCATTGGAACTCGGATTTGTGGGATCTACCTCTTCACTTAGGAACAGGAAAAGCGCTAAAACACCGTGTTGGGTCAAAAATTATGATTTTCCAAAAACATTATTTTCGGATTCTACAGGATTTAAGTTATGATCCCTAAAAATTTCAGTCCAAACCTAGCAGAATTGACAAAGTTGTAGTCATTGGAACTCAGATTTGTGGGATGCTACCGCTTCACATAGGAAGAAAGAAAAGCGCTAAAACACCGTGTTGGGTCAAAAATTATGATTTTCCAAAAACATTATTTTCGTATTCTACAGGATTTAAGTTATGAACCAAAAAAATTTCAGTCCAAACCTAGCAGAATTGACAAAGTTGTAGTCATTGGAACTCAGATTTGTGGGATGCTACCGCTTCACTTAGGAAGAAAGAAAAGCGCTAAAACACCGTGTTGGGTCAAAAATTATGATTTTCCAAAAACATTATTTTCGTATTCTACAGGATTTAAGTTATGAACCAAAAAAATTTCAGTCCAAACCTAGCAGAATTGACAAAGTTGTAGTCATTGGAACTCAGATTTGTGGGATGCTACCGCTTCACTTAGGAAGAAAGAAAAGCGCTAAAACACCGTGTTGGGTCAAAAATTATGATTTTCCAAAAACATTATTTTCGGATTCTACAGGATTTAAGTTAGGAACCCCAAAAATTTCAGTCCAAAACTCGCAGAAATGACAAAGTTGTAGTCATTGGAACTCAGATTTGTGGGATGCTACCGCTTCACTTAGGAAGAAGGAAAAGCGCTAAAACACCGTGTTGGGTCAAAAATTATGATTTTCCAAAAACATTATTTTCGTATTCTACAGGATTTAAGTTATGAGCCCTAAAAATTTCAGTCCAAACCTAGCAGAATTGACAAAGTTGTAGTCATTGGAACTCAGATTTGTGGGATCTACCTCTTCACTTAGGAACAGGAAAAGCGCTAAAACACCGTGTTGGGTCAAAAATTATGATTTTCCAAAAACATTATTTTCGGATTCTACAGGATTTAAGTTATGATCCCTAAAAATTTCAGTCCAAACCTAGCAGAATTGACAAAGTTGTAGTCATTGGAACTCAGATTTGTGGGATGCTACCGCTTCACTTAGGAAGAAAGAAAAGCGCTAAAACACCGTGTTGGGTCAAAAATTATGATTTTCCAAAAACATTATTTTCGTATTCTACAGGATTTAAGTTATGAACCAAAAAAATTTCAGTCCAAACATAGCAGAATTGACAAAGTTGTAGTCATTGGAACTCAGATTTGTGGGATGCTACCGCTTCACTTAGATAGAAAGAAAAGCGCTAAAACACCGTGTTGGGTCAAAAATTATGATTTTCCAAAAACATTATTTTCGGATTCTACAGGATTTAAGTTATGATCCCTAAAAATTTCAGTCCAAACCTAGCAGAATTGACAAAGTTGTAGTCATTGGAACTCAGATTTGTGGGATCTACCTCTTCACTTAGGAACAGGAAAAGCGCTAAAACACCGTGTTGGGTCAAAAATTATGATTTTCCAAAAACATTATTTTCGTATTCTACAGGATTTATGTTATAATCCCTAAAAATTTCAGTCCAAAACTCGCAGAATTTACAAAGTTGTAGTCATTGGAACTCAGATTTGTGGGATGCTACCTCTTCACTTAGGAAGAAGGAAAAGCGCTAAAACACCGTGTTGGGTCAAAAATTATTATTTTCCAAAAACATTATTTTCGTATTCTACAGGATTTAAGTTATGAACCCTAAAAATTTCAGTCCAAACCTAGCAGAATTGACAAAGTTGTAGTCATTGGAACTCAAATTTGTGGGGTTCCACCTCTTTACTTAGGAACAGGAAAAGCGCTAAAACACCGTGTTGGGTCAAAAATTATGATTTTCCAAAAACATTATTTTCGTATTCTACAGGATTTAAGTTATGAACCCTAAAAATTTCAGTCCCAACCTAGCAGAATTGACAAAGTTGTAGTCATTGGAACTGAGATTTGTGGGATCTACCTCTTCACTTAGGAACAATAAAAAAGCTAAAACACCGTGTTGGGTCAAAAATTATGATTTTCCAAAAACATTATTTTCGTATTCTACAGGATTTAAGTTATGAACCCTAAAAATTTCAGTGCAAACCTAGCAGAATTGACACAGTTATAGTCATTGGAACTCAAATTTGTGGGGTGCCACCTCTTCACTTAGGAACAGGAAAAGCGCTAAAACACCGTATTGGGTCAAAAATTATTATTTTCCAAAAACATTATTTTCGTATTCTACAGGAGTTAAGTTATGAACCCTAAAAATTTCAGTCCAAACCTAGCAGAATTGACAAAGTTGTAGTCATTGGAACTCAAATTTGTGGGGTGCAACCTCTTCACTTAGGAAGGAACTTAAGTTATGAGCCCGAGAAATTTCAGTCCAAAACTCGCAGAAGTGACAAAGTTGTAGTCATTGGAACTCAGATTTGTGGGATGCTACCGCTTCACTTAGGAAGAAGGAAAAGCGCTAAAACACCGTGTTGGGTCAAAAATTATGATTTTCTAAAAACATTATTTTCGTATTCTACAGGCTTTAAGTTAGGAACCCCAAAAATTTCAGTCCAAAACTCGCAGAAGTGACAAAGTTGTAGTCATTGGAACTCAAATTTGTAGGGTGCCACCTCTTCACTTAGGAACAGGAAAAGCGCTAAAACACCGTGTTGGGTCAAAAATTATGATTTTCCAAAAACATTATTTTCGTATTCTACAGGCTTTAAGTTAGGAACCCCAAAAATTTCAGTCCAAAACTCGCAGAAGTGACAAAGTTGTAGTCATTGGAACTCAGATTTGTGGGATGCTACCGCTTCACTTAGGAAGAAGGAAAAGCGCTAAAACACCGTGTTGGGTCAAAAATTATGATTTTCCAAAAACATTATTTTCGTATTCTACAGGCTTTAAGTTAGGAACCCCAAAAATTTCAGTCCAAAACTCGCAGAAGTGACAAAGTTGTAGTCATTGGAACTCAGATTTGTGGGATGCTACCGCTTCATTTAGGAAGAAGGAAAAGCGCTAAAACACCGTGTTGGGTCAAAAATTATGATTTTCCAAAAACATTATTTTCGTATTCTACAGGCTTTAAGTTAGGAACCCCAAAAATTTCAGTCCAAAACTCGCAGAAGTGACAAAGTTGTAGTCATTGGAACTCAGATTTGTGGGATCTACCTCTTCACTTAGGAACAGGAAAAGCACTAAAACACCGTGTTGGGTCAAAAATTATGATTTTCCAAAAACATTATTTTAGTATTCTACAGGATTTAAGTTATGAACCCTAAAAATTTCAGTCCAAACCTAGCAGAATTGACAAAGTTGTAGTCATTGGAACTCGGATTTGTGGGATCTACCTCTTCACTTAGGAACAGGAAAAGCGCTAAAACACCGTGTTGGGTCAAAAATTATGATTTTCCAAAAACATTATTTTCGTATTCTACAGGATTTATGTTATAATCCCTAAAAATTTCAGTCCAAAACTCGCAGAATTTACAAAGTTGTAGTCATTGGAACTCAGATTTGTGGGATGCTACCTCTTCACTTAGGAAGAAGGAAAAGCGCTAAAACACCGTGTTGGGTCAAAAATTATTATTTTCCAAAAACATTATTTTCGTATTCTACAGGATTTAAGTTATGAACCCTAAAAATTTCAGTCCAAACCTAGCAGAATTGACAAAGTTGTAGTCATTGGAACTCAAATTTGTGGGGTGCCACCTCTTTACTTAGGAACAGGAAAAGCGCTAAAACACCGTGTTGGGTCAAAAATTATGATTTTCCAAAAACATTATTTTCGTATTCTACAGGCTTTAAGTTAGGAACCCCAAAAATTTCAGTCCAAAACTCGCATAAATGACAAAGTTGTAGTCATTGGAACTCAGATTTGTGGGATGCTACCGCTTCACTTAGGAAGAAGGAAAAGCGCTAAAACACCGTGTTGGGTCAAAAATTATGATTTTCCAAAAACATTATTTTCGTATTCTACAGGATTTAAGTTATGAGCCCTAAAAATTTCAGTCCAAACCTAACAGAATTGACAAAGTTGTAGTCATTGGAACTCAGATTTGTGGGATGCTACCGCTTCACTTAGGAACAGGAAAAGCGCTAAAACACCGTGTTGGGTCAAAAATTATGATTTTCCAAAAACATTATTTTCGTATTCTACAGGATTTAAGTTATGAACCAAAAAAATTTCAGTCCAAACCTAGCAGAATTGACAAAGTTGTAGTCATTGGAACTCAGATTTGTGGGATGCTACCGCTTCACTTAGGAAGAAAGAAAAGCGCTAAAACACCGTGTTGGGTCAAAAATTATGATTTTCCAAAAACATTATTTTCGTATTCTACAGGATTTATGTTATAATCCCTAAAAATTTCAGTCCAAAACTCGCAGAATTTACAAAGTTGTAGTCATTGGAACTCAGATTTGTGGGATGCTACCTCTTCACTTAGGAAGAAGGAAAAGCGCTAAAACACCGTGTTGGGTCAAAAATTATTATTTTCCAAAAACATTATTTTCGTATTCTACAGGATTTAAGTTATGAACCCTAAAAATTTCAGTCCAAACCTAGCAGAATTGACAAAGTTGTAGTCATTGGAACTCAAATTTGTGGGGTGCCACCTCTTTACTTAGGAACAGGAAAAGCGCTAAAACACCGTGTTGGGTCAAAAATTATGATTTTCCAAAAATATTATTTTCGTATTCTACAGGCTTTAAGTTATGAACCCCAAAAATTTCAGTCCAAAACTCGCAGAAGTGACAAAGTTGTTAGTCATTGGAACTCAGATTTGTGGGATGCTACCGCTTCACTCAGGAAGAAGGAAAAGCGCTAAAACACCGTGTTGGGTCAAAAATTATTATTTTCCAAAAACATTATTTTCGTATTCTACAGGATTTAAGTTATGAACCAAAAAAATTTCAGTCCAAACCTAGCAGAATTGACAAAGTTGTAGTCATTGGAACTCAGATTTGTGGGATGCTACCGCTTCACTTAGGAAGAAAGAAAAGCGCTAAAACACCGTGTTGGGTCAAAAATTATGATTTTCCAAAAACATTATTTTCGGATTCTACAGGAGTTAAGTTATGAACCCTAAAAATTTCAGTCCAAACCTAGCAGAATTGACAAAGTTGTAGTCATTGGAACTCAAATTTGTGGGGTGCAACCTCTTCACTTAGGAAGGAACTTAAGTTATGAGCCCGAGAAATTTCAGTCCAAAACTCGCAGAAGTGACAAAGTTGTAGTCATTGGAACTCAGATTTGTGGGATGCTACCGCTTCACTTAGGAAGAAGGAAAAGCGCTAAAACACCGTGTTGGGTCAAAAATTATGATTTTCTAAAAACATTATTTTCGTATTCTACAGGCTTTAAGTTAGGAACCCCAAAAATTTCAGTCCAAAACTCGCAGAAGTGACAAAGTTGTAGTCATTGGAACTCAGATTTGTGGGATGCTACCGCTTCATTTAGGAAGAAGGAAAAGCGCTAAAACACCGTGTTGGGTCAAAAATTATGATTTTCCAAAAACATTATTTTCGTATTCTACAGGCTTTAAGTTAGGAACCCCAAAAATTTCAGTCCAAAACTCGCAGAAGTGACAAAGTTGTAGTCATTGGAACTCAGATTTGTGGGATCTACCTCTTCACTTAGGAACAGGAAAAGCACTAAAACACCGTGTTGGGTCAAAAATTATGATTTTCCAAAAACATTATTTTAGTATTCTACAGGATTTAAGTTATGAACCCTAAAAATTTCAGTCCAAACCTAGCAGAATTGACAAAGTTGTAGTCATTGGAACTCGGATTTGTGGGATCTACCTCTTCACTTAGGAACAGGAAAAGCGCTAAAACACCGTGTTGGGTCAAAAATTATGATTTTCCAAAAACATTATTTTCGTATTCTACAGGATTTATGTTATAATCCCTAAAAATTTCAGTCCAAAACTCGCAGAATTTACAAAGTTGTAGTCATTGGAACTCAGATTTGTGGGATGCTACCTCTTCACTTAGGAAGAAGGAAAAGCGCTAAAACACCGTGTTGGGTCAAAAATTATTATTTTCCAAAAACATTATTTTCGTATTCTACAGGATTTAAGTTATGAACCCTAAAAATTTCAGTCCAAACCTAGCAGAATTGACAAAGTTGTAGTCATTGGAACTCAAATTTGTGGGGTGCCACCTCTTTACTTAGGAACAGGAAAAGCGCTAAAACACCGTGTTGGGTCAAAAATTATGATTTTCCAAAAACATTATTTTCGTATTCTACAGGCTTTAAGTTAGGAACCCCAAAAATTTCAGTCCAAAACTCGCATAAATGACAAAGTTGTAGTCATTGGAACTCAGATTTGTGGGATGCTACCGCTTCACTTAGGAAGAAGGAAAAGCGCTAAAACACCGTGTTGGGTCAAAAATTATGATTTTCCAAAAACATTATTTTCGTATTCTACAGGATTTAAGTTATGAGCCCTAAAAATTTCAGTCCAAACCTAACAGAATTGACAAAGTTGTAGTCATTGGAACTCAGATTTGTGGGATGCTACCGCTTCACTTAGGAACAGGAAAAGCGCTAAAACACCGTGTTGGGTCAAAAATTATGATTTTCCAAAAACATTATTTTCGTATTCTACAGGATTTAAGTTATGAACCAAAAAAATTTCAGTCCAAACCTAGCAGAATTGACAAAGTTGTAGTCATTGGAACTCAGATTTGTGGGATGCTACCGCTTCACTTAGGAAGAAAGAAAAGCGCTAAAACACCGTGTTGGGTCAAAAATTATGATTTTCCAAAAACATTATTTTCGTATTCTACAGGATTTATGTTATAATCCCTAAAAATTTCAGTCCAAAACTCGCAGAATTTACAAAGTTGTAGTCATTGGAACTCAGATTTGTGGGATGCTACCTCTTCACTTAGGAAGAAGGAAAAGCGCTAAAACACCGTGTTGGGTCAAAAATTATTATTTTCCAAAAACATTATTTTCGTATTCTACAGGATTTAAGTTATGAACCCTAAAAATTTCAGTCCAAACCTAGCAGAATTGACAAAGTTGTAGTCATTGGAACTCAAATTTGTGGGGTGCCACCTCTTTACTTAGGAACAGGAAAAGCGCTAAAACACCGTGTTGGGTCAAAAATTATGATTTTCCAAAAATATTATTTTCGTATTCTACAGGCTTTAAGTTATGAACCCCAAAAATTTCAGTCCAAAACTCGCAGAAGTGACAAAGTTGTTAGTCATTGGAACTCAGATTTGTGGGATGCTACCGCTTCACTCAGGAAGAAGGAAAAGCGCTAAAACACCGTGTTGGGTCAAAAATTATTATTTTCCAAAAACATTATTTTCGTATTCTACAGGATTTAAGTTATGAACCAAAAAAATTTCAGTCCAAACCTAGCAGAATTGACAAAGTTGTAGTCATTGGAACTCAGATTTGTGGGATGCTACCGCTTCACTTAGGAAGAAAGAAAAGCGCTAAAACACCGTGTTGGGTCAAAAATTATGATTTTCCAAAAACATTATTTTCGGATTCTACAGGATTTAAGTTAGGAACCCCAAAAATTTCAGTCCAAAACTCGCAGAAATGACAAAGTTGTAGTCATTGGAACTCAGATTTGTGGGATGCTACCGCTTCACTTAGGAAGAAGGAAAAGCGCTAAAACACCGTGTTGGGTCAAAAATTATGATTTTCCAAAAACATTATTTTCGTATTCTACAGGATTTAAATTATGAGCCCTAAAAATTTCAGTCCAAACCTAGCAGAATTGACAAAGTTGTAGTCATTGGAACTCAGATTTGTGGGATCTACCTCTTCACTTAGGAACAGGAAAAGCGCTAAAACACCGTGTTGGGTCAAAAATTATGATTTTCCAAAAACATTATTTTCGTATTCTACAGGATTTATGTTATAATCCCTAAAAATTTCAGTGCAAACCTAGCAGAATTGACACAGTTATAGTCATTGGAACTCAAATTTGTGGGGTGCCACCTCTTCACTTAGGAACAGGAAAAGCGCTAAAACACCGTATTGGGTCAAAAATTATTATTTTCCAAAAACATTATTTTCGTATTCTACAGGAGTTAAGTTATGAACCCTAAAAATTTCAGTCCAAACCTAGCAGAATTGACAAAGTTGTAGTCATTGGAACTCAAATTTGTGGGGTGCAACCTCTTCACTTAGGAAGGAACTTAAGTTATGAGCCCGAGAAATTTCAGTCCAAAACTCGCAGAAGTGACAAAGTTGTAGTCATTGGAACTCAGATTTGTGGGATGCTACCGCTTCACTTAGGAAGAAGGAAAAGCGCTAAAACACCGTGTTGGGTCAAAAATTATGATTTTCTAAAAACATTATTTTCGTATTCTACAGGCTTTAAGTTAGGAACCCCAAAAATTTCAGTCCAAAACTCGCAGAAGTGACAAAGTTGTAGTCATTGGAACTCAAATTTGTAGGGTGCCACCTCTTCACTTAGGAACAGGAAAAGCGCTAAAACACCGTGTTGGGTCAAAAATTATGATTTTCCAAAAACATTATTTTCGTATTCTACAGGCTTTAAGTTAGGAACCCCAAAAATTTCAGTCCAAAACTCGCAGAAGTGACAAAGTTGTAGTCATTGGAACTCAGATTTGTGGGATGCTACCGCTTCACTTAGGAAGAAGGAAAAGCGCTAAAACACCGTGTTGGGTCAAAAATTATGATTTTCCAAAAACATTATTTTCGTATTCTACAGGCTTTAAGTTAGGAACCCCAAAAATTTCAGTCCAAAACTCGCAGAAGTGACAAAGTTGTAGTCATTGGAACTCAGATTTGTGGGATCTACCTCTTCACTTAGGAACAGGAAAAGCACTAAAACACCGTGTTGGGTCAAAAATTATGATTTTCCAAAAACATTATTTTAGTATTCTACAGGATTTGAGTTATGAACCCTAAAAATTTCAGTCCAAACCTAGCAGAATTGACAAAGTTGTAGTCATTGGAACTCGGATTTGTGGGATCTACCTCTTCACTTAGGAACAGGAAAAGCGCTAAAACACCGTGTTGGGTCAAAAATTATGATTTTCCAAAAACATTATTTTCGTATTCTACAGGATTTATGTTATAATCCCTAAAAATTTCAGTCCAAAACTCGCAGAATTTACAAAGTTGTAGTCATTGGAACTCAGATTTGTGGGATGCTACCTCTTCACTTAGGAAGAAGGAAAAGCGCTAAAACACCGTGTTGGGTCAAAAATTATTATTTTCCAAAAACATTATTTTCGTATTCTACAGGATTTAAGTTATGAACCCTAAAAATTTCAGTCCAAACCTAGCAGAATTGACAAAGTTGTAGTCATTGGAACTCAAATTTGTGGGGTGCCACCTCTTTACTTAGGAACAGGAAAAGCGCTAAAACACCGTGTTGGGTCAAAAATTATGATTTTCCAAAAACATTTTTTTCGTATTCTACAGGCTTTAAGTTAGGAACCCTAAAAATTTCAGTCCAAAACTCGCATAAATGACAAAGTTGTAGTCATTGGAACTCAGATTTGTGGGATGCTACCGCTTCACTTAGGAAGAAGGAAAAGCGCTAAAACACCGTGTTGGGTCAAAAATTATGATTTTCCAAAAACATTATTTTCGTATTCTACAGGATTTAAGTTATGAGCCCTAAAAATTTCAGTCCAAACCTAACAGAATTGACAAAGTTGTAGTCATTGGAACTCAAATTTGTGGGGTGCCACCTCTTTACTTAGGAACAGGAAAAGCGCTAAAACACCGTGTTGGGTCAAAAATTATGATTTTCCAAAAACATTATTTTCGTATTCTACAGGCTTTAAGTTAGGAACCCTAAAAATTTCAGTCCAAAACTCGCATAAATGACAAAGTTGTAGTCATTGGAACTCAGATTTGTGGGATGCTACCGCTTCACTTAGGAAGAAGGAAAAGCGCTAAAACACCGTGTTGGGTCAAAAATTATGATTTTCCAAAAACATTATTTTCGTATTCTACAGGATTTAAGTTATGATCCCTAAAAATTTCAGTCCAAACCTAGCAGAATTGACAAAGTTGTAGTCATTGGAACTCAGATTTGTGGGATGCTACCGCTTCACTTAGGAAGAAAGAAAAGCGCTAAAACACCGTGTTGGGTCAAAAATTATGATTTTCCAAAAACATTATTTTCGGATTCTACAGGATTTAAGTTATGATCCCTAAAAATTTCAGTCCAAAACTCGCAGAATTTACAAAGTTGTAGTCATTGGAACTCAGATTTGTGGGATGCTACCTCTTCACTTAGGAAGAAGGAAAAGCGCTAAAACACCGTGTTGGGTCAAAAATTATTATTTTCCAAAAACATTATTTTCGTATTCTACAGGATTTAAGTTATGAACCCTAAAAATTTCAGTCCAAACCTAGCAGAATTGACAAAGTTGTAGTCATTGGAACTCAAATTTGTGGGGTGCCACCTCTTTACTTAGGAACAGGAAAAGCGCTAAAACACCGTGTTGGGTCAAAAATTATGATTTTCCAAAAATATTATTTTCGTATTCTACAGGCTTTAAGTTATGAACCCCAAAAATTTCAGTCCAAAACTCGCAGAAGTGATAAAGTTGTTAGTCATTGGAACTCAGATTTGTGGGATGCTACCGCTTCACTCAGGAAGAAGGAAAAGCGCTAAAACACCGTGTTGGGTCAAAAATTATTATTTTCCAAAAACATTATTTTCGTATTCTACAGGATTTAAGTTATGAACCCTAAAAATTTCAGTCCAAACCTAGCATAATTGACAAAGTTATAGTCATTGGAACTCAAATTTGTGGGGTGCCACCTCTTCACTTAGGAACAGGAAAAGCGCTAAAACACCGTGTTGGGTCAAAAATTATGATTTTCCAAAAACATTATTTTCGTATTCTACAGGATTTAAGTTATGAACCAAAAAAATTTCAGTCCAAACCTAGCAGAATTGACAAAGTTGTAGTCATTGGAACTCAGATTTGTGGGATGCTACCGCTTCACTTAGGAAGAAAGAAAAGCGCTAAAACACCGTGTTGGGTCAAAAATTATGATTTTCCAAAAACATTATTTTCGGATTCTACAGGATTTAAGTTAGGAACCCCAAAAATTTCAGTCCAAAACTCGCAGAAATGACAAAGTTGTAGTCATTGGAACTCAGATTTGTGGGATGCTACCGCTTCACTTAGGAAGAAGGAAAAGCGCTAAAACACCGTGTTGGGTCAAAAATTATGATTTTCCAAAAACATTATTTTCGTATTCTACAGGATTTAAGTTATGAGCCCTAAAAATTTCAGTCCAAACCTAGCAGAATTGACAAAGTTGTAGTCATTGGAACTCAGATTTGTGGGATCTACCTCTTCACTTAGGAACAGGAAAAGCGCTAAAACACCGTGTTGGGTCAAAAATTATGATTTTCCAAAAACATTATTTTCGTATTCTACAGGATTTAAGTTATGAACCAAAAAAATTTCAGTCCAAACCTAGCAGAATTGACAAAGTTGTAGTCATTGGAACTCAGATTTGTGGGATGCTACCGCTTCACTTAGGAAGAAAGAAAAGCGCTAAAACACCGTGTTGGGTCAAAAATTATGATTTTCCAAAAACATTATTTTCGGATTCTACAGGATTTAAGTTATGATCCCTAAAAATTTCAGTCCAAACCTAGCAGAATTGACAAAGTTGTAGTCATTGGAACTCAGATTTGTGGGATCTACCTCTTCACTTAGGAACAGGAAAAGCGCTAAAACACCGTGTTGGGTCAAAAATTATGATTTTCCAAAAACATTATTTTCGGATTCTACAGGATTTAAGTTAGGAACCCCAAAAATTTCAGTCCAAAACTCGCAGAAATGACAAAGTTGTAGTCATTGGAACTCAGATTTGTGGGATGCTACCGCTTCACTTAGGAAGAAGGAAAAGCGCTAAAACACCGTGTTGGGTCAAAAATTATGATTTTCCAAAAACATTATTTTCGTATTCTACAGGATTTAAGTTATGAGCCCTAAAAATTTCAGTCCAAACCTAGCAGAATTGACAAAGTTGTAGTCATTGGAACTCAGATTTGTGGGATCTACCTCTTCACTTAGGAACAGGAAAAGCGCTAAAACACCGTGTTGGGTCAAAAATTATGATTTTCCAAAAACATTATTTTCGTATTCTACAGGATTTAAGTTATGAACCAAAAAAATTTCAGTCCAAACCTAGCAGAATTGACAAAGTTGTAGTCATTGGAACTCAGATTTGTGGGATGCTACCGCTTCACTTAGGAAGAAAGAAAAGCGCTAAAACACCGTGTTGGGTCAAAAATTATGATTTTCCAAAAACATTATTTTCGGATTCTACAGGATTTAAGTTATGATCCATAAAAATTTCAGTCCAAACCTAGCAGAATTGACAAAGTTGTAGTCATTGGAACTCAGATTTGTGAGATCTACCTCTTCACTTAGGAACAGGAAAAGCGCTAAAACACCGTGTTGGGTCAAAAATTATGATTTTCCAAAAACATTATTTTCGTATTCTACAGGATTTATGTTATAATCCCTAAAAATTTCAGTCCAAAACTCGCAGAATTTACAAAGTTGTAGTCATTGGAACTCAGATTTGTGGGATGCTACCTCTTCACTTAGGAAGAAGGAAAAGCGCTAAAACACCGTGTTGGGTCAAAAATTATTATTTTCCAAAAACATTATTTTCGTATTCTACAGGATTTAAGTTATGAACCCTAAAAATTTCAGTCCTAACCTAGCAGAATTGACAAAGTTGTAGTCATTGGAACTCAAATTTGTGGGGTTCCACCTCTTTACTTAGGAACAGGAAAAGCGCTAAAACACCGTGTCGGGTCAAAAATTATGATTTTTCCAAAAACATTATTTTCGTATTCTACAGGATTTAAGTTATGAACCCTAAAAATTTCAGTCCAAACCTAGCAGAATTGACAAAGTTGTAGTCATTGGAACTGAGATTTGTGGGATCTACCTCTTCACTTAGGAACAATAAAAAAGCTAAAACACCGTGTTGGGTCAAAAATTATGATTTTCCAAAAACATTATTTTCGTATTCTACAGGATTTAAGTTATGAACCCTAAAAATTTCAGTGCAAACCTAGCAGAATTGACACAGTTATAGTCATTGGAACTCAAATTTGTGGGGTGCCACCTCTTCACTTAGGAACAGGAAAAGCGCTAAAACACCGTATTGGGTCAAAAATTATTATTTTCCAAAAACATTATTTTCGTATTCTACAGGAGTTAAGTTATGAACCCTAAAAATTTCAGTCCAAACCTAGCAGAATTGACAAAGTTGTAGTCATTGGAACTCAAATTTGTGGGGTGCAACCTCTTCACTTAGGAAGGAACTTAAGTTATGAGCCCGAGAAATTTCAGTCCAAAACTCGCAGAAGTGACAAAGTTGTAGTCATTGGAACTCAGATTTGTGGGATGCTACCGCTTCACTTAGGAAGAAGGAAAAGCGCTAAAACACCGTGTTGGGTCAAAAATTATGATTTTCTAAAAACATTATTTTCGTATTCTACAGGCTTTAAGTTAGGAACCCCAAAAATTTCAGTCCAAAACTCGCAGAAGTGACAAAGTTGTAGTCATTGGAACTCAAATTTGTAGGGTGCCACCTCTTCACTTAGGAACAGGAAAAGCGCTAAAACACCGTGTTGGGTCAAAAATTATGATTTTCCAAAAACATTATTTTCGTATTCTACAGGCTTTAAGTTAGGAACCCCAAAAATTTCAGTCCAAAACTCGCAGAAGTGACAAAGTTGTAGTCATTGGAACTAAGATTTGTGGGATGCTACCGCTTCACTTAGGAAGAAGGAAAAGCGCTAAAACACCGTGTTGGGTCAAAAATTATGATTTTCCAAAAACATTATTTTCGTATTCTACAGGCTTTAAGTTAGGAACCCCAAAAATTTCAGTCCAAAACTCGCAGAAGTGACAAAGTTGTAGTCATTGGAACTCAGATTTGTGGGATGCTACCGCTTCATTTAGGCAGAAGGAAAAGCGCTAAAAACATTATTTTCGTATTCTACAGGATTTAAGTTATGAACCAAAAAAATTTCAGTCCAAACCTAGCAGAATTGACAAAGTTGTAGTCATTGGAACTCAGATTTGTGGGATGCTACCGCTTCACTTAGGAAGAAAGAAAAGCGCTAAAACACCGTGTTGGGTCAAAAATTATGATTTTCCAAAAACATTATTTTCGGATTCTACAGGATTTAAGTTAGGAACCCCAAAAATTTCAGTCCAAAACTCGCAGAAATGACAAAGTTGTAGTCATTGGAACTCAGATTTGTGGGATGCTACCGCTTCACTTAGGAAGAAGGAAAAGCGCTAAAACACCGTGTTGGGTCAAAAATTATGATTTTCCAAAAACATTATTTTCGTATTCTACAGGATTTAAGTTATGAGCCCTAAAAATTTCAGTCCAAACCTAGCAGAATTGACAAAGTTGTAGTCATTGGAACTCAGATTTGTGGGATCTACCTCTTCACTTAGGAACAGGAAAAGCGCTAAAACACCGTGTTGGGTCAAAAATTATGATTTTCCAAAAACATTATTTTCGTATTCTACAGGATTTAAGTTATGAACCAAAAAAATTTCAGTCCAAACCTAGCAGAATTGACAAAGTTGTAGTCATTGGAACTCAGATTTGTGGGATGCTACCGCTTCACTTAGGAAGAAAGAAAAGCGCTAAAACACCGTGTTGGGTCAAAAATTATGATTTTCCAAAAACATTATTTTCGGATTCTACAGGATTTAAGTTATGATCCCTTAAAATTTCAGTCCAAACCTAGCAGAATTGACAAAGTTGTAGTCATTGGAACTCAGATTTGTGGGATCTACCTCTTCACTTAGGAACAGGAAAAGCGCTAAAACACCGTGTTGGGTCAAAAATTATGATTTTCCAAAAACATTATTTTCGGATTCTACAGGATTTAAGTTAGGAACCCCAAAAATTTCAGTCCAAAACTCGCAGAAATGACAAAGTTGTAGTCATTGGAACTCAGATTTGTGGGATGCTACCGCTTCACTTAGGAAGAAGGAAAAGCGCTAAAACACCGTGTTGGGTCAAAAATTATGATTTTCCAAAAACATTATTTTCGTATTCTACAGGATTTAAGTTATGAGCCCTAAAAATTTCAGTCCAAACCTAGCAGAATTGACAAAGTTGTAGTCATTGGAACTCAGATTTGTGGGATCTACCTCTTCACTTAGGAACAGGAAAAGCGCTAAAACACCGTGTTGGGTCAAAAATTATGATTTTCCAAAAACATTATTTTCGTATTCTACAGGATTTAAGTTATGAACCAAAAAAATTTCAGTCCAAACCTAGCAGAATTGACAAAGTTGTAGTCATTGGAACTCAGATTTGTGGGATGCTACCGCTTCACTTAGGAAGAAAGAAAAGCGCTAAAACACCGTGTTGGGTCAAAAATTATGATTTTCCAAAAACATTATTTTCGGATTCTACAGGATTTAAGTTATGATCCATAAAAATTTCCGTCCAAACCTAGCAGAATTGACAAAGTTGTAGTCATTGGAACTCAGATTTGTGAGATCTACCTCTTCACTTAGGAACAGGAAAAGCGCTAAAACACCGTGTTGGGTCAAAAATTATGATTTTCCAAAAACATTATTTTCGTATTCTACAGGATTTATGTTATAATCCCTAAAAATTTCAGTCCAAAACTCGCAGAATTTACAAAGTTGTAGTCATTGGAACTCAGATTTGTGGGATGCTACCGCTTCACTTAGGAAGAAGGAAAAGCGCTAAAACACCGTGTTGGGTCAAAAATTATTATTTTCCAAAAACATTATTTTCGTATTCTACAGGATTTAAGTTATGAACCCTAAAAATTTCAGTCCTAACCTAGCAGAATTGACAAAGTTGTAGTCATTGGAACTCAAATTTGTGGGGTTCCACCTCTTTACTTAGGAACAGGAAAAGCGCTAAAACACCGTGTCGGGTCAAAAATTATGATTTTTCCAAAAACATTATTTTCGTATTCTACAGGATTTAAGTTATGAACCCTAAAAATTTCAGTCCAAACCTAGCAGAATTGACAAAGTTGTAGTCATTGGAACTGAGATTTGTGGGATCTACCTCTTCACTTAGGAACAATAAAAAAGCTAAAACACCGTGTTGGGTCAAAAATTATGATTTTCCAAAAACATTATTTTCGTATTCTACAGGATTTAAGTTATGAACCCTAAAAATTTCAGTGCAAACCTAGCAGAATTGACACAGTTATAGTCATTGGAACTCAAATTTGTGGGGTGCCACCTCTTCACTTAGGAACAGGAAAAGCGCTAAAACACCGTATTGGGTCAAAAATTATTATTTTCCAAAAACATTATTTTCGTATTCTACAGGAGTTAAGTTATGAACCCTAAAAATTTCAGTCCAAACCTAGCAGAATTGACAAAGTTGTAGTCATTGGAACTCAAATTTGTGGGGTGCAACCTCTTCACTTAGGAAGGAACTTAAGTTATGAGCCCGAGAAATTTCAGTCCAAAACTCGCAGAAGTGACAAAGTTGTAGTCATTGGAACTCAGATTTGTGGGATGCTACCGCTTCACTTAGGAAGAAGGAAAAGCGCTAAAACACCGTGTTGGGTCAAAAATTATGATTTTCTAAAAACATTATTTTCGTATTCTACAGGCTTTAAGTTAGGAACCCCAAAAATTTCAGTCCAAAACTCGCAGAAGTGACAAAGTTGTAGTCATTGGAACTCAAATTTGTAGGGTGCCACCTCTTCACTTAGGAACAGGAAAAGCGCTAAAACACCGTGTTGGGTCAAAAATTATGATTTTCCAAAAACATTATTTTCGTATTCTACAGGCTTTAAGTTAGGAACCCCAAAAATTTCAGTCCAAAACTCGCAGAAGTGACAAAGTTGTAGTCATTGGAACTAAGATTTGTGGGATGCTACCGCTTCACTTAGGAAGAAGGAAAAGCGCTAAAACACCGTGTTGGGTCAAAAATTATGATTTTCCAAAAACATTATTTTCGTATTCTACAGGCTTTAAGTTAGGAACCCCAAAAATTTCAGTCCAAAACTCGCAGAAGTGACAAAGTTGTAGTCATTGGAACTCAGATTTGTGGGATGCTACCGCTTCATTTAGGCAGAAGGAAAAGCGCTAAAACACCGTGTTGGGTCAAAAATTATGATTTTCCAAAAACATTATTTTCGTATTCTACAGGCTTTAAGTTAGGAACCCCAAAAATTTCAGTCCAAAACTCGCAGAAGTGACAAAGTTGTAGTCATTGGAACTCAGATTTGTGGGATCTACCTCTTCACTTAGGAACAGGAAAAGCACTAAAACACCGTGTTGGGTCAAAAATTATGATTTTCCAAAAACATTATTTTCGTATTCTACAGGATTTAAGTTATGAGCCCTAAAAATTTCAGTCCAAACCTAGCAGAATTGACAAAGTTGTAGTCATTGGAACTCAGATTTGTGGGATGCTACCGCTTCACTTAGGAAGAAGGAAAAGCGCTAAAACACCGTGTTGGGTCAAAAATTATTATTTTCCAAAAACATTATTTTCGTATTCTACAGGATTTAAGTTATGAACCCTAAAAATTTCAGTCCAAACCTAGCAGAATTGACAAAGTTGTAGTCATTGGAACTCAAATTTGTGGGGTGCCACCTCTTTACTTAGGAACAGGAAAAGCGCTAAAACACCGTGTTGGGTCAAAAATTATTATTTTCCAAAAACATTATTTTCGTATTCTACAGGATTTAAGTTATGAACCCTAAAAATTTCAGTCCAAACCTAGCAGAATTGACAAAGTTGTAGTCATTGGAACTCAAATTTGTGGGGTGCCACCTCTTTACTTAGGAACAGGAAAAGCGCTAAAACACCGTGTTGGGTCAAAAATTATGATTTTCCAAAAATATTATTTTCGTATTCTACAGGCTTTAAATTATGAACCCCAAAAATTTCAGTCCGAAACTCGCAGAATTGACAAAGTTGTAGTCATTGGAACTCAGATTTGTGGGATGCTACCGCTTCACTTAGGAAGAAGGAAAAGCGCTAAAACACCGTGTTGGGTCAAAAATTATTATTTTCCAAAAACATTATTTTCGTATTCTACAGGATTTAAGTTATGGACCCTAAAAATTTCAGTCCAAACCTAGCAGAATTGACAAAGTTGTAGTCATTGGAACTCAAATTTGTGGGGTTCCACCTCTTTACTTAGGAACAGGAAAAGCGCTAAAACACCGTGTTGGGTCAAAAATTATGATTTTCCAAAAATATTATTTTCGTATTCTACAGGCTTTAAGTTATGAACCCCAAAAATTTCAGTCCAAAACTCGCAGAAGTGACAAAGTTGTAGTCATTGGAACTCAGATTTGTGGGATGCTACCGCTTCACTCAGGAAGAAGGAAAAGGGCTAAAACACCGTGTTGGGTCAAAAATTATTATTTTCCAAAAACATTATTTTCGTATTCTACAGGATTTAAGTTATGAACCCTAAAAATTTCAGTCCAAACCTAGCAGAATTGACAAAGTTGTAGTCATTGGAACTGAGATTTGTGGGATGCTACCGCTTCACTTAGGAAGAAGGAAAAGCGCTAAAACACCGTGTTGGGTCAAAAATTATGATTTTCCAAAAACATTATTTTCGTATTCTACAGGCTTTAAGTTAGGAACCCCAAAAATTTCAGTCCAAAACTCGCAGAAGTGACAAAGTTGTAGTCATTGGAACTCAGATTTGTGGGATGCTACCTCTTCACTTAGGAACAGGAAAAGCACTAAAACACCGTGTTGGGTCAAAAATTATGATTTTCCAAAAACATTATTTTCGCATTCTACAGGATTTAAGTTATGAACCCTAAAAATTTCAGTGCAAACCTAGCAGAATTGACACAGTTATAGTCATTGGAACTAAAATTTGTGGGGTGCCACCTCTTCACTTAGGAACAGGAAAAGCGCTAAAACACCGTATTGGGTCAAAAATTATTATTTTCCAAAAACATTATTTTCGTATTCTACAGGAGTTAAGTTATGAACCCTAAAAATTTCAGTCCAAACCTAGCAGAATTGACAAAGTTGTAGTCATTGGAACTCAAATTTGTGGGGTGCAACCTCTTCACTTAGGAAGGAACTTAAGTTATGAGCCCGAGAAATTTCAGTCCAAAACTCGCAGAAGTGACAAAGTTGTAGTCATTGGAACTCAGATTTGTGGGATGCTAACGCTTCACTTAGGAAGAAGGAAAAGCGCTAAAACACCGTGTTGGGTCAAAAATTATGATTTTCCAAAAACATTATTTTCGTATTCTACAGGCTTTAAGTTAGGAACCCCAAAAATTTCAGTCCAAAACTCGCAGAAGTGACAAAGTTGTAGTCATTGGAACTCAAATTTGTAGGGTGCCACCTCTTCACTTAGGAACAGGAAAAGCGCTAAAACACCGTGTTGGGTCAAAAATTATGATTTTCCAAAAACATTATTTTCGTATTCTACAGGCTTTAAGTTAGGAACCCCAAAAATTTCAGTCCAAAACTCGCAGAAGTGACAAAGTTGTAGTCATTGGAACTCAGATTTGTGGGATGCTACCGCTTCACTTAGGAAGAAGGAAAAGCGCTAAAACACCGTGTTGGGTCAAAAATTATGATTTTCCAAAAACATTATTTTCGTATTCTACAGGCTTTAAGTTAGGAACCCCAAAAATTTCAGTCCAAAACTCGCAGAAGTGACAAAGTTGTAGTCATTGGAACTCAGATTTGTGGGATGCTACCTCTTCACTTAGGAACAGGAAAAGCACTAAAACACCGTGTTGGGTCAAAAATTATGATTTTCCAAAAACATTATTTTAGTATTCTACAGGATTTAAGTTATGAACCCTAAAAATTTCAGTCCAAACCTAGCAGAATTGACAAAGTTGTAGTCATTGGAACTCAGATTTGTGGGATGCTACCGCTTCATTTAGGAAGAAGGAAAAGCGCTAAAACACCGTGTTGGGTCAAAAATTATGATTTTCCAAAAACATTATTTTCGTATTCTACAGGCTTTAAGTTAGGAACCCCAAAAATTTCAGTCCAAAACTCGCAGAAGTGACAAAGTTGTAGTCATTGGAACTCAGATTTGTGGGATCTACCTCTTCACTTAGGAACAGGAAAAGCACTAAAACACCGTGTTGGGTCAAAAATTATGATTTTCCAAAAACATTATTTTAGTATTCTACAGGATTTAAGTTATGAACCCTAAAAATTTCAGTCCAAACCTAACAGAATTGACAAAGTTGTAGTCATTGGAACTCAGATTTGTGGGATGCTACCTCTTCACTTAGGAACAGGAAAAGCGCTAAAACACCGTGTTGGGTCAAAAATTATGATTTTCCAAAAACATTATTTTCGTATTCTACAGGATTTAAGTTATGAGCCCTAAAAATTTCAGTCCAAACCTAGCAGAATTGACAAAGTTGTAGTCATTGGAACTCAGATTTGTGGGATGCTACCTCTTCACTTAGGAACAGGAAAAGCGCTAAAACACCGTGTTGGGTCAAAAATTATGATTTTCCAAAAACATTATTTTCGTATTCTACAGGATTTAAGTTATGAACCAAAAAAATTTCAGTCCAAACCTAGCAGAATTGACAAAGTTGTAGTCATTGGAACTCAGATTTGTGGGATGCTACCGCTTCACTTAGGAAGAAAGAAAAGCGCTAAAACACCGTGTTGGGTCAAAAATTATGATTTTCCAAAAACATTATTTTCGTATTCTACAGGCTTTAAGTTAGGAACCCCAAAAATTTCAGTCCAAAACTCGCAGAAGTGACAAAGTTGTAGTCATTGGAACTCAGATTTGTGGGATGCTACCGCTTCACTTAGGAAGAAGGAAAAGCGCTAAAACACCGTGTTGGGTCAAAAATTATGATTTTCCAAAAACATTATTTTCGTATTCTACAGGCTTTAAGTTAGGAACCCCAAAAATTTCAGTCCAAAACTCGCAGAAGTGACAAAGTTGTAGTCATTGGAACTCAGATTTGTGGGATGCTACCGCTTCATTTAGGAAGAAGGAAAAGCGCTAAAACACCGTGTTGGGTCAAAAATTATGATTTTCCAAAAACATTATTTTCGTATTCTACAGGCTTTAAGTTAGGAACCCCAAAAATTTCAGTCCAAAACTCGCAGAAGTGACAAAGTTGTAGTCATTGGAACTCAGATTTGTGGGATCTACCTCTTCACTTAGGAACAGGAAAAGCACTAAAACACCGTGTTGGGTCAAAAATTATGATTTTCCAAAAACATTATTTTAGTATTCTACAGGATTTAAGTTATGAACCCTAAAAATTTCAGTCCAAACCTAGCAGAATTGACAAAGTTGTAGTCATTGGAACTCGGATTTGTGGGATCTACCTCTTCACTTAGGAACAGGAAAAGCGCTAAAACACCGTGTTGGGTCAAAAATTATGATTTTCCAAAAACATTATTTTCGTATTCTACAGGATTTAAGTTATGAACCCTAAAAATTTCAGTCCAAACCTAACAGAATTGACAAAGTTGTAGTCATTGGAACTCAGATTTGTGGGATGCTACCGCTTCACTTAGGAACAGGAAAAGCGCTAAAACACCGTGTTGGGTCAAAAATTATGATTTTCCAAAAACATTATTTTCGTATTCTACAGGATTTAAGTTATGAGCCCTAAAAATTTCAGTCCAAACCTAACAGAATTGACAAAGTTGTAGTCATTGGAACTCAGATTTGTGGGATGCTACCGCTTCACTTAGGAACAGGAAAAGCGCTAAAACACCGTGTTGGGTCAAAAATTATGATTTTCCAAAAACATTATTTTCGTATTCTACAGGATTTAAGTTATGAACCAAAAAAATTTCAGTCCAAACCTAGCAGAATTGACAAAGTTGTAGTCATTGGAACTCAAATTTGTGGGGTGCCACCTCTTTACTTAGGAACAGGAAAAGCGCTAAAACACCGTGTTGGGTCAAAAATTATGATTTTCCAAAAACATTATTTTCGTATTCTACAGGCTTTAAGTTAGGAACCCCAAAAATTTCAGTCCAAAACTCGCATAAATGACTAAGTTGTAGTCATTGGAACTCAGATTTGTGGGATGCTACCGCTTCACTTAGGAAGAAGGAAAAGCGCTAAAACACCGTGTTGGGTCAAAAATTATGATTTTCCAAAAACATTATTTTCGTATTCTACAGGATTTAAGTTATGAACCCTAAAAATTTCAGTCCAAACCTAACAGAATTGACAAAGGTGTAGTCATTGGAACTCAGATTTGTGGGATGCTACCGCTTCACTTAGGAACAGGAAAAGCGCTAAAAAACCGTGTTGGGTCAAAAATTATGATTTTCCAAAAACATTATTTTCGTATTCTACAGGATTTAAGTTATGAACCAAAAAAATTTCAGTCCAAACCTAGCAGAATTGACAAAGTTGTAGTCATTGGAACTCAGATTTGTGGGATGCTACCGCTTCACTTAGGAAGAAAGAAAAGCGCTAAAACACCGTGTTGGGTCAAAAATTATGATTTTCCAAAAACATTATTTTCGGATTCTACAGGATTTAAGTTATGATCCCTAAAAATTTCAGTCCAAACCTAGCAGAATTGACAAAGTTGTAGTCATTGGAACTCAGATTTGTGGGATCTACCTCTTCACTTAGGAACAGGAAAAGCGCTAAAACACCGTCTTGGGTCAAAAATTATGATTTTCCAAAAACATTATTTTCGTATTCTACAGGATTTAAGTTATGAACCCTAAAAATTTCAGTCCAAACCTAGCAGAATTGACAAAGTTGTAGTCATTGGAACTCAAATTTGTGGGGTGCCACCTCTTTACTTAGGAACAGGAAAAGCGCTAAAACACCGTGTTGGGTCAAAAATTATGATTTTCCAAAAATATTATTTTCGTATTCTACAGGCTTTAAGTTATGAACCCCAAAAATTTCAGTCCAAAACTCGCAGAAGTGACAAAGTTGTTAGTCATTGGAACTCAGATTTGTGGGATGCTACCGCTTCACTCAGGAAGAAGGAAAAGCGCTAAAACACCGTGTTGGGTCAAAAATTATTATTTTCCAAAAACATTATTTTCGTATTCTACAGGATTTAAGTTATGAACCCTAAAAATTTCAGTCCAAACCTAGCAGAATTGACAAAGTTATAGTCATTGGAACTCAAATTTGTGGGGTGCCACCTCTTCACTTAGGAACAGGAAAAGCGCTAAAACACCGTGTTGGGTCAAAAATTATGATTTTCCAAAAACATTATTTTCGTATTCTACAGGATTTAAGTTATGAACCAAAAAAATTTCAGTCCAAACCTAGCAGAATTGACAAAGTTGTAGTCATTGGAACTCAGATTTGTGGGATGCTACCGCTTCACTTAGGAAGAAAGAAAAGCGCTAAAACACCGTGTTGGGTCAAAAATTATGATTTTCCAAAAACATTATTTTCGGATTCTACAGGATTTAAGTTAGGAACCCCAAAAATTTCAGTCCAAAACTCGCAGAAATGACAAAGTTGTAGTCATTGGAACTCAGATTTGTGGGATGCTACCTCTTCACTTAGGAAGAAGGAAAAGCGCTAAAACACCGTGTTGGGTCAAAAATTATTATTTTCCAAAAACATTATTTTCGTATTCTACAGGATTTAAGTTATGAACCCTAAAAATTTCAGTCCAAACCTAGCAGAATTGACAAAGTTGTAGTCATTGGAACTCAAATTTGTGGGGTGCCACCTCTTTACTTAGGAACAGGAAAAGCGCTAAAACACCGTGTTGGGTCAAAAATTATGATTTTCCAAAAATATTATTTTCGTATTCTACAGGCTTTAAGTTATGAACCCCAAAAATTTCAGTCCAAAACTCGCAGAAGTGACAAAGTTGTTAGTCATTGGAACTCAGATTTGTGGGATGCTACCGCTTCACTCAGGAAGAAGGAAAAGCGCTAAAACACCGTGTTGGGTCAAAAATTATGATTTTCCAAAAACATTATTTTCGTATTCTACAGGCTTTAAGTTAGGAACCCCAAAAATTTCAGTCCAAAACTCGCAGAAGTGACAAAGTTGTAGTCATTGGAACTCAGATTTGTGGGATCTACCTCTTCACTTAGGAACAGGAAAAGCACTAAAACACCGTGTTGGGTCAAAAATTATGATTTTCCAAAAACATTATTTTAGTATTCTACAGGATTTAAGTTATGAACCCTAAAAATTTCAGTCCAAACCTAGCAGAATTGACAAAGTTGTAGTCATTGGAACTCGGATTTGTGGGATCTACCTCTTCACTTAGGAACAGGAAAAGCGCTAAAACACCGTGTTGGGTCAAAAATTATGATTTTCCAAAAACATTATTTTCGTATTCTACAGGATTTAAGTTATGAACCCTAAAAATTTCAGTCCAAACCTAGCAGAATTGACAAAGTTGTAGTCATTGGAACTCAGATTTGTGGGATGCTACCGCTTCACTTAGGAAGAAGGAAAAGCGCTAAAACACCGTGTTGGGTCAAAAATTATGATTTTCCAAAAACATTATTTTCGTATTCTACAGGATTTAAGTTATGAGCCCTAAAAATTTCAGTCCAAACCTAACAGAATTGACAAAGTTGTAGTCATTGGAACTCAGATTTGTGGGATGCTACCGCTTCACTTAGGAACAGGAAAAGCGCTAAAACACCGTGTTGGGTCAAAAATTATGATTTTCCAAAAACATTATTTTCGTATTCTACAGGATTTAAGTTATGAACCAAAAAAATTTCAGTCCAAACCTAGCAGAATTGACAAAGTTGTAGTCATTGGAACTCAAATTTGTGGGGTGCCACCTCTTTACTTAGGAACAGGAAAAGCGCTAAAACACCGTGTTGGGTCAAAAATTATGATTTTCCAAAAACATTATTTTCGTATTCTACAGGCTTTAAGTTAGGAACCCCAAAAATTTCAGTCCAAAACTCGCATAAATGACTAAGTTGTAGTCATTGGAACTCAGATTTGTGGGATGCTACCGCTTCACTTAGGAAGAAGGAAAAGCGCTAAAACACCGTGTTGGGTCAAAAATTATGATTTTCCAAAAACATTATTTTCGTATTCTACAGGATTTAAGTTATGAGCCCTAAAAATTTCAGTCCAAACCTAACAGAATTGACAAAGTTGTAGTCATTGGAACTCAGATTTGTGGGATGCTACCGCTTCACTTAGGAACAGGAAAAGCGCTAAAACACCGTGTTGGGTCAAAAATTATGATTTTCCAAAAACATTATTTTCGTATTCTACAGGATTTAAGTTATGAACCAAAAAAATTTCAGTCCAAACCTAGCAGAATTGACAAAGTTGTAGTCATTGGAACTCAAATTTGTGGGGTGCCACCTCTTTACTTAGGAACAGGAAAAGCGCTAAAACACCGTGTTGGGTCAAAAATTATGATTTTCCAAAAACATTATTTTCGTATTCTACAGGCTTTAAGTTAGGAACCCCAAAAATTTCAGTCCAAAACTCGCATAAATGACTAAGTTGTAGTCATTGGAACTCAGATTTGTGGGATGCTACCGCTTCACTTAGGAAGAAGGAAAAGCGCTAAAACACCGTGTTGGGTCAAAAATTATGATTTTCCAAAAACATTATTTTCGTATTCTACAGGATTTAAGTTATGAACCCTAAAAATTTCAGTCCAAACCTAACAGAATTGACAAAGTTGTAGTCATTGGAACTCAGATTTGTGGGATGCTACCGCTTCACTTAGGAACAGGAAAAGCGCTAAAACACCGTGTTGGGTCAAAAATTATGATTTTCCAAAAACATTATTTTCGTATTCTACAGGATTTAAGTTATGAACCAAAAAAATTTCAGTCCAAACCTAGCAGAATTGACAAAGTTGTAGTCATTGGAACTCAGATTTGTGGGATGCTACCGCTTCACTTAGGAAGAAAGAAAAGCGCTAAAACACCGTGTTGGGTCAAAAATTATGATTTTCCAAAAACATTATTTTCGGATTCTACAGGATTTAAGTTATGATCCCTAAAAATTTCAGTCCAAACCTAGCAGAATTGACAAAGTTGTAGTCATTGGAACTCAGATTTGTGGGATCTACCTCTTCACTTAGGAACAGGAAAAGCGCTAAAACACCGTGTTGGGTCAAAAATTATGATTTTCCAAAAACATTATTTTCGTATTCTACAGGATTTAAGTTAGGAACCCCAAAAATTTCAGTCCAAAACTCGCAGAAATGACAAAGTTGTAGTCATTGGAACTCAGATTTGTGGGATGCTACCTCTTCACTTAGGAAGAAGGAAAAGCGCTAAAACACCGTGTTGGGTCAAAAATTATTATTTTCCAAAAACATTATTTTCGTATTCTACAGGATTTAAGTTATGAACCCTAAAAATTTCAGTCCAAACCTAGCAGAATTGACAAAGTTGTAGTCATTGGAACTCAAATTTGTGGGGTGCCACCTCTTTACTTAGGAACAGGAAAAGCGCTAAAACACCGTGTTGGGTCAAAAATTATGATTTTCCAAAAATATTATTTTCGTATTCTACAGGCTTTAAGTTATGAACCCCAAAAATTTCAGTCCAAAACTCGCAGAAGTGACAAAGTTGTTAGTCATTGGAACTCAGATTTGTGGGATGCTACCGCTTCACTTAGGAAGAAAGAAAAGCGCTAAAACACCGTGTTGGGTCAAAAATTATGATTTTCCAAAAACATTATTTTCGGATTCTACAGGATTTAAGTTATGATCCCTAAAAATTTCAGTCCAAACCTAGCAGAATTGACAAAGTTGTAGTCATTGGAACTCAGATTTGTGGGATCTACCTCTTCACTTAGGAACAGGAAAAGCGCTAAAACACCGTGTTGGGTCAAAAATTATGATTTTCCAAAAACATTATTTTCGTATTCTACAGGATTTAAGTTAGGAACCCCAAAAATTTCAGTCCAAAACTCGCAGAAATGACAAAGTTGTAGTCATTGGAACTCAGATTTGTGGGATGCTACCTCTTCACTTAGGAAGAAGGAAAAGCGCTAAAACACCGTGTTGGGTCAAAAATTATGATTTTCCAAAAACATTATTTTCGTATTCTACAGGCTTTAAGTTAGGAACCCCAAAAATTTCAGTCCAAAACTCGCAGAAGTGACAAAGTTGTAGTCATTGGAACTCAGATTTGTGGGATCTACCTCTTCACTTAGGAACAGGAAAAGCACTAAAACACCGTGTTGGGTCAAAAATTATGATTTTCCAAAAACATTATTTTAGTATTCTACAGGATTTAAGTTATGAACCCTAAAAATTTCAGTCCAAACCTAGCAGAATTGACAAAGTTGTAGTCATTGGAACTCGGATTTGTGGGATCTACCTCTTCACTTAGGAACAGGAAAAGCGCTAAAACACCGTGTTGGGTCAAAAATTATGATTTTCCAAAAACATTATTTTCGTATTCTACAGGATTTAAGTTATGAACCCTAAAAATTTCAGTCCAAACCTAGCAGAATTGACAAAGTTGTAGTCATTGGAACTCAGATTTGTGGGATGCTACCGCTTCACTTAGGAAGAAGGAAAAGCGCTAAAACACCGTGTTGGGTCAAAAATTATGATTTTCCAAAAACATTATTTTCGTATTCTACAGGATTTAAGTTATGAGCCATAAAAATTTCAGTCCAAACCTAACAGAATTGACAAAGTTGTAGTCATTGGAACTCAGATTTGTGGGATGCTACCGCTTCACTTAGGAACAGGAAAAGCGCTAAAACACCGTGTTGGGTCAAAAATTATGATTTTCCAAAAACATTATTTTCGTATTCTACAGGATTTAAGTTATGAACCAAAAAAATTTCAGTCCAAACCTAGCAGAATTGACAAAGTTGTAGTCATTGGAACTCAAATTTGTGGGGTGCCACCTCTTTACTTAGGAACAGGAAAAGCGCTAAAACACCGTGTTGGGTCAAAAATTATGATTTTCCAAAAACATTATTTTCGTATTCTACAGGCTTTAAGTTAGGAACCCCAAAAATTTCAGTCCAAAACTCGCATAAATGACTAAGTTGTAGTCATTGGAACTCAGATTTGTGGGATGCTACCGCTTCACTTAGGAAGAAGGAAAAGCGCTAAAACACCGTGTTGGGTCAAAAATTATGATTTTCCAAAAACATTATTTTCGTATTCTACAGGATTTAAGTTATGAGCCCTAAAAATTTCAGTCCAAACCTAACAGAATTGACAAAGTTGTAGTCATTGGAACTCAGATTTGTGGGATGCTACCGCTTCACTTAGGAACAGGAAAAGCGCTAAAACACCGTGTTGGGTCAAAAATTATGATTTTCCAAAAACATTATTTTCGTATTCTACAGGATTTAAGTTATGAACCAAAAAAATTTCAGTCCAAACCTAGCAGAATTGACAAAGTTGTAGTCATTGGAACTCAAATTTGTGGGGTGCCACCTCTTTACTTAGGAACAGGAAAAGCGCTAAAACACCGTGTTGGGTCAAAAATTATGATTTTCCAAAAACATTATTTTCGTATTCTACAGGCTTTAAGTTAGGAACCCCAAAAATTTCAGTCCAAAACTCGCATAAATGACTAAGTTGTAGTCATTGGAACTCAGATTTGTGGGATGCTACCGCTTCATTTAGGAAGAAGGAAAAGCGCTAAAACACCGTGTTGGGTCAAAAATAATGATTTTCCAAAAACATTATTTTCGTATTCTACAGGCTTTAAGTTAGGAACCCCAAAAATTTCAGTCCAAAACTCGCAGAAGTGACAAAGTTGTAGTCATTGGAACTCAGATTTGTGGGATCTACCTCTTCACTTAGGAACAGGAAAAGCACTAAAACACCGTGTTGGGTCAAAAATTATGATTTTCCAAAAACATTATTTTAGTATTCTACAGGATTTAAGTTATGAACCCTAAAAATTTCAGTCCAAACCTAACAGAATTGACAAAGTTGTAGTCATTGGAACTCAGATTTGTGGGATGCTACCTCTTCACTTAGGAACAGGAAAAGCGCTAAAACACCGTGTTGGGTCAAAAATTATGATTTTCCAAAAACATTATTTTCGTATTCTACAGGATTTAAGTTATGAGCCCTAAAAATTTCAGTCCAAACCTAGCAGAATTGACAAAGTTGTAGTCATTGGAACTCAGATTTGTGGGATGCTACCTCTTCACTTAGGAACAGGAAAAGCGCTAAAACACCGTGTTGGGTCAAAAATTATGATTTTCCAAAAACATTATTTTCGTATTCTACAGGATTTAAGTTATGAACCAAAAAAATTTCAGTCCAAACCTAGCAGAATTGACAAAGTTGTAGTCATTGGAACTCAGATTTGTGGGATGCTACCGCTTCACTTAGGAAGAAAGAAAAGCGCTAAAACACCGTGTTGGGTCAAAAATTATGATTTTCCAAAAACATTATTTTCGGATTCTACAGGATTTAAGTTATGATCCCTAAAAATTTCAGTCCAAACCTAGCAGAATTGACAAAGTTGTAGTCATTGGAACTCAGATTTGTGGGATCTACCTCTTCACTTAGGAACAGGAAAAGCGCTAAAACACCGTGTTGGGTCAAAAATTATGATTTTCCAAAAACATTATTTTCGTATTCTACAGGATTTAAGTTAGGAACCCCAAAAATTTCAGTCCAAAACTCGCAGAAATGACAAAGTTGTAGTCATTGGAACTCAGATTTGTGGGATGCTACCTCTTCACTTAGGAAGAAGGAAAAGCGCTAAAACACCGTGTTGGGTCAAAAATTATTATTTTCCAAAAACATTATTTTCGTATTCTACAGGATTTAAGTTATGAACCCTAAAAATTTCAGTCCAAACCTAGCAGAATTGACAAAGTTGTAGTCATTGGAACTCAAATTTGTGGGGTGCCACCTCTTTACTTAGGAACAGGAAAAGCGCTAAAACACCGTGTTGGGTCAAAAATTATGATTTTCCAAAAATATTATTTTCGTATTCTACAGGCTTTAAGTTATGAACCCCAAAAATTTCAGTCCAAAACTCGCAGAAGTGACAAAGTTGTTAGTCATTGGAACTCAGATTTGTGGGATGCTACCGCTTCACTTAGGAAGAAAGAAAAGCGCTAAAACACCGTGTTGGGTCAAAAATTATGATTTTCCAAAAACATTATTTTCGGATTCTACAGGATTTAAGTTATGATCCCTAAAAATTTCAGTCCAAACCTAGCAGAATTGACAAAGTTGTAGTCATTGGAACTCAGATTTGTGGGATCTACCTCTTCACTTAGGAACAGGAAAAGCGCTAAAACACCGTGTTGGGTCAAAAATTATGATTTTCCAAAAACATTATTTTCGTATTCTACAGGATTTAAGTTAGGAACCCCAAAAATTTCAGTCCAAAACTCGCAGAAATGACAAAGTTGTAGTCATTGGAACTCAGATTTGTGGGATGCTACCTCTTCACTTAGGAAGAAGGAAAAGCGCTAAAACACCGTGTTGGGTCAAAAATTATGATTTTCCAAAAACATTATTTTCGTATTCTACAGGCTTTAAGTTAGGAACCCCAAAAATTTCAGTCCAAAACTCGCAGAAGTGACAAAGTTGTAGTCATTGGAACTCAGATTTGTGGGATCTACCTCTTCACTTAGGAACAGGAAAAGCACTAAAACACCGTGTTGGGTCAAAAATTATGATTTTCCAAAAACATTATTTTAGTATTCTACAGGATTTAAGTTATGAACCCTAAAAATTTCAGTCCAAACCTAGCAGAATTGACAAAGTTGTAGTCATTGGAACTCGGATTTGTGGGATCTACCTCTTCACTTAGGAACAGGAAAAGCGCTAAAACACCGTGTTGGGTCAAAAATTATGATTTTCCAAAAACATTATTTTCGTATTCTACAGGATTTAAGTTATGAACCCTAAAAATTTCAGTCCAAACCTAGCAGAATTGACAAAGTTGTAGTCATTGGAACTCAGATTTGTGGGATGCTACCGCTTCACTTAGGAAGAAGGAAAAGCGCTAAAACACCGTGTTGGGTCAAAAATTATGATTTTCCAAAAACATTATTTTCGTATTCTACAGGATTTAAGTTATGAGCCCTAAAAATTTCAGTCCAAACCTAACAGAATTGACAAAGTTGTAGTCATTGGAACTCAGATTTGTGGGATGCTACCGCTTCACTTAGGAACAGGAAAAGCGCTAAAACACCGTGTTGGGTCAAAAATTATGATTTTCCAAAAACATTATTTTCGTATTCTACAGGATTTAAGTTATGAACCAAAAAAATTTCAGTCCAAACCTAGCAGAATTGACAAAGTTGTAGTCATTGGAACTCAAATTTGTGGGGTGCCACCTCTTTACTTAGGAACAGGAAAAGCGCTAAAACACCGTGTTGGGTCAAAAATTATGATTTTCCAAAAACATTATTTTCGTATTCTACAGGCTTTAAGTTAGGAACCCCAAAAATTTCAGTCCAAAACTCGCATAAATGACTAAGTTGTAGTCATTGGAACTCAGATTTGTGGGATGCTACCGCTTCACTTAGGAAGAAGGAAAAGCGCTAAAACACCGTGTTGGGTCAAAAATTATGATTTTCCAAAAACATTATTTTCGTATTCTACAGGATTTAAGTTATGAGCCCTAAAAATTTCAGTCCAAACCTAACAGAATTGACAAAGTTGTAGTCATTGGAACTCAGATTTGTGGGATGCTACCGCTTCACTTAGGAACAGGAAAAGCGCTAAAACACCGTGTTGGGTCAAAAATTATGATTTTCCAAAAACATTATTTTCGTATTCTACAGGATTTAAGTTATGAACCAAAAAAATTTCAGTCCAAACCTAGCAGAATTGACAAAGTTGTAGTCATTGGAACTCAAATTTGTGGGGTGCCACCTCTTTACTTAGGAACAGGAAAAGCGCTAAAACACCGTGTTGGGTCAAAAATTATGATTTTCCAAAAACATTATTTTCGTATTCTACAGGCTTTAAGTTAGGAACCCCAAAAATTTCAGTCCAAAACTCGCATAAATGACTAAGTTGTAGTCATTGGAACTCAGATTTGTGGGATGCTACCGCTTCATTTAGGAAGAAGGAAAAGCGCTAAAACACCGTGTTGGGTCAAAAATTATGATTTTCCAAAAACATTATTTTCGTATTCTACAGGCTTTAAGTTAGGAACCCCAAAAATTTCAGTCCAAAACTCGCAGAAGTGACAAAGTTGTAGTCATTGGAACTCAGATTTGTGGGATCTACCTCTTCACTTAGGAACAGGAAAAGCACTAAAACACCGTGTTGGGTCAAAAATTATGATTTTCCAAAAACATTATTTTAGTATTCTACAGGATTTAAGTTATGAACCCTAAAAATTTCAGTCCAAACCTAACAGAATTGACAAAGTTGTAGTCATTGGAACTCAGATTTGTGGGATGCTACCTCTTCACTTAGGAACAGGAAAAGCGCTAAAACACCGTGTTGGGTCAAAAATTATGATTTTCCAAAAACATTATTTTCGTATTCTACAGGATTTAAGTTATGAGCCCTAAAAATTTCAGTCCAAACCTAGCAGAATTGACAAAGTTGTAGTCATTGGAACTCAGATTTGTGGGATGCTACCTCTTCACTTAGGAACAGGAAAAGCGCTAAAACACCGTGTTGGGTCAAAAATTATGATTTTCCAAAAACATTATTTTCGTATTCTACAGGATTTAAGTTATGAACCAAAAAAATTTCAGTCCAAACCTAGCAGAATTGACAAAGTTGTAGTCATTGGAACTCAGATTTGTGGGATGCTACCGCTTCACTTAGGAAGAAAGAAAAGCGCTAAAACACCGTGTTGGGTCAAAAATTATGATTTTCCAAAAACATTATTTTCGTATTCTACAGGCTTTAAGTTAGGAACCCCAAAAATTTCAGTCCAAAACTCGCAGAAGTGACAAAGTTGTAGTCATTGGAACTCAGATTTGTGGGATGCTACCGCTTCACTTAGGAAGAAGGAAAAGCGCTAAAACACCGTGTTGGGTCAAAAATTATGATTTTCCAAAAACATTATTTTCGTATTCTACAGGCTTTAAGTTAGGAACCCCAAAAATTTCAGTCCAAAACTCGCAGAAGTGACAAAGTTGTAGTCATTGGAACTCAGATTTGTGGGATGCTACCGCTTCATTTAGGAAGAAGGAAAAGCGCTAAAACACCGTGTTGGGTCAAAAATTATGATTTTCCAAAAACATTATTTTCGTATTCTACAGGCTTTAAGTTAGGAACCCCAAAAATTTCAGTCCAAAACTCGCAGAAGTGACAAAGTTGTAGTCATTGGAACTCAGATTTGTGGGATCTACCTCTTCACTTAGGAACAGGAAAAGCACTAAAACACCGTGTTGGGTCAAAAATTATGATTTTCCAAAAACATTATTTTAGTATTCTACAGGATTTAAGTTATGAACCCTAAAAATTTCAGTCCAAACCTAGCAGAATTGACAAAGTTGTAGTCATTGGAACTCGGATTTGTGGGATCTACCTCTTCACTTAGGAACAGGAAAAGCGCTAAAACACCGTGTTGGGTCAAAAATTATGATTTTCCAAAAACATTATTTTCGTATTCTACAGGATTTAAGTTATGAACCCTAAAAATTTCAGTCCAAACCTAACAGAATTGACAAAGTTGTAGTCATTGGAACTCAGATTTGTGGGATGCTACCGCTTCACTTAGGAACAGGAAAAGCGCTAAAACACCGTGTTGGGTCAAAAATTATGATTTTCCAAAAACATTATTTTCGTATTCTACAGGATTTAAGTTATGAGCCCTAAAAATTTCAGTCCAAACCTAACAGAATTGACAAAGTTGTAGTCATTGGAACTCAGATTTGTGGGATGCTACCGCTTCACTTAGGAACAGGAAAAGCGCTAAAACACCGTGTTGGGTCAAAAATTATGATTTTCCAAAAACATTATTTTCGTATTCTACAGGATTTAAGTTATGAACCAAAAAAATTTCAGTCCAAACCTAGCAGAATTGACAAAGTTGTAGTCATTGGAACTCAAATTTGTGGGGTGCCACCTCTTTACTTAGGAACAGGAAAAGCGCTAAAACACCGTGTTGGGTCAAAAATTATGATTTTCCAAAAACATTATTTTCGTATTCTACAGGCTTTAAGTTAGGAACCCCAAAAATTTCAGTCCAAAACTCGCATAAATGACTAAGTTGTAGTCATTGGAACTCAGATTTGTGGGATGCTACCGCTTCACTTAGGAAGAAGGAAAAGCGCTAAAACACCGTGTTGGGTCAAAAATTATGATTTTCCAAAAACATTATTTTCGTATTCTACAGGATTTAAGTTATGAACCCTAAAAATTTCAGTCCAAACCTAACAGAATTGACAAAGTTGTAGTCATTGGAACTCAGATTTGTGGGATGCTACCGCTTCACTTAGGAACAGGAAAAGCGCTAAAAAACCGTGTTGGGTCAAAAATTATGATTTTCCAAAAACATTATTTTCGTATTCTACAGGATTTAAGTTATGAACCAAAAAAATTTCAGTCCAAACCTAGCAGAATTGACAAAGTTGTAGTCATTGGAACTCAGATTTGTGGGATGCTACCGCTTCACTTAGGAAGAAAGAAAAGCGCTAAAACACCGTGTTGGGTCAAAAATTATGATTTTCCAAAAACATTATTTTCGGATTCTACAGGATTTAAGTTATGATCCCTAAAAATTTCAGTCCAAACCTAGCAGAATTGACAAAGTTGTAGTCATTGGAACTCAGATTTGTGGGATCTACCTCTTCACTTAGGAACAGGAAAAGCGCTAAAACACCGTCTTGGGTCAAAAATTATGATTTTCCAAAAACATTATTTTCGTATTCTACAGGATTTAAGTTATGAACCCTAAAAATTTCAGTCCAAACCTAGCAGAATTGACAAAGTTGTAGTCATTGGAACTCAAATTTGTGGGGTGCCACCTCTTTACTTAGGAACAGGAAAAGCGCTAAAACACCGTGTTGGGTCAAAAATTATGATTTTCCAAAAATATTATTTTCGTATTCTACAGGCTTTAAGTTATGAACCCCAAAAATTTCAGTCCAAAACTCGCAGAAGTGACAAAGTTGTTAGTCATTGGAACTCAGATTTGTGGGATGCTACCGCTTCACTCAGGAAGAAGGAAAAGCGCTAAAACACCGTGTTGGGTCAAAAATTATTATTTTCCAAAAACATTATTTTCGTATTCTACAGGATTTAAGTTATGAACCCTAAAAATTTCAGTCCAAACCTAGCAGAATTGACAAAGTTATAGTCATTGGAACTCAAATTTGTGGGGTGCCACCTCTTCACTTAGGAACAGGAAAAGCGCTAAAACACCGTGTTGGGTCAAAAATTATGATTTTCCAAAAACATTATTTTCGTATTCTACAGGATTTAAGTTATGAACCAAAAAAATTTCAGTCCAAACCTAGCAGAATTGACAAAGTTGTAGTCATTGGAACTCAGATTTGTGGGATGCTACCGCTTCACTTAGGAAGAAAGAAAAGCGCTAAAACACCGTGTTGGGTCAAAAATTATGATTTTCCAAAAACATTATTTTCGGATTCTACAGGATTTAAGTTAGGAACCCCAAAAATTTCAGTCCAAAACTCGCAGAAATGACAAAGTTGTAGTCATTGGAACTCAGATTTGTGGGATGCTACCTCTTCACTTAGGAAGAAGGAAAAGCGCTAAAACACCGTGTTGGGTCAAAAATTATTATTTTCCAAAAACATTATTTTCGTATTCTACAGGATTTAAGTTATGAACCCTAAAAATTTCAGTCCAAACCTAGCAGAATTGACAAAGTTGTAGTCATTGGAACTCAAATTTGTGGGGTGCCACCTCTTTACTTAGGAACAGGAAAAGCGCTAAAACACCGTGTTGGGTCAAAAATTATGATTTTCCAAAAATATTATTTTCGTATTCTACAGGCTTTAAGTTATGAACCCCAAAAATTTCAGTCCAAAACTCGCAGAAGTGACAAAGTTGTTAGTCATTGGAACTCAGATTTGTGGGATGCTACCGCTTCACTCAGGAAGAAGGAAAAGCGCTAAAACACCGTGTTGGGTCAAAAATTATGATTTTCCAAAAACATTATTTTCGTATTCTACAGGCTTTAAGTTAGGAACCCCAAAAATTTCAGTCCAAAACTCGCAGAAGTGACAAAGTTGTAGTCATTGGAACTCAGATTTGTGGGATCTACCTCTTCACTTAGGAACAGGAAAAGCACTAAAACACCGTGTTGGGTCAAAAATTATGATTTTCCAAAAACATTATTTTAGTATTCTACAGGATTTAAGTTATGAACCCTAAAAATTTCAGTCCAAACCTAGCAGAATTGACAAAGTTGTAGTCATTGGAACTCGGATTTGTGGGATCTACCTCTTCACTTAGGAACAGGAAAAGCGCTAAAACACCGTGTTGGGTCAAAAATTATGATTTTCCAAAAACATTATTTTCGTATTCTACAGGATTTAAGTTATGAACCCTAAAAATTTCAGTCCAAACCTAGCAGAATTGACAAAGTTGTAGTCATTGGAACTCAGATTTGTGGGATGCTACCGCTTCACTTAGGAAGAAGGAAAAGCGCTAAAACACCGTGTTGGGTCAAAAATTATGATTTTCCAAAAACATTATTTTCGTATTCTACAGGATTTAAGTTATGAGCCCTAAAAATTTCAGTCCAAACCTAACAGAATTGACAAAGTTGTAGTCATTAGAACTCAGATTTGTGGGATGCTACCGCTTCACTTAGGAACAGGAAAAGCGCTAAAACACCGTGTTGGGTCAAAAATTATGATTTTCCAAAAACATTATTTTCGTATTCTACAGGATTTAAGTTATGAACCAAAAAAATTTCAGTCCAAACCTAGCAGAATTGACAAAGTTGTAGTCATTGGAACTCAAATTTGTGGGGTGCCACCTCTTTACTTAGGAACAGGAAAAGCGCTAAAACACCGTGTTGGGTCAAAAATTATGATTTTCCAAAAACATTATTTTCGTATTCTACAGGCTTTAAGTTATGAACCAAAAAAATTTCAGTCCAAACCTAGCAGAATTGACAAAGTTGTAGTCATTGGAACTCAGATTTGTGGGATGCTACCGCTTCACTTAGGAAGAAAGAAAAGCGCTAAAACACCGTGTTGGGTCAAAAATTATGATTTTCCAAAAACATTATTTTCGGATTCTACAGGATTTAAGTTATGATCCCTAAAAATTTCAGTCCAAACCTAGCAGAATTGACAAAGTTGTAGTCATTGGAACTCAGATTTGTGGGATCTACCTCTTCACTTAGGAACAGGAAAAGCGCTAAAACACCGTGTTGGGTCAAAAATTATGATTTTCCAAAAACATTATTTTCGTATTCTACAGGATTTAAGTTATGAACCCTAAAAATTTCAGTCCAAACCTAGCAGAATTGACAAAGTTGTAGTCATTGGAACTCAAATTTGTGGGGTGCCACCTCTTTACTTAGGAACAGGAAAAGCGCTAAAACACCGTGTTGGGTCAAAAATTATGATTTTCCAAAAATATTATTTTCGTATTCTACAGGCTTTAAGTTATGAACCCCAAAAATTTCAGTCCAAAACTCGCAGAAGTGACAAAGTTGTTAGTCATTGGAACTCAGATTTGTGGGATGCTACCGCTTCACTCAGGAAGAAGGAAAAGCGCTAAAACACCGTGTTGGGTCAAAAATTATTATTTTCCAAAAACATTATTTTCGTATTCTACAGGATTTAAGTTATGAACCCTAAAAATTTCAGTCCAAACCTAGCAGAATTGACAAAGTTGTAGTCATTGGAACTCAAATTTGTGGGGTGCCACCTCTTTACTTAGGAACAGGAAAAGCGCTAAAACACCGTGTTGGGTCAAAAATTATGATTTTCCAAAAACATTATTTTCGTATTCTACAGGCTTTAAGTTAGGAACCCCAAAAATTTCAGTCCAAAACTCGCATAAATGACTAAGTTGTAGTCATTGGAACTCAGATTTGTGGGATGCTACCGCTTCACTTAGGAAGAAGGAAAAGCGCTAAAACACCGTGTTGGGTCAAAAATTATGATTTTCCAAAAACATTATTTTCGTATTCTACAGGATTTAAGTTATGAGCCCTAAAAATTTCAGTCCAAACCTAACAGAATTGACAAAGTTGTAGTCATTGGAACTCAGATTTGTGGGATGCTACCGCTTCACTTAGGAACAGGAAAAGCGCTAAAACACCGTGTTGGGTCAAAAATTATGATTTTCCAAAAACAATATTTTCGGATTCTACAGGATTTAAGTTATGATCCCTAAAAATTTCAGTCCAAACCTAGCAGAATTGACAAAGTTGTAGTCATTGGAACTCAGATTTGTGGGATCTACCTCTTCACTTAGGAACAGGAAAAGCGCTAAAACACCGTGTTGGGTCAAAAATTATGATTTTCCAAAAACATTATTTTCGTATTCTACAGGATTTAAGTTATGAACCCTAAAAATTTCAGTCCAAACCTAGCAGAATTGACAAAGTTGTAGTCATTGGAACTCAAATTTGTGGGGTGCCACCTCTTTACTTAGGAACAGGAAAAGCGCTAAAACACCGTGTTGGGTCAAAAATTATGATTTTCCAAAAATATTATTTTCGTATTCTACAGGCTTTAAGTTATGAACCCCAAAAATTTCAGTCCAAAACTCGCAGAAGTGACAAAGTTGTTAGTCATTGGAACTCAGATTTGTGGGATGCTACCGCTTCACTCAGGAAGAAGGAAAAGCGCTAAAACACCGTGTTGGGTCAAAAATTATTATTTTCCAAAAACATTATTTTCGTATTCTACAGGATTTAAGTTATGAACCCTAAAAATTTCAGTCCAAACCTAGCAGAATTGACAAAGTTATAGTCATTGGAACTCAAATTTGTGGGGTGCCACCTCTTCACTTAGGAACAGGAAAAGCGCTAAAACACCGTGTTGGGTCAAAAATTATGATTTTCCAAAAACATTATTTTCGTATTCTACAGGATTTAAGTTATGAACCAAAAAAATTTCAGTCCAAACCTAGCAGAATTGACAAAGTTGTAGTCATTGGAACTCAGATTTGTGGGATGCTACCGCTTCACTTAGGAAGAAAGAAAAGCGCTAAAACACCGTGTTGGGTCAAAAATTATGATTTTCCAAAAACATTATTTTCGGATTCTACAGGATTTAAGTTAGGAACCCCAAAAATTTCAGTCCAAAACTCGCAGAAATGACAAAGTTGTAGTCATTGGAACTCAGATTTGTGGGATGCTACCTCTTCACTTAGGAAGAAGGAAAAGCGCTAAAACACCGTGTTGGGTCAAAAATTATTATTTTCCAAAAACATTATTTTCGTATTCTACAGGATTTAAGTTATGAACCCTAAAAATTTCAGTCCAAACCTAGCAGAATTGACAAAGTTGTAGTCATTGGAACTCAAATTTGTGGGGTGCCACCTCTTTACTTAGGAACAGGAAAAGCGCTAAAACACCGTGTTGGGTCAAAAATTATGATTTTCCAAAAACATTATTTTCGTATTCTACAGGATTTAAGTTATGAACCAAAAAAATTTCAGTCCAAACCTAGCAGAATTGACAAAGTTGTAGTCATTGGAACTCAAATTTGTGGGGTTCCACCTCTTTACTTAGGAACAGGAAAAGCGCTAAAACACCGTGTCGGGTCAAAAATTATGATTTTTCCAAAAACATTATTTTCGTATTCTACAGGATTTAAGTTATGAACCCTAAAAATTTCAGTCCAAACCTAGCAGAATTGACAAAGTTGTAGTCATTGGAACTGAGATTTGTGGGATCTACCTCTTCACTTAGGAACAATAAAAAAGCTAAAACCCGTGTTGGGTCAAAAATTATGATTTTCCAAAAACATTATTTTCGTATTCTACAGGATTTAAGTTATGAACCCTAAAAATTTCAGTGCAAACCTAGCAGAATTGACACAGTTATAGTCATTGGAACTCAAATTTGTGGGGTGCCACCTCTTCACTTAGGAACAGGAAAAGCGCTAAAACACCGTATTGGGTCAAAAATTATTATTTTCCAAAAACATTATTTTCGTATTCTACAGGAGTTAAGTTATGAACCCTAAAAATTTCAGTCCAAACCTAGCAGAATTGACAAAGTTGTAGTCATTGGAACTCAAATTTGTGGGGTGCAACCTCTTCACTTAGGAAGGAACTTAAGTTATGAGCCCGAGAAATTTCAGTCCAAAACTCGCAGAAGTGACAAAGTTGTAGTCATTGGAACTCAGATTTGTGGGATGCTACCGCTTCACTTAGGAAGAAGGAAAAGCGCTAAAACACCGTGTTGGGTCAAAAATTATGATTTTCTAAAAACATTATTTTCGTATTCTACAGGCTTTAAGTTAGGAACCCCAAAAATTTCAGTCCAAAACTCGCAGAAGTGACAAAGTTGTAGTCATTGGAACTCAAATTTGTAGGGTGCCACCTCTTCACTTAGGAACAGGAAAAGCGCTAAAACACCGTGTTGGGTCAAAAATTATGATTTTCCAAAAACATTATTTTCGTATTCTACAGGCTTTAAGTTAGGAACCCCAAAAATTTCAGTCCAAAACTCGCAGAAGTGACAAAGTTGTAGTCATTGGAACTCAGATTTGTGGGATGCTACCGCTTCACTTAGGAAGAAGGAAAAGCGCTAAAACACCGTGTTGGGTCAAAAATTATGATTTTCCAAAAACATTATTTTCGTATTCTACAGGCTTTAAGTTAGGAACCCCAAAAATTTCAGTCCAAAACTCGCAGAAGTGACAAAGTTGTAGTCATTGGAACTCAGATTTGTGGGATGCTACCGCTTCATTTAGGCAGAAGGAAAAGCGCTAAAACACCGTGTTGGGTCAAAAATTATGATTTTCCAAAAACATTATTTTCGTATTCTACAGGCTTTAAGTTAGGAACCCCAAAAATTTCAGTCCAAAACTCGCAGAAGTGACAAAGTTGTAGTCATTGGAACTCAGATTTGTGGGATCTACCTCTTCACTTAGGAACAGGAAAAGCGCTAAAACACCGTGTTGGGTCAAAAATTATTATTTTCCAAAAACATTATTTTCGTATTCTACAGGATTTAAGTTATGAACCCTAAAAATTTCAGTCCAAACCTAGCAGAATTGACAAAGTTGTAGTCATTGGAACTCAAATTTGTGGGGTGCCACCTCTTTACTTAGGAACAGGAAAAGCGCTAAAACACCGTGTTGGGTCAAAAATTATGATTTTCCAAAAATATTATTTTCGTATTCTACAGGCTTTAAGTTATGAACCCCAAAAATTTCAGTCCGAAACTCGCAGAATTGACAAAGTTGTAGTCATTGGAACTCAGATTTGTGGGATGCTACCGCTTCACTTAGGAAGAAGGAAAAGGGCTAAAACACCGTGTTGGGTCAAAAATTATTATTTTCCAAAAACATTATTTTCGTATTCTACAGGATTTAAGTTATGAACCCTAAAAATTTCAGTCCAAACCTAGCAGAATTGACAAAGTTGTAGTCATTGGAACTGAGATTTGTGGGATCTACCTCTTCACTTAGGAACAATAAAAAAGCTAAAACACCGTGTTTGGTTAAAAATTATGATTTTCCAAAAACATTATTTTCGCATTCTACAGGATTTAAGTTATGAACCCTAAAAATTTCAGTGCAAACCTAGCAGAATTGACACAGTTATAGTCATTGGAACTAAAATTTGTGGGGTGCCACCTCTTCACTTAGGAACAGGAAAAGCGCTAAAACACCGTATTGGGTGAAAAATTATTATTTTCCAAAAACATTATTTTCGTATTCTACAGGAGTTAAGTTATGAACCCTAAAAATTTCAGTCCAAACCTAGCAGAATTGACAAAGTTGTAGTCATTGGAACTCAAATTTGTGGGGTGCAACCTCTTCACTTAGGAAGGAACTTAAGTTATGAGCCCGAGAAATTTCAGTCCAAAACTCGCAGAAGTGACAAAGTTGTAGTCATTGGAACTCAGATTTGTGGGATGCTACCGCTTCACTTAGGAAGAAGGAAAAGCGCTAAAACACCGTGTTGGGTCAAAAATTATGATTTTCTAAAAACATTATTTTCGTATTCTACAGGCTTTAAGTTAGGAACCCCAAAAATTTCAGTCCAAAACTCGCAGAAGTGACAAAGTTGTAGTCATTGGAACTCAAATTTGTAGGGTGCCACCTCTTCACTTAGGAACAGGAAAAGCGCTAAAACACCGTGTTGGGTCAAAAATTATGATTTTCCAAAAACATTATTTTCGTATTCTACAGGCTTTAAGTTAGGAACCCCAAAAATTTCAGTCCAAAACTCGCAGAAGTGACAAAGTTGTAGTCATTGAAACTCAGATTTGTGGGATGCTACCTCTTCACTTAGGAACAGGAAAAGCACTAAAACACCGTGTTGGGTCAAAAATTATGATTTTCCAAAAACATTATTTTAGTATTCTACAGGATTTAAGTTATGAACCCTAAAAATTTCAGTCCAAACCTAACAGAATTGACAAAGTTGTAGTCATTGGAACTCAGATTTGTGGGATGCTACCTCTTCACTTAGGAACAGGAAAAGCGCTAAAACACCGTGTTGGGTCAAAAATTATGATTTTCCAAAAACATTATTTTCGTATTCTACAGGATTTAAGTTATGAGCCCTAAAAATTTCAGTCCAAACCTAGCAGAATTGACAAAGTTGTAGTCATTGGAACTCAGATTTGTGGGATGCTACCGCTTCACTTAGGAACAGGAAAAGCGCTAAAACACCGTGTTGGGTCAAAAATTATGATTTTCCAAAAACATTATTTTCGTATTCTACAGGATTTAAGTTATGAACCAAAAAAATTTCAGTCCAAACCTAGCAGAATTGACAAAGTTGTAGTCATTGGAACTCAGATTTGTGGGATGCTACCGCTTCACTTAGGAAGAAGGAAAAGCGCTAAAACACCGTGTTGGGTCAAAAATTATTATTTTCCAAAAACATTATTTTCGTATTCTACAGGATTTAAGTTATGAACCCTAAAAATTTCAGTCCAAACCTAGCAGAATTGACAAAGTTGTAGTCATTGGAACTCAAATTTGTGGGGTGCCACCTCTTTACTTAGGAACAGGAAAAGCGCTAAAACACCGTGTTGGGTCAAAAATTATGATTTTCCAAAAATATTATTTTCGTATTCTACAGGCTTTAAGTTATGAACCCCAAAAATTTCAGTCCGAAACTCGCAGAATTGACAAAGTTGTAGTCATTGGAACTCAGATTTGTGGGATGCAACCGCTTCACTTAGGAAGAAGGAAAAGCGCTAAAACACCGTGTTGGGTCAAAAATTATTATTTTCCAAAAACATTATTTTCGTATTCTACAGGATTTAAGTTATGAACCCTAAAAATTTCAGTCCAAACCTAGCAGAATTGACAAAGTTGTAGTCATTGGAACTCAAATTTGTGGGGTGCCACCTCTTTACTTAGGAACAGGAAAAGCGCTAAAACACCGTGTTGGGTCAAAAATTATGATTTTCCAAAAATATTATTTTCGTATTCTACAGGCTTTAAGTTATGAACCCCAAAAATTTCAGTCCGAAACTCGCAGAATTGACAAAGTTGTAGTCATTGGAACTCAGATTTGTGGGATGCTACCGCTTCACTTAGGAAGAAGGAAAAGCGCTAAAACACCGTGTTGGGTCAAAAATTATTATTTTCCAAAAACATTATTTTCGTATTCTACAGGATTTAAGTTATAAACCCTAAAAATTTCAGTCCAAACCTAGCAGAATTGACAAAGTTGTAGTCATTGGAACTGAGATTTGTGGGATCTACCTCTTCACTTAGGAACAATAAAAAAGCTAAAACACCGTGTTGGGTCAAAAATTATGATTTTCCAAAAATATTATTTTCGTATTCTACAGGCTTTAAGTTATGAACCCCAAAAATTTCAGTCCAAAACTCGCAGAAGTGACAAAGTTGTAGTCATTGGAACTCAGATTTGTGGGATGCTACCGCTTCACTCAGGAAGAAGGAAAAGGGCTAAAACACCGTGTTGGGTCAAAAATTATGATTTTCCAAAAATATTATTTTCGTATTCTATAGGCTTTAAGTTATGAACCCCAAAAATTTCAGTCCAAAACTCGCAGAAGTGACAAAGTTGTAGTCATTGGAACTCAGATTTGTGGGATGCTACCGCTTCACTCAGGAAGAAGGAAAAGGGCTAAAACACCGTGTTGGGTCAAAAATTATTATTTTCCAAAAACATTATTTTCGTATTCTACAGGATTTAAGTTATGAACCCTAAAAATTTCAGTTCAAACCTAGCAGAATTGACAAAGTTGTAGTCATTGGAACTGAGATTTGTGGGATCTACCTCTTCACTTAGGAACAATAAAAAAGCTAAAACACCGTGTTGGGTCAAAAATTATGATTTTCCAAAAACATTATTTTCGTATTCTACAGGATTTAAGTTATGAACCCTAAAAATTTCAGTGCAAACCTAGCAGAATTGACACAGTTATAGTCATTGGAACTCAAATTTGTGGGGTGCCACCTCTTCACTTAGGAACAGGAAAAGCGCTAAAACACCGTATTGGGTCAAAAATTATTATTTTCCAAAAACATTATTTTCGTATTCTACAGGAGTTAAGTTATGAACCCTAAAAATTTCAGTCCAAACCTAGCAGAATTGACAAAGTTGTAGTCATTGGAACTCAAATTTGTGGGGTGCAACCTCTTCACTTAGGAAGGAACTTAAGTTATGAGCCCGAGAAATTTCAGTCCAAAACTCGCAGAAGTGACAAAGTTGTAGTCATTGGAACTCAGATTTGTGGGATGCTACCGCTTCACTTAGGAAGAAGGAAAAGCGCTAAAACACCGTGTTGGGTCAAAAATTATGATTTTCTAAAAACATTATTTTCGTATTCTACAGGCTTTAAGTTAGGAACCCCAAAAATTTCAGTCCAAAACTCGCAGAAGTGACAAAGTTGTAGTCATTGGAACTCAAATTTGTAGGGTGCCACCTCTTCACTTAGGAACAGGAAAAGCGCTAAAACACCGTGTTGGGTCAAAAATTATGATTTTCCAAAAACATTATTTTTGTATTCTACAGGCTTGAAGTTATGAACCCTAAAAATTTCAGTCCAAAACTAGCAGAACTGATTAATTTGCAGTCATTGGAACTCAGATTTGTGGGGTGCTACCTCTTCACTTAGGAAGAGGAAAAGCGCTAAAACACCGTGTTGGGTCAAAAATTATGATTTTCCAAAAACTTTATTTTCGTATTCTATTAACCTATATACCTACAGCTTTTCATAAATAAACTGAGGTTTCGTGCATTTGTTTGCTCGCACTTATATATATATTCTATAGTTAGATCAAGTGCTGAAATAATTTTTTACTACAATTAGAGATTTTGCCAACTTCCGTTCCATAGATACTATATGGTTTAAATTTCCGTTGGATTAAATACAATAATAATATTTTTCTACGATTATATATTGTAGGTAAAACGAAATTTTTGGGAGAAATAAGATGTCCTCCATAAATTAAAACCCAATTCGATTTAGTAAATTGTGTTTACCACCGCCAAAGGATCACAAACCTCTTGTTTCTATAAAATGCCATATAAGAAAAAAATTTACATTGTAAAAATTTATAAAAAAAATAAAAGCAATTTTGAAACTAAAATTTTTAAAGTTTTGGAAAAAAATTCTTCAACAACTTACAGAATCACCAGATATTTCATCATCCGGATCTGGTTTTATTATGGCTTCAGGATGAGGTGCAAAAATGGCACAGGTAACTGTTGCATTGTGAGCCTTAATTCCTTCCCAAAAATCACTTCGATCCCGACGAACCTTTGAGAAAAATAATAGTGTTAATTATGTCACATAATGCAATTTCTTAGTAAAATCAATTACAGAAGATATTCTTAAAAGCCTCCCTATTTTAATACTTACAGAACTAAGTTTGGAGTAATCATGATTAGTTTTCCATATATAAATGCACTGATTTTCAGATCCAGCTATAATATATTTCCCGTCGTGGCTAAAAGAAGCTTTAATTTGCGAAGAAACATTAAGATAACCTTTATATTTGCAACTCAGGTTTAAATCACGGAGATCATACAATCGAACGCGGCTGTCATTTGATGTAACCAGAATCTTATCTTCACCGGGCATGGGCTCAATTCCGCTAATTTTTCTTCCGATTTTATTTTTGCCACGGGTAGATCTGACATGAATTTGAGTGTGATATTTTAGTTGGTCGGTATTGTAGAAAATACATCGCCCATCATATGATCCGACAACAGCAAATTGTCCATTCTGACAGAAATTAGCAGCAGTGATTAACTTAGTTTGACCATCAACTTCATTCCATAAGGCAACTTTCTTATCAGGAATGTTCCATAACCGTAATTTACCGTCTAAGCTACCGCTCAGAAAATATCTATCATCACGTGGATGAAATGCTATTGCTGTGACGAAATCTATGTGTTGAAAACAGCAAAGACATTCTTTCCTAGAAATATGCCACAAGCGGACGGTTTTATCCATTGAGCTTGATAAAATAAAATAATTTTTCGACCAAGAGACATCTAACAAATCAGAGGTATGACCTGTGTAGGAACAAAAAGCTTTCGGCATAAAAGGTCCAGTACTTCTTTCAGCCGCTGTAGCCATTGCCATCGCTTCTTCGGCAGAATGCTGCGATACTAATGATTCTTGCGAAGGAGTAGGTGAAGATTTTTGATCAGCGTTATATTTTGTGCGCATATCCTACAATAAGTAAAAATTTGATATTATTCTAAAGTGGGTTTTAAAACTGGGACTAAAACTCACTTGGAAAAACGGATAAGCGTCCTTCAAAACCCATATCCTTAATACTCGGTCCTGACCCGCAGTAGCAAGCAGTCTTCCACAAGAACTAAATTTCATGCACCAAACAGCCCCCGTGTGTTCTCCAGATAGATCCTTTACAAAAAAATTAAATAAAAGTATTTATTTTATTTTTAATTACCGTGCAATATAGCAAGTATATACCTGCACATGCTGTAATTTTGTAAATTCATATGGGCCTTTATTGGTACTTGATGCTTTAATTTTAATATTTTGCTCAGGATTAACTACGTCGACAATATCAGCCACATCTTCCTTATGTCGTGCATGTGATACTTCGGAAGCAATAGATTTAGCTTTGTCTACGGTTTTTCGCACAGTTGAACCGAAAAATCTTTTAATTTTTGCCGTTTTCTTTTTAAGGCGATTCCCTTCTTCTGTTTCACATTCCTCTTCATCACCAGGAGGCGCTTCAGAGCTAGCTGGTATACCGATAACGCTTTCTTCATCTGATTCCTTCTGACTCACTTCCAAATGGCTGGTTAATTTATGAATATGAAGTGATAGAGGATTCCATCCATCTGGAGGTGGAGGAGGCTTAACAGCTGACAACGGCATATTTTCCCCAGTATCTAAATTTTTTACTGGAACTTGTTCAAGGATTTCCATATCAGTCAATTCTTTTCCAGAATCAGTACGTGTCCTAACATACATATTCATTTGCTTCAAAACGTCTTCATCACCTGCAGATTTCCTTCGTTCCTTGGCACTACTAGTTCTTTGGATCAAAGAAGTATATCTGTAACAATTAATTTCACAGTTGACATTTTGTTTATAACATTTTTAGGATTCAATATTTGTTACAGATTCTTTTGAATAAGTTTACATAAAAAGCAAGCAACGCAAAACTTACAACATTGTGCTATTGTATAATTTTGATACAGAAAAATGGGTAATATATGTAGTAGTCCAAATAACAAACTGAGAACACAATTTCTCTTTAATCTTTCTGTAAAAAATCTATAATTGGTGTTCTGTCGAACACTCATGGGACACTCATACTAAAAGTAATCGTCACATTTTTTCTAAATGAGCAGTTTCTAGGCAGGCCTCAGTTATATCGACATTTAATTTGCCCGATGTTCTCAGAATTTAAGGGAGGGAGCAATTTCTTCAATTTAAGATTGAAACAAAATATTAACTTTGCTCTTTCAATTCCCTACTTTCCCTAATTTAATGTACAGAATACTTGATCCCGTGTGCTCAAGAAATCAAATTGTAGCATTCAATAATGTCATACAATTGTACTTCCATGCCATAGGCACACTTCATCTTATATTTCACTTTATCTTGGTACCTTTATTGAATCAAGTCTCGCTCGCCGTAGGTTTAGTTTTTTTTGCAAAGGCTGATAATTAAGAAAACTCCTTTTTATCTTTATGATAAGATGCGTGTCCTGCAATCAACCAAAGATATTTTTCTGTTATGAAAAACGTCCAAAATATTTTTAACTAGGACTCAATTTCGAGCAATATTTAACGCGTTTATTTGTTACTATTGTTGTTGTTGTACTTTTGTATAATCATCAATATTAAGTTAATAAAATTATTATTTATATATTTAAATTTCAACAGAATCGATCTTTAACGCGAATAAAGCGGTGTGTTCTGCCCAGTCCGAATATTGAAATTATATTGAAGTCGACCTGAAGTTCACCACTTGAATTTAACAGCAAATAAAACGCTTTAAATTCATTTTATTGGAGTAGCATCAATACCAAACGCTGAAAGTTTGGTATAAGAACAACATTTCAGACTCAATCAAAGGCTTTTGAAATATATGAGGTGAAGTTATGAAAAAAATGATTCAATGCTGAATTATTTTCAAATGATATTACTGTGCTTTTAAAAAGTTCTATTTTAAAATACCGTGGTGCTTGGCTGTATAAAATTTAAGTTTGAACTATAATGCCGCAAATTGTTATTTTTAAAACCTTTGCTGTACTGTGTTTTGTACACGTTCATTCTATATGATTTACTTGCTTGCCTTTGAACTATAATACTTTTCGCACTTTTGAATTAATGTGTTAGCTTGCATACAAATTTATTATTTAATAAGTCAGAAATTCACATTATTCGGCTTATTTTTCTCTCTGTAGTTGCCGAAACCCCTTGTGGGACATGGGGCGGTACAACGATAGCAAGTGGATCTACAATTTAAAGTGGATTCCGAACCACTGGCATTTTTGCTGAAACCCCCATTGCCTTTTTTTTATCGTAATCTGTTGTCAGCAGAAAACAACTATAGGTCGCCACCGGTGGGATTTGAATCTGGGACCTCCAGACCTACACCTGATCACTTACTCCACCGACGAATTCCAACAGTATTTAATAAATAATAAAGCATAGTAATCCAAAGGTAAGTACAGCGAAATCATATATTAATTATAATACGTCGTAGCATGAATTTTGTAGCGGGATAGAGAATAAAAAGAAAATATATAGCATAAAAAATTACATGCTCTTTATCGATTTTCTCCCTTTTCTCCTACAACAGACGTGCACGCTTAGTAAAAGATGGTATTTTCAAATAGAAGTGACATTGGCTACATTTCAAAGCACATTACTAATGCAGATTGGTAAGTCTCAAATTCTGGTAATACAGTGAGTTCATTGCATCACTACGGCTGTAATACGCTTTGGAATTCACCCATTATCAGTATTCCAATAAGTTTAGAGGGTTCTTAAATTATGTGTGTGTGGCTAGATTAGTATCGCCATGTTTCATGATAGGGAATCTTTGTTTGTTTCCTAAAGCTTACATGTAACGTCAAAATTAAGAACATTTAACCTATTTGTGATAAGCATGCTAGCATGATTTTTATCAGGACCAAGCAAATAAGCATGCGTGTTCCTCAATGCTATAAATCGCCCATGCACAAATATATCCTTAAACAAAAGCACCTTCATTTAAAAAAAAACTAAAAAAAATATAATAGAACGTTGCAAACGGTTTTTTTTGCTTAGGTAAATATATTATAGTTTAATAATTCTTTCTGGTAGTACATACCACAATTACCCAATCTTACGCTTTGTAAGAAAACAAACTTGTGCTTGGGTTGAACTATATCGAAAAGCAAACAATTTCTTTTATAATTTAATTTGGTTGTGTTTCCTAAGACATCATCAAAATAACACGTTAACAATAGTACTGCTGTGGCTGCCATTAGAGCTTGCAAAGCAGTTTCTTTAAAAAAAACTTTGAGTGCAATAAAATGTATTTCTAAAATAAAGTACAAACATATAAATGATTTTACCTTGTTCCACTTCCCAAACTATTTGAGCCTGTACCAGCTAATTTGGGTCGGGGTGTGTCATCCATTATTATCTTTCCAATTCGACTTATTTCTTCTTTTGAAGGCCCCTCTGCTTTATTTGACGCTTCATCTTTCGGTTTAACCACATATCGTCCTTGAGTAGCTTTGTACAGATTCAAACCTTGATTTGGATCAATGGAACTTAAAAGGAATACAAAAAACTTTTAGCTTTCTTGCTTAAATAAATTCTTCACATTAAATTTTATTTGTTAATTATGTACATGCTCTCTGTGGAGCATTGCACCCTATGCAAGTCAGATCTATATTCTGAATTGTAGAGAAGCAAGAAGACATGTCTTATAAAATCTTAGGACAAAAAGATCTTTCCATGGTAACCAAAGTAGTATTTTAAACAAATTATGCAAAACTATAAATACTACGGAGAACACATAACACATACTTATTAATTACATGCAGCAAGAACAAAATAATTACATGCAGAAAGAACGGAGTAACAAAAGCCTTCTTATTGATTAATCATACCTTACTCGTCCCGGCGCAGAATTGCTTTTTGCACTATTAGATGGACTCGGCTTTGAATATACAGAAATTGATGAATTCCCTAAGGAATGCGAAATTCGACTCATTGATCCTCCAACTGTTGGTTTATTGTTTGAAGAAGAGGGAAGAGCTGCTTCATTCCATGTATTTTCCAATTCCTTTACAAAATCATCCCGGAATTTCTGAACATCTTTGGTGCTTTTAACTGATTGTGCATCTTCATTATCTGCGGGGGGTAATTTCATTCCTTCGTTCATGTTAAACTGTTCAGATGAACTAGTTGAAATTTTTCTTGATTTCTTTTTCCGCCTAGGTGGTGCTATAGGTCCACTGGAAGTTATACTATCAGTGGTTTTTGAATGTGCTAATTTTGTGCTTGCAATAACATCTGGTTCCTGTAGTATAATTTTATTCTCTGGACATGCTTTTTGCATAACATTTTCGTCTCTTTTTATTATATTATCACTTTTAGCTGATGATTGCAGTTCTGTTGTTGAGTGAGAATTTGATACACTAACATTTGTCGAAAGCAATGCGTGTGCTTGTTGCGAACCAGATGAAATAGAATTTTGCGCAGAGTCCCGGTCTATGCTTATAGCTAACATAAAAAAATTAGTATCAGTTAAATTCTTACGTTTAATCTCACCAGAGGGATCAATACTTCCACCTAAGATTCTACCAACTCGGCCGAGAGATGTCATGCTTTGAAGACTTATCGCATCATTTTCTATAATCCGAAAAGGATGTGATGGACGGTTTGGGAATACGCCTTCTACTGAACTATTCTACAAACCAAATTAATATATTTTTATTAAATATTGTTCTTTGAGCTGTGAGAAGTTTATATACCTGTGAGTCTGGTGTTAATGTATTTCCAGGATTTTCATCTTCGTCATTTTGCATGTATTGTCGGAGTTCCCGGAATCGCTGCCGGCCATACTAAACATTTTAATAATAGCTTATTAAAGATTTTCAGATAAATTTAATTCAATTAAAATATACTAGTCTAAGCAAATTAATAGAAAATGTAAATACACATTTTTTGAATATAAATAGAACAAGAAAGTTAATTATTCTTTTTTCAAAGCGCATAACTTGCCAAAAAAAAGTTCGCAATATCCTTGATTGCTGAGATTTAAAATTTGACTGGACGACAACCCCGGTAACGCCGGGAGGGAAGATGTAATATTATTTGGACTAGAAGTCCCTCCCGGCGTTACCGGGGTTGTCGACACCAAAAAAGAAAATTCAACGACGCATGCGGACCTCCCTTCACCGCATCGACTCGCGGGCAACTTCCCCCGCTCCCCACTACCACATATAATCCACCACTATATTGAATTTTATGCACTAAAATCGTCACTGTTTATTCATTATGTTACCTAGCGTGGGAGAAGATCTACGAGTAGAGGCCCAACAGCAAAGATTTCCGTGCCAATACTAAAAGTGTGTAAGTTAACACATACACAACAAAAACAACACAATATAGGCTGAAGAAAAAACGTTTAAATGAGGGTGCTTTGGCGCAATTTTTGAAATTCTGGAGAAATTCATTTAAAAATGCAATTTAAAAGCAGCAAGATTCATTAAAATTTTTATGTTTTATTAGTATTTTTCTGCACATTAATATATTTTAAAGCAAGAGAATTAACTAATTAATTTGCATTTCAGGAAACACTTCAATAAAAAGTTTTCACATTTAATTGCACCTACACCTTCCGTGTTAAGCTAATTAGAAAATATGACTGCCGACCCAAATGTAAACAAAGGAAAAAGTGTGTATTTCATAAGTTGAAAGTTTATTTCACATCGTTTAAAATACTCTTACCACAAAAGACAGTTATTATCTTTAATTAATCTGTGAAATGAAATCCCGGGGCGTTTCAAAAGCCATGAATTTGTCCGAAAATTATTGTTTAAAACTTAAAGAATATTTTTGACACAATAAATAATAGTTTTATATTTTTAACCTTCGCAATCAATTTTTAGGGGGTATTCCCGTTTTTCGGTTTGAAAAAATCGAAATTTTTTTTTGCATTTTCTTATTCCACTATGACCATATAATCTTGGTTTTAAATTTTATCGCGGTATCTGTTTTAGTTTTTAAGAGATACGCATTTCCACCACTATCTTCCCCGGGAAATCGCCAGCGCGCTTGAGGCGGCGTGTTTGTCATCCGGTCCTACATTCCTTTCCAAAGAAAGCAGAAGAAGCAAGAGCCGCTCGAAAAAAAGAAGAAGATTGTTTACAAGACTTCTACGAAAAGTCGGAAGGATTATTGTATGGTGCAGTAATCGCAGAATGATAGTAAGTTTAAGTATACAACCGTAAAACTGAGATAAAACTTTAAACGCGATTTTCTCAGAACCAACTTTTCTCAACTTCTTGGCAAGATTTCTCGAAAACGGTCTTACAGAATTTAATGAGTGATATATCAAATTATTCGCCATGATTTACGGAAAAAGATGAACTACTATCGTGATTATACAAAACAACTAACTATTATTTTTAATAAAAAAATTAGAAAAAAAAGGAAAAATTAGAAAAAAAAATTTTTATAAGCTGCCATTTTTTAACGAATAATTGGATATTGATAAGCCTAGGTTATCTTGTAACGGCTTTTCTCCTGAGTAAAATGACACCTCACACACTGTGATTCGCGAAAGGTCAACTTCAAGCCCTCATAGCAACAACAATTTTCAACTTTTTTTTTAAAAATCCAAGACTTGTAAAGTTTAGATCCTGCAATAAACGCAAGGTAAAACCATATCCGTTAAGTATTTATTTTTATGTATTAAAATTTATATTGAAATAATGAACGATTATCGCGTGAAAAACGGGAATACCCCCTTAATGCTTATTTCATCTTTATAGGACGATAAAATTTGCACTATTTCACCTAGAACACTCAGTTAAGGAGAAATGTAAGCAAAGGTGCCAGCTAAGCTAAATAATGAGAGCAAAAAAAGTCCTAGAACTTGGCATACTAATGTACACGGATCTTAAACGCTATGGCCTTTCCATTTAGTTTATTACTCGTAGGGGAAGATGGACACGGCACAGCTCTGCGGGACAGAGTGGTCCGCTTGCGTCGTTAAATTTTCTCTTTTGGTATCGAACCCCCCGTATCGCCGGGAGGAACTGCTAATGTAATATCGCCCACTACAATTTGTAATCATACCGACTTTAGTCTAAAGCGGACTGGCTAAAATATAAAGCCTCCTTATTGTTCGATTTGTTAAAATCAGTGATCTGTAAACACTCAATTGTAAAATCCAAAGGATCTAGTTTTGCAAGTATTTCGGGGCACTGGCTAAGACTCTTAGGAAATGAGAAACAATATTGTGTTAAGACTAATGAAAAAATGAAAAAAGTAAATTAAAAAAACAGAAAATCCGAATGGATGAGAAGAAGTCGTCGGAGGAGGACGTGATAAGGTTTTGGCCTTCCGACACGGAGGTCTCCGGTTCGAATGCCACCGACGACCATGGTAAGCATGTTGACCTTTGCAAGCATAGCCTGCATACATTAAGAATCAAGATTAAATCGAAAGTGTATTGTAATCTTTAAATTCTCATTGTATTAGTTTTGCACTCTACATGGTGCATTTCAGACAGCGAATATTGGATTATTGATATCAAATTTTGCATAGTGTTTTATCGAAATATAAAATTCCTTGCAATAAGTGTCATTTTGTTGACAACGCGAAGATCATATTTTCTTCTTCAGACTTTGGCAGTAAGGAAATCGAAAGCATTTCAAATTCTTTGAAATAAGGAAAAAGTAGTCTTATTTTTATCTTGGCAGTGAAATTTGATGTGCCACCAAGTACACAATCCCAATCACCGGTGACCCCATGGCATTCAACGTCTTACGAAGCTAAGTTGAACTATACATTAATGCATTTAAATAAATTATTATTAATTCTCTTAATTGTCATGGGCTGTTAAACAAATAAACAAAAAAACCATTTCGTGTTTTCTGTTTATTTAAATATAACTTCTTTAGTTACATCTTCAGATACCGTAGCTTAAGAAACACTAACTCTGTAAAGCGATGATCACTTGTGGGGTAAATTATCTTCTTTCAATAATTAATAATTGCATATGGTGAAAATTTTTTCTTTTAAAATACATACATAAAAGGCATAATAAATATAATTTTAAATAATGTACTAAATAAAAGCAAAATTCTGATATTGCATAAAATTATATAAGTTGTTCTCAGCCATTTGCTGAAAAGCAGAATTTTGTTCAAAGTAACGCAATTTTTTACAAATACAAGTACACAATTAACAATACACTCACTATTATACTTTCTTCCAAAGTGTTTGTATCAATCTGTAATGTAATATATGTATGTATTAATCTGATAATGGATTATTAAATAAGGCAATTTCTTAAAAAGCGGAGCATAAAAAATTTATGAAAATGGTTTTCATATCAATAAATTCTCTGACATAAGGGGACCTAATGTAGGTAAAAAAATCTATTTTCATTTTTCATCTTAAATTGTTTAGAATATGCCTATAGAAGTAAGTAAAATGTAAGTCGATCTGATAAATAGAATTGAAGATATGAGCAGTCGAGCTTCGTGCCGGTGGTGTACAGGATTGCGCGTTAGCCACCTACTTGACCGATTGACTCGAATTAAACTGTTAATAAAAGACATTGAATGCAGGACGTGACGTCGAGTTTTTTAAATTAAATTGTTTAAATTTTTTTTAGCAAAATGCAGGAGTAAAAATGTGTCGCATGTCTGAGTTTGAAGTTGCGCCATTTGCACAATTTCCACGATTTTTGATATACAAGCTGTTTTCGAAGACCACGTTCTGCAAACGTTTATAAAGAATGAAATAAAAGTTCAAATTTTGACTACTCAGAAGAGCTGAATATTGTACACCGTTAAGTGGTGTCCCGGCTGCAGCGCCATCTTTGTGACAACACTGCGTTGAGCCAATATGTGATGTTTAAAAAAATTATTTTTGTAAAATAGTGTTGTAAGATTGTAATAAAAAAGAAAATTAGGTTAATCGAACTTTTCATTACACAGTAAAAATTCCCAGAAAATTACCTTTTTTTGTTGCTACATACACCTAGATACCTCGAAAAACATTTTTTTCTTACATTTTCTTGCAGTATGTAGACTTAGGAGTAACTCTTAAAAAGTTCAAGCCGATAGCTCTAAAATTCTCGAAGTTACAAAGCTTTTTCTCATTTGCATTGCAGTAGCATTTTATCTCAAACTTTAAACGTGTTTTTTTCAGAACAATATTTTTCAATACGGTGCCCCACATATCTCGAGAACCGATCGATAGATTCTCCTAAAATGTTGTACAGTAACGTGCGAAACCTCTGTTAATTCGGTGACGATCTCACTTTTTTCTAAATAAAAATTGTTTAAACAAAATAGGAAGTAAGGAGATTTTTTTCGCAAAATTTACGTAAATAAATTTTGCGTGTTGTCAATTTATCTTTGTAGGAATAATTTTTATAAATTTCGGTCGTCAATGAATTATATTTGTATTAGTAATATAAAAAATATAATTTTTCTTTGATTTTGGACGACTGGTTTTGGCAGGAGAGGGGGCACCGCAGCTGCGATAGCGAAAAACATGCTTGACTTCCGATCGAAATAGATCCGTCAATATTTAATATTTTTCTAAATGTTTACAATAAAAATGTTGGCAATATAATTATTATCATAATTAAAATAATTCACTCTGTCTCTGGGCTCTGGGCTAGCTCGCAGCAATGCAAAAAACAAGACTCAAGTGTCCTTACTTCCCTTACCCTAATTCCCGTCCGGCCAAAACCATGCTAACGCATCAAAGGGTTGTCCCCTAGGATTTGGCCACATCGTATATAAAAAAAACCTTTATTTAAAAAAAAAATATTTCATCTCTTTTACCATTCCCGAGAAAACACGTCCCAAAGTTCGACCATTTTTCTTAGCTCTAGGTGTATGCAGCCTCTTAAACTTAAAGAAAGATTACATAAATGTGATAATGGGTGGTTTGCTGTAAGTGAAAGACCAACAAACTTCTCTTAGAACCGCTGTTGTTGAATGTATCCGTTAAGAGTGTACATATTACTAAATCATCTTTAATACAATCAATTCGGAACGAAAATATAGCATTAATATGATGTAATCTTTGCTTGCCCCAAAGGTATTAAAAACTGCAACTTAAACTGGTTTTAGTTTCAAAGAATAAAGGATTGTGATTTTCAATTCTTTCATTCCATTCATTCAAAATTTTGAATAAAATAATATATTCCCATTCTTATAGAAAAATATTGAGGAATACTTTTGTTCTTTTTACATTCATTTCATCACATTTCATTGAAGTCACATTTACTTGAATTCTATAAATTATTTTGCATTCCATTCAATTATTTTTGTTAAAAAGGCTAAAGTATAAAAGCAAAAATGTTTTTAATTAGTTTGAAAGAAATTGTTTCATTAAAGGTGTTTTCTGGTCTAGATACCTGAATTTCAATAGTTTTCGGAAATTTTTTTGTTAATGAAAACAAAAGATATAAGTGTTATGATATTATACATTAAAATTTTGAAAAAAATGAATAGTAAAAATATAAACATTTCGTTAGTATAAATATAATTTCGCAGATTACTTACTTTTCCCAGTGATTTTGGTTCTGAAAAAATGTGTTCATCTTGTTTGGAGTGTCGTGCTGATATACTGGTGCTGGGGCTAATGGTTGATGGGGTACCACACGCCAATGGAGTACCTTCGTCATCATCTATCGTCTGAATTTTTATTTGTGGCTCAGGAAATATAAATTCATTCTCCGTGTTTGATTTTGAGTCTTTTCTGCAATGGAATTATATAATTAATAAAACGAAGTAATAATTTTTGGAAACATTTTAAATTAATATAAAAAAACACTTGCTAAATTCTACAGTTTATTAAATACATTCATATGAGGTCGTTGGAATAAAAAAAGCAAAAGATAAAGGTTTATTTCTGATAAACTATCAATTGGATTTTAATTATAAAATCCTCCTACTTGGTCTTAAACTTATAAGTGTAAATACATTTTTGATGTTATTGTAGGGAAAAACAAAAGCAGCTAATAGAATCTACGACAAGAGTAAAAATGCCACGTTTTAGTTGCCGCAACTGGAAAGCATATTACTAATTGAGATATGATTATTTAGCCTCAATTGTACTCTTTCAAATGATGTTAAATTCAATGTGATAAAATTTAATTTAACTGAGGTTTTTGAAAAGCACCTACCCCTGGTTTGCTTAAAATTGAGTAATCAAATGAAAGCATGTAACCTTCACATGCGTTAAGGCCATTGTTTCATGTTTTGCTCGAAAAAACGTCAATTTTTAACCGACTTCCCAAAAACAAAGAGGTTCTAAGTTCGACGCGTATGTTTTTTTTTATATGTCTGACCGGGCATAACTTCGTATTTTTTTGTTGGGTAGAGTATGTTCACCGACTGGTACCATGTTAAAAAAAAGTTTGGTAGGGTGGGGGTGAAAGCTAACTTTGTAACGCGTGGTCCGATTTGGATGGTTCTTTTTTGGTTGTACAGAGTATGATCCCCCATTGCTAATAGGAGAATAATTTGGTCCTATGGTGAAAGGTGTGGATGGGGGGGAGGGGTAGTCTAACTTCTTAATGCGTGGACCGATTTGGACAATTCTTTTTCTATTGGGTAGAATATGATCCTTGGTTGATACTACGAGGAAACAAATGTTGCTGGGGGGGGGGGGGGGGGGGGGGGTGGAACCTACTTTGTAACACGTAAACCGATTTGGATGGTTCTTTTGCTGTTGTATAGAGTGACCACCCATTGCTAATAGAAGAATAATTTGGCCCATGGTGGGGGGTTGGGCGAGGGGAGGAGTAGTGTAACTTCGTAACGCGTGGACCGATTTGGATATTAATTTTTTTTTTGCGTAGAGTGTGCTCCCTGGTTGCCCTGGTTGATAGAACGAGAAAAAAATTGTTGGTGTGGATGGGGTGGGAGAAGGGGGGTGGAACCTAACTTTGTAACACGTGGACCGATTTGGATGGTTCTTTTGCTGTTGTATAGAGTGTGATCCCCCATTGCTAATAGGAGAATAACTTGGTCCTATGGTGGTGGTAGGGAGTGGAGGGATATTAACTTCGTAACGCGTGGACCGATTTCGATGATCCCTTTTCTGTTCGGTGGAGTATGTTCCTTGATTGATACCATGAGAAAAAAAGTTTAGTGGAATGCGGGTGGGGTAGGGGGTTAAAACTAACTTTTAACGCGTGGACCGATTTGGATGATACTTTCTTCGTTGTATAGAGTCGGAGACACTAAAAAGTGAAAAATAAAAAAGGCGCTAAAAAGCATAAAATAATTTTTAATTTTATATCTATTACGACATTTTGAAGTCGGTGCAAATTAAACAAATAAAACAGATAAACGGTTAAACTCAGAAGATAGATAAAAAAATTTTCCAGCCGCAGATAGGGTCTACCCCGAAAATTTTCCTAAAGCTCCTTGACCTATTCCTCTTCCTTATTGTTCCGCTTATATCAATTTTCGATCCATTTACCTTTGACACCCCACATCTAAGTGTTTTGTTATATCACGATCAAATCGTCAGCAATTTCCATCCGTGCGCGAAAAACAAAATAAAGGAGTAGTCTATGGCCGTTTGAGCGGGTGGGCATGGATAACAACTTTTTCTTACTATTGTATTCCGGTTTAGCGACTCCGAAAAGGGGGAGCAGTAGGTTTTGCAGGTGCCCGATTTTGGGCCAAAACCCCAACTCGTTGACTCCACTAACCGTGATTGATTTTGATCTTATTTTTCATTTTAAATAGTTGAACTATTTTTTTTTTTACAACATCATATTAGAATAACAATGTGTTTTACTGATTTATAGAATTAATCCTTCTAACTCAGAAGGCGCACTTCATAGGCAGAAGCCTAGAATCAATTGACCTATTCACCAGAATATAACGTATATTGAGATGAATGAGGCTCCCACAACCCATGCAATAAAATATTAGTAAACAACAAACAAAAAAGAAAAAAACAAAAATCCAAAACACGCCCACACAAACAATCAGGGGTGCACAGACAACAGAGATCGTTTCAGCAAATCCTTAGTAAGAGTCAGGTCAAAAACAGGACACATATTCACGGCTCTACACATGCGATTTATAGGCTCATGCATACCATAGTTAGACCGAGAGTGAGCAACATGCAGTAAAGGCAGTCTTCTTAAGCTATACGGGGTATGTCTATAAGAAATCATACCTGCGAGAGTGCAAGAGTCTATGTTCGAGTTCAAAAGTTGGTGAATAAAGACTAGGTCAGCAACTCTACGTCGTTCTTCCAACGAGTGCATATTAAGCAATCGGAGGCGATCCGCATAAGGAGGAAGCCTAAGTGGATCATTCCATGGAAGGTCTCTTAGTGCGAACCTAACAAAATTCCGCTGCACCGACTCAATGCGTCTGGAATGAACAGCATAGCAGGGAGACCAAACCTGAGATGCATACTCAAGAATTGGCCTGACCAAAGAAAAGAATAAGTGAATTAAGGTCTTCCGATCAGAAAACTCCCTTGACCACCGCTTTACATAGCCAAGAACTGAATTACTCCTAGAAACAATGTAGTTAATGTGAAGGGTGAAATCGAGTTTACGGTCAAGCTTCACTCCAAGGTCAGTGACGGACTGCACACGACAGATATTAGTTTCATCAAAGGTATAATCAAAGACGAGCTGATTTTGGTTCCTAGAGAATGACATAACTTCACATTTATCCAAGTTAAGCTGCAGACCATTATATCCACACCAGTTCTTGAAGGTATTTAAATCATACTGAATGCAGGAAGAATCATAACTGTTTCTAACGCATGAGAAAATTTTCATATCGTCTGCATAGATTAAGACTTTAGAGTGCTTAATCAGATGAACAATGTCGTCAATGGCAAGAATAAACAACGGCCCAAGATGGCTACCCTGCGGTACGCCAGATGTAGCCCTAATGACTCTGGATAAAGTATTACGGAAAGATACTCGATATATCCTGTATTTTAAGTAAGAGAAGATCCAATCGAGCAATAAAGGCGGAAAACCCAACTTTTCAAGCTTAAGCATAATCACAGAGTGAGGAAGTTTATCAAATGCCTTGCTAAAGTCGGTGTAGACGCAGTCAGTCTGGAGACCTTGCTGAAAGGCAGAGATTATGTGGTATGTAAATTCAAGCAAGTTAGTTGTCGTCGATCTACCGGGCAGAAAGCCATGTTGATTAGATGAGAGTAACCCCTTACACTGCCCTACAAGCTGCGAGTATATAACAGATTCGAACAACTTGGGTATGCAGGAAAGCTTTGTTATTATGTTTTTATGCCCCTTTTTATAAACAGGAATTATAAAGGAGCTCTTCCATAACGTAGGAAATCTACCGGCCTGAAGAGATTTGTTGAAGATGAGTTCCAGTGGAGTGAGTAAGGCGTCGGAACAGCATCTCACGAATGCCGGTGGAACACCATCGGGACCAAAAGAAAAGTCCATTCCAAGCTTCTCGATATGATTTATAATAATATCACGAGATATAATGGGCAAAGCAGTGGAGGCAGCGGGACGCTCGTGGATATGATCAAACTCTTCCGGGGAAGGCACAAAATTGCCAGATGAAAAGGCACCCTCGAAAAACAATGCAAAGTTGTCGGCTATTTCGGGCGCGCTACAACTAGAGGATCCATTGTAGCACATTGTAGATGGATAATTATCAGTTTTCTTCTTCATATTAACAAACTTAAAAAAGGTACGAGGATCAATATGTAAGTTATCGCGAACATTATCGAGGTATTCCCTGTACAAGGATGATGATAACGCTAAAAAGCTGTCATGACAATAAACGAAATCACAATAAGTTGATGTGTTTCTACAGCGTAAGTAAGACATTCTCAATGTTAGTTACACCTCCAAGCGGTAGCAACCGGGCAATGCATCCTAGAACGTAGGTAAGTAACTAATGCGGGAGGAGATATGGAGGCTGGCTTGCGCCGGCTGAAAGTGCTGTAGCAGTCCTGGAAGAAGGTGCCATTGGCAAAAGAATAACTGGCACTTCCTCAGAAGGCAGAGATGGTAGACTCTAACGAGTTGGCTATCTCCGTGGTACACGCAGCAGCCTTCAGCCAGATTCCCTGACGGAATCTAAGCACTTTTGCTCCCCGCCGCCTAGGTCAGGTGGGGGATCGAGTTTGGTATCATTGGATGCCGTCCTCCGAGACGAACAAATTTTAATTTTAATTTTTTTTGATCCGATGTATAGTTTTCGAGATATTTCAGTGTATTCAGATAAATTGAACACGCTGTATACAATAAAAAAAGAATCATCCAAACCGGCCCACGAATTACCAAGTTCACCCCCATCTCACCAAATTTTTTTTTTTACATTATACCAATCGCGGAATACACCCTACCCAACAAAAAAAGAATCATCAAAATCGGGAGTCGGTTAAAAATGACAATTATTCAGTTCAACTTTATTAATATAGAACATTATAATATAAAACTGAATAATCTTTTTAAAAAAAATCGCCACCATTATACCCATTATATATTTAATAGAAGGTTGAACTCAATTGAAAAAATTTCTCGATTCGCTCTCTTTTTAGGAAAGAGGAATAGGTATGCGCCTTATTACCATACCTGTTTAAATTAAAAGTAGGGGTAGGGTATAAGGGTAGATCTGTTCCCGTGCCTGCAGAGATTATAAGTGTTTTGCAGAAAACTCCAGAAAAGTATTCCCGTATTCACTTCTCCAAGAAAATTTTGCCTACGTTACACTTCCCCTGCTGCAGAAAATTTAAGAATTCTGCAGCAATTTTGAGCAGCGGCAATATGCTTAAAAAATTTTCTTTCTGTCAAAGTGACAACTGCCCAAACGTCAATTGAGTTAATTTGAAATTTGTAAATCCTTTTATAGAGTTTTATATCCTAAAAGTTAAGCGTCGGATTAAGGGAGTGAAGTAGCCTATAAGGAAGAACTGTGATTTTTAAGTTTCCATATATAGGAAAAGATTTTTTTCTCCAAAACAAATCTCCTTCTGCTTTTTCAGAAAATTGCAGCTGGTTGTTCCCGTACTGAAGTAATTTCACCCCCACCACATAAATAAGTAAACTGCAGCCAGCTGCAGAAGTACGGGAACAGGCCTAGTATGTGATGCGCACTCTTACTCGTATATACAATCGAATATGTTTTTGATGTTGTCATTTGTACATAAACTGGGTAAGTGTTCTAAGTTCTTACTGATATAGTATTTACATTGAGATCTAACCTCAGTGCCAAGAAGAAGGTGAAGTCAGTGGCACACTGGTCCGTGCAGTGCTTTTGTGAAAAATTGTATTTTGATGTTGTTTGTATAAAATTCAAATCGCGGTTGCTATTTTTGACTCAAACTAGCAAACAAAACTTTGACTTCAGGTATTATAAATACAGAGAGAGATCAAATGACAAAAATACACGGAAATCCTTAATAACACGATTAAGAATACAAAATAAATTTTATACCGTTTTTAGTGTATTTCTTTAAATGAATATTTGGAACCGAATATCATCAAGTTATCTATTGTTTTTAAATATTGAACTGCAAGGTTGTACAACGGAACCATTTAACCGCGTTTTTCGAAGGTTGCCTGAATAAGTATACGCTCATTTGTCATAAAATATGTTTTGTTTAAACACGAGAATCGCAAAAGCATTTGAAAAACGACGTTTAAAAAAAAAGCTTTTAAGTGCAAGATTTAAAAGTGGGATTTCGTAACCTTGACTTACAACGTCAAAGTACATTTTATCTTCGCTGTTAGATAATAGTTATGTAGAAAACAAATATTAAACCTTATCACGGATTGATATTTGATTTTAATCGATCGTCAATAGAGGAAATTTGGCATTGAATAAGAATAGAGTCACTGCTCACTTTAAATCGGAACAATTTTGAATTTTCTACATTTACGATCGATTAAAACCAAATCGTATTCAGTAACTTAGTCATTTAGGATTTCAATTTATCACCGATATTTAGTATAAAGTATAAACAAGTGAAAGCATTTCTAGGAGCGGTGCATATGCTAATCAATGTTTATATTCTGAATACATGTTCTGGAATGTTTCCCATTAAAACATGATTTTTATACATTTACAAGTAATTAAACAATAACAAAAGCTAAATGTATTGACCACAATCTGGAAATTACTGTCTGTATTAAATTCCTACAAAACTTAAAAAAATATATATAACTACATTACTTGATAAGTCTATCTGGAGTAATATCTTCAGCGTCAAAAAACTCCTCCGAGCTGTCAGAATCTGCATGAAGTTTATCCATTGATCAGTTTATGAAAAATTTAGGACATTTTTATTAAATTTTAAAGGATTAAGTTATTGCAGTTGACTCAGAAGATGAGTTTCTTTTACGTCAAAACAAAACGTCACTTTCTTGTTCCATAATCCTCATTTCGTTCCATAATAGACAAGTTCGAAAACTGGTATGTTGACGTGAATTAAAATATTATTAATATGTTACACTTCTAAATAAATACACTAATAACTAAGATTTTAGAAAGTTAAACTAACTAAGATTAAATTATACTAGTTTAGCAAGATTCACCCAAAGTTTTTTTAAATTCGCAATTTTTATAAGATACGAACGATACCACCGGCTTTTTTGGCTATCAGATTAGCTTAGCCGCCGCAGTTCTTTGCATTTAAATTTGACATTTAATTTCTGTCAACAAAAAGCATTTCTTATTTGGGGAATTAAAAAGTAGATATGGGCACAAAAAGAAAATCTGATAATTCTATTCCTGCAGAAGAAAGTGATCTCCTTTCAATTAGACCGCTGTAAGTGCTTTTATTAGATTTTTATTAACTTTTTTCTTTATTAAAATGCTGTACCTTTTTTAGAGGTGCTGGTCAAGAAGTTGGAAGGTCATGTATTATGCTAGAATTCAAAGGAAAGAAAATCATGGTAAGTACTAAAATGCGTTCTGTTCAACTTTAATATAGGGCCTTAGATATTTTTAAGTTTAAAAAAGTGCTATCATCTTTACCACCCTATACATATTTGAACGGTTCACGGAAAGAACGTGCGAACATTTTTTAAATTTTCTCTTTTTTATGTCATTTAATGACCCAACGTATGTATCTTTCCGTGGACCCTTCAATTGTTGTCTGGGCTCATTGTTATACGACTAGAGGGGAATATTTTATTAAGTAAAACACATAAATTTCCCTAAGAATTTAAACCTCCATTTTTCGGTAGCCTAATTTTACGGGCGGTTAGTGTTTTCCTTCATTTTAAGGAAGCGACAAAAATCAGAAAGAGCTGAGCCTCGGCCATTTGATGGATGCGGTATTGTGTCGAGTTTAACTTATTCGGCTCGTTCATGACGGCATGATAGCTTGAGCCACGCGTTTTCTAAAGAAGACACAATTAGTTATTTTGACTTCTGTTCTCATATTTGTGAACAAGGCTTTGTTTTTTTCCTCCAGACTTGGAAAATTCATATTTTTTCATTGTAAATCATTCTAAAAATAAGCGATTAAAAGAACTTAACACAACAGCCGCGCGGCAAATACAACTAATTAGAAACGGTGACTTGTGGCACACAAATGTGAAATATTCCGCACATATTTAACAAATATTCCACTCAAAGTATTTAAATTTAAAAATTTTGAAATGTTCTCCAGTGTATGGTAATATTTTCCATAGAAAACTCTCTTTGTGTTCTCGTACAGAAAAACAAATATCGTTAAAGTAGCAAAGTAACGCGGACTGCTAACTAAAAACGATCGCAAAATTATACTGTTAGGCACAAGTGTTCGTGTAAGATCACTAGATTATTGTCCTTGGTGGGCACTGTTTCGAAGTAAAATAGTTTTGTCAAACGTGAATATTATAAACGCTGTATTATAAGTATCGGCGAAATTGAAGTTATTTACTATGGGTAAGGCGAAAAGAAAGAAGAAATAGAAATTGTCTTAAATTTAAGAAAAGAGAGCTATTCCTATGCAGAGATAAACAGAAAATTAAAAAAATCAAACAAATTGGTATTTGATGCATTTAAACATTGGGATTTTTATAAAACAGTGAATAACGTACCCCGAAAGAAAAGGCCACAGTATCTGTGCAAACAGTACAACGCCGCTCGGTTGAACATAATCTACATGGCCGAGTTGCTCGCGAGAACCCACTGTTATCCAAAAGAAACCGATTGGCTCGGTTAAAATTTGCTCGTGAACACATAAGTTGGACTTCCAAAGACTGGAAACGGATTTTGTGGTCGGATAAAACAAAAATTAACCGAATGGCATCAGATGGGAGGAAGTATTGTCGCCGTCCTCCTGGAAAAGAGTTTGATTACAATGACACAAAGCCTGTAGTAAAATTTGGAGGTGTCTCTATAATGCTTTCGGGGTGTTTTGGATGGGGTGGTGTTGGTCCAATTTATCTTGTGGAGGGTAAAATGGTTTAGAATCAGTACCTTCATATTTTTGAGAATGTTATGGAACCATATGCGAAGGAAAACTTACTTGTCACTTGGAAATACCAGCAGGATAACAACCCGAAGCATACAGCTAAGAGATTTAAAGTCAAAAAGGGTGAAAGAATTGGATTGGCCATCATGCAGTCCAGACTTAAACCCTATCGAACACCTTTGGGGGACTCTTAAACACAAAGTTTCCGGAAAAAAATATGGTGATACGGAAGAATTGCTTAGCGCCGTTAAAGAAGCTTAGACCGAAATACCCCTTTCTACATGTCAGAAACTGATTGACTCGATCCCAAGGGATGTGCAGCTGTTTTGAAAAATAATGGAGGGCCAACAAAATATTAGGTAACAGATTTAAAAAATCAATTATTATTTTACAATAAAGCTTTCTATTTTATAGATTATAAAAACGATAACCAACCGTTTCTAATTAGATGACCGCATTGAATTAAATTTTTTTATTGTTTCTCTCAAAATTTTATTAACATATCAAGATTATGAATTACAAATAAAATCATATCTGTCTTATTAATGTAATCTTATATTTTCATTTAAATAGCATGCAGTTTACTTTTCTTATCACATCGTTTCTAATTAGTTGGCCGCCACTGTATATACTCGAGCGTCGTGCAGTCTGAAATTGTTATGTAGAATAAAAATAGTATTAGAAGAACAACATCTATTGTTTATCCAGTTCCTGTAACCCTTTTGCGGGACGTGGGACTGGAGAAGAACTTCAAGCAATTCGAGACAACGGATGCAAGTGAACTTACAAAATAAAGTAGATTCCGAACCATTTACATTTTCTCTGCCACCCTCATGTTTTTTTTTACCGTAATCTGTTGTCAGCAGACAACCATGGGTCGCCGTAGGTGGGATTCCAACCTGGGACCTCCGGATTGGTAGGCCGACATGTTATCACTTACTCCATCGACGATTTACTGCGATACGATTGAGCTAGTATGGGGGATACTGAGCAGGCGTGAATACAGAGTGTAAATGCATTTGTGTGGGTATGTGAAACCAGTTGTCGTCAGTTAATCTAACGACCACGTTGCATCCAATGTTATATTTTCTGAACAAATAATTTAAAATCCTGATATATTTGAACATTTTCTTTGTGTATCTTGCTTTTTTTGAAATGATATTCTTATTACTTTCGGAAACATGGCTGGGAAATGATGAAAATGTTGATGTCCCAATTATAATGTGTCGCAAAATTCAAGCGTAATGCAGTAAGAGCCATCGAAGTTGCCATTTAAGAAAATTCGGACAGCAGCTTAGTATACGTATATGTCTAGATAAAAAGATTACTGGCAATAGCGCATTGTCGATTCCATACCCATGGAATCCCGGAATACAAAATTCCGGAACCCAGAATCCCGAAACCACATTCCGGCGCACAAAATTCCGGATCACGGAAATGTATATACTGAATTGATGCAAGTTTTTATGAAATCAGAATTAATTGCATTATTTCTTCATTAAAATGTTGTTTTTGCGTACTCTGTACTATTGTAATTAAAGCCCTTTCTATTTCATGTACAGTTAAGTCGCCTAACCTGCGGTGCTCCTTCGTCAATCTTATGTTGTAATTGAATCGTTTTAGGTAAGCTACCATTCGTTGTAATTTTCTTAATGATGAGTACCTTTCAGCTAACTCTAGATAATTGTTCCTTTCCTCGAATCTCTCTTCGAGTAGTTATTATTTTCTTTTTAATATCTGTTTTGCTGCCTTCTTTCGGCGAAAAGTAAATTTTTTAAATTTTTAGCCATGCTGGACCTTCCCACCAAAGAACGTGATCTTTAAGCATTGCTGGTAGTATACCTCTTGAAGTGATATCAGCAGGATTCTCAACTGACCTTACATGAAACCATTTCGTTCGGTCACTAATAGTGTGTATTTGGGCTACCCGATTCCCTACGAATGTCTTCCATTTATGTGCATCTTCTTGCAACCACGCAAGTACTATTGTGGAATCAGTCCACGCAAAATATGGCAGATTTTCAATTTCTAAGCTAGTTCTGGTCTCCTTGATTAAATTTGCTAATAGTGTTGCTCCACATAATTCAAGTCGTGGAATAGACAGCTTAGACTTCAATGGTGCTACCTTTGTTTTAGCTGTGATTCAACTTTTTGAAATAGTATTTCTTCTCACAGTACGAAGGTAAACTGCAGCGCTGTACCCCTTCTCAAAGGCATCACAAAACCCACGGAGTTCACAAGTGCATTCTGTTCCTGTGTACTTAATCCAACGAGGAACCTCCAATTTTTCTAGTTCAGGCAACTCAAGTTTAATTTGCTACCATCTACTCAGGATATCGTTGGGTAGCCTTTCGTCCCATGACACGCCGAGTGTCCAAATGTCTTGAAATAATATCTTAATGGTCATCGTTACTGGGGACACTAAATATATGGGATCAAATATTTTTGCTGCTTCCGATAATATATTCCTTTTTGTAGTGGGATTCGAGTCAGTATCTAAATTCACCTTTATTTTGAATTTATCTGTAGACGGATTCCAACTGACTCCTAATGCTTTTATAGTAATTTCGTCAGTAAAGTCAAGTGTAACTGGGGCCTCTCTATCTTCACTAGGTATATTCCTTAATACGCCTTTATCGTTGCTTGTCGATTTACGAAGAAGAAATCCTCCCTTCTTGAGAAGATTGATTAACTGTGTGCTTGATTCTCGAGCTTCATGTACTGTATGTGCTCCCGACACTATGTCATCAACGTATGTGTCGTGTAGTATTATTTTCGCCCCAGTTGGATACATCAATTCTTCATCCTTGGCCAATTGCTGTAGTGTTCGAATTGCTAGGAAGGGTGCTGAGGCAGTTCCATAAGTAACAGTTGTAAGTTTATATTCGTAGATTGGTTGGTCTGGTGAGTCTCGCCATAAAATCCGTTGGTAATTCTGATCTCGTACATCCATCTTTATTTGGCAATACATCTTCTCGATGTCCGCTGTAAAAACTATTTTATGCTTTCTCCATCTTAATAGATTGGAAGTTAAGTTCTGCTGGATTTGGGGCCCAATCATCATGAGCTCATTTAAACTTTTGGTGTTAATTCGTTTCGCCGAAGCATCGAACACGATTCTTAATTTAGTTGTCGTGCTGCTTTCTTTCTAAACCGCGTGATGTGGTAAATAGTGCTTATCACTAGTGTCATCTTCAGCAGGAACCATATGACCTAGCTTTTGGTACTCCTTCATGAAGTCCTTATACATCGTTTCGAACACCTAATTGTTTTGTTTCTCCTGGATACCAACACTGAACAAATATTTACCTTTAGAGACTTCAGCGGGATTAACACTGAAGCTTTATTTGCTGATGTGGCTGAACTTGAGTGCAATAGAATTTATTAAATGACCTCTGTTGATGATCAGGTAGCCTTTACGAATGAAAGCATCAACTCCCTGTTTCACTCGCACGTTCGTCTAAAAACACGTGTTATTCCTGACGAGGCGGGCCCCTGGCTAACACAACGAATAAAATGTCTTATTTCTCGTAGAAGCACAGCCTATGAGCGCTGGAAAGGATTTCAAACTCCAGAAACATTGAGTTGTTATAGAAAACTTCGTAATCAGGTTACACATTCAAGACGTCACAGCAAAACCCAATACTTTCATTCTAAGGTAAGTATCGCATTGCCACCTAATAAGTTATGGTCGAATCTAAGGGAAATGGGAGTTGGCCGCCCCAAAGTTTAGAATATCTCTGTGGATGCAGACGAACTTAAAAAAATGTCTGCTGGCTTGTCAACACGACATCAACCTACAGATATAGAGCCTGATCTCTTTCTGTCTGCTGCTGACGGTTTTTCATTCACCCCCTTTACTCAGGATGAAGTCACGGTTGCTTTTGCTAAGGTTAAATCGATTTGTATGGGTCTCGACAATATATATCCCCGATTCGTTAGAATACTCTTTCCATTCATTCTTCCCTTCTTAACACACAATTACAACAATATTCTTACGACGTGTTTCTTTCCTCATCAGTGGAAGGATGCAAAAATTATTCCTGTTCCAAAGAAGTCCTCAGCTTCTTGCAGTGAATATCGACCTATATCAATTCTACCATTCCTTTATAAAGTCTTTGAGAAACTTCTTTGTTCGCAAATATCACACAATCTGACGTCTCACTGTCTTATCTCTGAACTAGAATTCGGTTATGTTGCTTCACGAAGCTGCACCACATTTCTCATAAAAATTAGTGAAGATATTAGAGAGGCTATTGCCTTTGATTGGCTTACGGTCCTGGCTCTTCTTGATTTCTCGAAGATTTTTGGCAGGGTTGATCATGGTCTGCTTATTAGGAAATTGCAAACTAAATTCAGTTTCTCTAAGTTCTCGGCCAGCTTAATCTAATCTTATCTCTCCGGGAGACAAACGAGTTTTTTGTTATGATACATTTTCAAATCTACTATCAACAAATTCAGGAGTTCCACAAGGATCTATACTTGGACCTCTTCTGTTCGCTCTGTGCATTAATGATCTGCCACACGTTATTAGACACTGTAAGTACTACTTATATGCGGATAATGTTCAGGTATATATATCTCAGAGGCTAGGACTAATTGATGACACTGTCTGCAAATTAAATGAGGATCTGTCTTTTATCTTTGAGTGGGCGGAACGCAATTAACTCACCATAAACCGAGTGTAATGCTTTAACTATATTTAAGAGCGAACTTGACACGTCCTGTTTATCTGACGTTGTTATGAGCGGGGACGTTGTTATGAGCGGCTTGTGTATTCCCTATGTCCAGTAGGTGAGGAATCTTGGTGTTGTTTTTAAAAAAAACTTTCTCCTGGGCCACTCATATCAACTTAATAGTACCAACAATTTATGGTATCTTACGTCAACTCTCTGTTTCCTCACAATGGCTGCCTCTAAACACTAGGTAACTACTAGTTAAGTCTCTGATTCTACCCGTAATTTCTTATGGATGTGAAATATTCTGCAAACTTGACTCAGCGTAAGCTTAATGTAGCCTTTAACTCGGCTGTTCGATATATTCATAATCTGAGACGGTATGACCATATCTCCTCCAGGGTTAACTTCGTTCTTGGCTGTAGTTTAAATACTTTTATTGACATACGTGTTTTAATTCTGTTGCATAAAATCATCATTCAAAATGAGCCAAAATACCTGTTTGATGTACTTAACTTTGCCTGTTCACGTGTATTATTGCTGCCTACATTTAACTCTAGAACCAGCGAAAACCAGTTTTTTGTTCAGGCCATTAGAAAGTGGAATAGTCTTCCTCGTGCTCTTAGAAGTAGAAGTAGCAGAAAATTTAAGTCTGATTCAAAAAAGTTTCTTTGCGAGTGATTAGTTTAGGTTGGTATTGGTGAATTACACTGTTTAGTTAAGGTTTCTCTTTTTGTATCTTCTTTCTAGTTTGTTTTTGTATTTCCATCCTTAATCTTTAAGATAACTCATGTTTTATTTTCCTTTCTTTTCTTTTTTTTTCTCTTTTTTTTAGTATATATCCTGCACATACTAATAAGATTTTATATTCTTGTAGATGTAAGAACTTATCTGAATAAATTAAATTAAAATATACTTAACTTCTGAACAGAAACAGCTTTGATTTGTCACTTCGAAGGACGTAGCTCGTTTAAGGTCTCTGTATCAAAACACTGCCTTCTTATTAAATCTTTCATAAAAGAATAGGCTTACGTCGGGCGGCTTCCTTATTTCTCCTGTTTTAACCATTTTATTTACCATCCAATTTCGGCGCAGCATTAAGCGTTTTATTTTACACGACTACATTTCATTTTAAAACTATACAGTCCTTGAAATCTCAAAATCGGTTACTCGATTTTTTTAATTTTTATCAATTTTATTAACCCCATATAGCTATGCACACGTAATTATGGTCCCATACAGTTATTTTTATTCTTAAGCCTAAATAACATACACGCATTTTTAAATAAATGAAAAAGTATATGAATTAAGGATTTGAAACTTTTACAAATAGCTTGATTGTGGAATTCATCCGGGTCTCTCTGGTATGGATGCGCTTCCATATGTTGATTTAATAGAAGCGGATGAAGTGGATTTACTTTTCATTTCTCAGTAAGTATATCGCATTAAATATTATTAAGTATAGTTCTACTTTGTACACTAGTTTTCATTTAGATCACTGTGGAGCTTTGCCATGGTTTTTACAAAAGACAAGTTTTAGAGGTCGTTGTTTTATGACACATGCAACAAAAGCAATTTACAGATGGATGTTATCTGATTACATCAAAATTAGTAATATTTCAACTGAACAAATGCTATATACCGAAGCTGATTTAGAAGCAAGCATGGAAAAAATTGAAACAATTAATTTCCACGAAGAACGAGATGTGATGGGTGTCAGATTTTGGGCATATAATGCAGGTCATGTTTTAGGAGCGGCAATGTTTATGATAGAAATCGCTGGAGTTAAAATACTGTATACGGGAGATTTTTCTCGACAAGAAGACAGACATTTAATGGCAGCGGAAATACCAACGATGAAGCCAGATGTTCTGATAACTGAATCAACTTACGGCACACATATTCATGAAAAGCGAGAAGATCGCGAGAACAGATTTACCACGTTAGTGCAGAAAATTGTGCAACAAGGTGGACGATGTCTGATTCCAGTATTTGCTCTAGGAAGAGCGCAGGAATTGCTTCTTATTTTAGATGAATATTGGAGCCAAAATCCGGAATTGCAAGATATTCCTATATACTACGCCTCGTCTTTGGCAAAAAAATGCATGGCTGTATATCAAACTTACATAAATGCTATGAATGATAAAATTAGACGCCAAATAGCTGTTAACAATCCCTTCGTGTTTCGACATATATCAAATTTAAAAGTATGTCTTGATTTTCAATTACCTACTTGCAAATTTAAAGAATTTTTCTTATTTAGGGTATAGATCATTTCGAAGATATTGGTCCTTGTGTTGTTATGGCTTCTCCTGGTATGATGCAAAGTGGCTTATCACGAGAATTATTTGAAAATTGGTGTACAGATCCGAAAAATGGCGTTATAATTGCTGGGTATTGCGTGGAGGGTACTCTTGCTAAAACAATCCTCTCAGAACCAGAAGAGATTACAACACTTTCTGGCCAAAAATTACCACTCAATATGTCTGTCGACTATATATCATTTTCTGCTCATACAGACTACCAACAAACTAGTGAATTTATTCGGCTTTTAAAACCATCACACGTGGTAAGTTCATCCAAAAAAATAATTTAAATTCATATTTGGGGATCTTATTGCAAAACGAGCGATCTCCATAAATTTACATTGTAATTTCCGCATTCAATTGAGTTGTGGATTTTCATCATTCTGCAGCAATTACATGTTTTTGAATTCGAAAAATCCTTAAAGTTATCACGTTTTTGAAAAGATATGAGTATTTTAAAGAGGATGATAAATGTAAATAATGTTTACTAAAAGTGGAGATTGTGCTCTTTCTTTTTAGACACCTCAGTTGTGTAAATTATTTATGATGAAAATATAAATAATCCCAAATTGTATTCTTAGGTTTTAGTTCACGGCGAACAAAACGAAATGAGTAGGCTTAAATCAGCACTTCAAAGAGAGTACGAAACTGATCCAAATATAAATATAACTTTCCATAATCCTAGAAATACACATGCTGTTGAGCTATACTTTAGAGGCGAAAAAACAGCAAAAGTAATGGGAAGTCTGGCAGCAATTCGGCCCGAACCAGGAAATAAGCTTTCAGGAGTTCTTGTTAAACGTGATTTTAAATACCACCTTTTAGCAGCTTCCGATTTATCCAGTAGGGTTGAATATTTTGTATAATTAATTTATAGTAATATATTTGTCATTTTGTTTTAGAATATACTGATATGAGTATGTCAGTGGTATCACAACGACAAAGTATTTCATGGTCAGGATCAATGACTACTTTGAAACTTTTATTAGATCGAGTTGGTGGAGCTGGTACGGTTGAGATAGTAGAAGCGGATAAAAAAGTGAGAGCATTTAATTGCATCGATTTGTCAGTAGAAGGAAAAATAATTGTTATGGAATGGCAAGCGACACCAGTCAATGATATGTTTGCTGATTCTGTATTAGCTTGCATAATGCAAACAGAAATGGGTGGAACAAGTATAAAGGGTACGGCTTCGGGAGTAAAACCCGATAGGACGCATTTTAAAGAATGTCTTATTGAGACTTTCCAAGACACTTTTGGAGAGCATTCTGTACCAAAAATGTTTAAGGGTGATATTCTTCCAGTGACTGTTAGCGGTAAAAAAGCTGAAGTAAATCTCGATACACTCGTAAGTTTATTTAAATATTTTACCTAAACAGTTTTACGAATTTTTTATTTCTTCATAATCACAGGTCGTTACTTGTTTAGATGATGATTCACTCCGCCAAATTGTTCATACTGCTGTACAAAAACTTTATCAATCATTAGTTCAAGTAAGCTAGATTTTTATGTTGTTCTCATAGGATTGAAAAAATAAATGTGACAAATTTACTAGATCTTTTGTTGTTTACCATGTTTCTATCAGTCAGAAATTTTGCTTTGATTATTTGTTTTGACCGTTATTATATCATATCACCAATATTATTATTGGGTAGTTTCAGTGTTGTGTAATTTCAGTAAATTTTCAACTTTTTTATTTGAAATGAATAAATTTTTCTCATATTTGTATAATAACCATCATTTAACTAAAATGAACACTAGGAAACATGTTTTATAAATACCAGGGACCCGAAAATACGACCGCGACACGTGTTTCGTTACTGTTGTGTATTTTTGTGCAGTGAATATTTTCCAATCTAATAATTATTTTTTTGTGTTGTTCTTATTCATTATTGTAAGTAAGTACCCACTTCAATTTTTCCTGTTTATTTATTCATCGCTTAATAAGAACACATACGTACTTTTTTTCTATCACGTACTGTTTTTTAGGTAAGGTAAATAACAAATATAATTATAGTAATATAAAATTAAAAGGTAAAGGTCCGGATATACATATATCCGGAATTATTATTCGAGTTAAATCGACGACAAAACTTATCATTAATATAAAAATGAAAAATATTTAACTTTTTCTTTTATGTTTGGAAGTATCTTCTCGCTTTAAGTGTCAACAGTAATCTCCTAATTTAGCTGTATCCCAACGAACTTGAAACCGTTCTTCAAGCCTTTTTATATCCTAATGAAACCGTTCCACGTTTCATTACTCACAGCTCCAAGATTTGAAGGAAAAAAAGAGAAATGGAAATGAAGAAAATAAATTTTTAATGACATCTGGCAACTCATCTTTTTTTATGTATTTGACAAATTGTTCACAAGAGTTCCGCGTTTTCGGCTCTGTGATTACCTAAAAATCCTTCTATCACAGCTTTTAACGATGTCCATGCGCATAGTTCTTTGTCATTTAGTTTTTTGTCGAAATTTTGGTTCTTCATTAATAGGCGTCTTTGTGGACCGATAAAAATCCCTTTCTTCAGCTTTGCGTCACTTACTTTTGAAAAAATAGACTTTAAATATAAAAAGTAGTTTTTTTAAAAAAGTTGAACCGACTTCACAAAAAGCGCTAAAAAGCATAAAATAATTTTTAATTTTATATCTATTACGACATTTTGAAGTCGGTTCAAATTAAACAAATAAAACAACTACAGAACCACAATTGAAAATAATACATAACACTACCTGAACGTTTCAGCTCACGGGATCATAAGGAAGGACGATTAAATGCTTTTGTTGTAGTTGATTGGTTTGTTTGATTTGCACCGACTTCAAAATGTCGGAATAGATATAAAATTAAAAATTATTTTATGCTTTTTATCGCTATTTGTGAAGTCGGTTCAACTTTTTAAAAAAAAAACTATTTTATTAATAATTACACCTGTAATGAACTTCTCATACAAATACAAATTGTTTCCAACACAACTTGTATGGTGGTCGCTTAATTTGCTTAGAATAAGGAACTAGAGGAAGCGCTGTACCGTGTAAAATTCCTATCCGTGAGTGAAGCTGCTCGAGAAATTTAAAATCAGCTGTGGTTTTTCAATTAAAGAGACAAAAGCATACCACATAACAGAGATAAATATATTTCGTACTGTAAAAGGTTGTTGACTTTTGTGCGTGAAAATTTTTTCTCAAGTGAATTAAGTTAAATTTTGTTCAATTTGTTGAGATATCTGCTATTTAAACTGTATATTATCATTGTAATAAAATTATTAGACTATTTTGTGGTTTTTGTCACCCGACATTGCTTAAAAGAACAGGATTTGTTTAAATAAAGCAGCATGAAGTGTTAGATTTTTTGGTGCCCAAATAATTCGAAATAGCATGTTGGGAAATCGCTTTTCCGGTAAATACATTATATAAATTACTTCTAAATACATTCTATAAACATGTCATGTTCCATTAACACCTTAATTTGTGGAAAAAGTGAAAGTTTCATATGAATGCTTGTGAGGTTAACATGAAAACTGATTTAATGTTTCGTGGTTGTTCCTTGGGTGTTCGTTCTAGTGATGGCGCTAAAAAAATTTTTAGGGGGCATCGATAGGAAATCTTAAATAAGATTTAATCAATTAAAACCAAAATTGATGATTCACTTAACTTATAATATAATGTCAAAATTAATATGCAGCTTAAATATTTTATTCAGAGAAGTTAAACTCAAATTATTCTTTAAGGAATTATCAAGATTTTAAATTTACTTTTGGCTCCACTTTAAATCTGACTTAATTTACGCCTGTATTGTTGCTACCACTACATCGTTCGAAATTCAACTACAAAAGAAATTTGCTTCACTAAAATCGAGTTACAGCTCTTCCTCTAGCTCTTTTTTCTAAGTTAATTTCAGCCGTCGCCATTCCTGTTTTGTTTTATATTCTAAGCTTTAAATCTGTTGTAATTGATGGAAAACGTCAACACGAACAGGTATGCAAATAAAAAATCGTAAATTTTTTTTCAGCGATGCGAATTTCGTTCGTACACATAACACATATTGATATTGTTGAAATAATTTAATAATCAATAAACAAAATTTCTACTATTGCAAGTACAGTCATTCCCAAAATTGAAAAAAATGTTTTGCGATTACTGTTATTAAATTGCCTATCTTATTACCTAAATGAAGGATGTAGAAATTCGTGTGTAGAAAACCTTTTGGAAATAAGAAAAAAAATCTGCAATTTAAGGAAATTAAACTTCAATGAATGCTAAAATGCCTTTTATTGAATTCAAAATTCTTACAATTAATGCAATTATGTTACAAAAGCTGTACAAAATGTCTCCACAACTTTTGATGAACACCAATAACCTCATTGTAATTCCCTGTTTAAGATGTATTGTAGCTAACCAATCCCGTATTTTCGTCGCTGTAGTCCTAATTCTGCTATTCATTCATCTCTATTGTCAACAGACCTTGAATAAATTTCACCCCTCATTGTTTTCCATAAAAAAAAAGTTCAATGGAATAAAATCTGTAGCTCTAGCAGGCTAAGGAATTGTTGCACCTCGTTCAGTCTAGCGGTCAGGAAGTTTGTCATTTTTATTGCCTCACAGTGTTTGCAGTATGCACTGGGGCTCCATCGTAACATTGCCTTCAGAGGGATGTCCTCTGGTAGATTTAGTAGTGTATTTCCCAAATTGCCCACATAAATGGGCTTTTAAGCACTTGCGGCAAAATAAATGGTCTTATTAAAAGGGTGTCGATGATACCAGTCCAAACATTGGCTCAAACTTGTCCTATATGTGATAGTATCCGACCAGGTATGGATGTTGTAGAACTTTGTGATACCGTCTCCGGTGAATTTCGATTCATCCGTCCACAGAATTCGGCCCAGAAAAGTCCCGTTCTCAATTTCGCATTTCAGAAACCAAATGCAAAATTTTAATCTTCTCTCGGAATCTCCTTCAATACTCCTTCGACTGGGATATCGTGATGAGAAGGTCACCCTGTTGGATGAATGACCCTCCAAACTTTTCGTTTCAGAGTCCGACGAGGGTGATTATTTACTGCTCGACGTCGGCAGAATTTTCCGATGTTTCAGATCGTAATACCGTGCTGTTTGAAGTTACACTTCCGGTTTTTCTTAACCTTCGGAAAGTCCACAAAATATCCCTCTGGGGTGCACGTCGATTAGGGAGTTTCGTTTCATATTCCAGTATAGCCTTTTCGTGTCCATCTACTACGCAATAAATGTAAATTATATCCGCGTATTCCTCAAAAGTAAATTTTGCAAATAAATTTAGCTTAAGAACACCCATATTTATCGATTTGTTTTTACTATGATCGATGTTCTTGTTGATTTACCCTCTTTTACAGCAAAATTTCCCTCAGGCATTAGTAACAGAACGTCAGGATACTAGGGTGTGAACTCTGACTAGCCCAAGCTAATATTGGCAATAAAACAAAATTACACTAACATTTTTATAACTTCTTTTTTGTGGCAATAAATAAAATTAATTACCATTGGGATAGTAGTTTATTAGCGTCTTGATGTCGCTGTCTTGAGTAGATTAGATTAAAAGCTACAAATAAAAGAGTGATGTGCATAACATGCATACAATGTTTTGTTTTCTTATGTGAGATCTATCACCCCTTTATTTTGGCACACCTTATGCGAAACACCCTATATACTGGCAAATAAGTTTTTCAATGCAAATTCAGTTTTCGAAATCCGAAATATTATTTTTAACTAAAATTGGACTAAAACGGAAGAATGGCAATATAGGGAACTTATAACATTTTCCTCTGAAAAGCTCACCTGGGGGTTTGAACCCCTCCCCACCCTCCCCCGTGCGCACGGGGCTGGTAATAAGCTCTTATTTGATTTGATAGTACAAATATTGAAGATTTTCAGCATATCGGGGTTTCTGAAAGTAATTAAGTAAATATCTGGGGGCACGGTAGTACCCCGGCCAAGACTGGGCACTACCTACCTTTTCTCGAAGCGTTTCGTCTGTATAATACCAGAGAGCCCAAACCTCATCAACACCTCTAGGGTACTTCCTGAAGTCTTAGAAAGCTGAAATTTGGTATGCTGGCTAGGATTAGCTCACGAACAACGAAAATAATAAAAAATCTGTAACTTTTACCCTCCACCCCGGTTCAGGTCTGTACATAACATTTCTTATTGATAGCTACTTCCAAAAGTTCTAGAAAGCTGAAATTTAATATGCGCACTAGGATTAGCACATAAACAACGAAACAATTAAGAAACCTCTAACTTTCATCCTCCAACGCCTCGAAAAGGGGGTCTGCTTCTGTATTAGAAAGCTGAAATTTGGTATGCACAATAGGTTCTACTCGCAAACAACGAGCAAATTAAGAAATCTGTAACTTTTTTCCTCCAAACCCCTATAAAGGGGGTGCAGGTCTGTATATAAAATTTCTTCTAGGGAGGTACTTCCAAATGTTCTAGAAAGCTGAAATTTGATATCAAAGCTAGATGTTAGTTATTAGTACATAAACAACTAAAAAGTGAGTATGCCACGAAGAAAGGAACTGATGGCGTGCAAGAAATACCTTCTTCACTCGACTACCGCAGAACGAAGAGTCGCCGGGGGGTGATTTTTCTTTAAACTCGTCCTAGTGTCTAATCTATTACTTCAATAAAAAGATTGTTTTTTTCTACTTGAATTTAACAAAACAATTTTTTAAATGAAGTAAAAATAATCATACCGTATTTAAGAAACTAACAAGCATTTTTAAGTCTAAAAGCGCGGAATTGTACGGAAGGAGAAATTTAAAAAATATAGAAGCACCAGACCATGGTCGGAGCATGATTTACTTTTTTTTTTATATACGATGTGGCCAAATCCTAGGGGACAACCCTTTGATGCGTTAGCATGGTTTTGGCCGGAAAGGAATTAGGGTAAGGGAAGTGAGGAAACTTGAAAGTCTTGTTTTTGCATTGCTGCGAGCTAGACAACAGCTCAGAGACGAAGTGGATTATTTTAATTTCTTAATAAATGCTCACGGGGAGATCTGGTCTCGAACCCGGGGCCCATTGCATGGTGGTCGTGCGGCTCAACGAATTGATCCAACTCCGTCTCCTGCTTGCGTTTTGGATGAAAATTTGGTTTGCGACTAAAATTTTAGGTTTAATCAGAGATTTCTTATTATTTCGGTTAATGTTTTTACTTTTTTGGAAAGATAATTTAGTTTGCTTTAAGCTAATATAAATAAAGCACATATTGAATATAATCGGTTAATAGCTAAGTACCACCCTGATTTATCGCTTATTGAAAATAATAAGCCGACAAGGAAAGGATGCAACGTTAGAGAGTGGGCTATGAAAAAAAGAATAGCTGACGCACAAGAAATACATCTCGAAAAAATAGTTTTTTAAAAAAAAGTTGAACTGACTTCACAAAAAGCGCTAAAAAGTATAAAATAATTTTAATTTTATATTTATTACGACATTTTGAAGTCGGTGCAAATCAAACAAACCAAACAACTACAACAAAAATATTTAATCGTCATTTCTTATGATCCCGTAAGCTGAAACGTTCAGGTAGTATTATGTATTATTTTCAATTGTGGTACTGTAGTTGTTTTATTTGTTTAATTTGCACCGACTTCAAAATGTCGTAATAGATATAAAATTAAAAATTATTTTATACTTTTTAGCGCTTTTTTTGAAGTCGGTTCAACTTTTTTTAAAAAACTATTTTATTTTTCACTTTTTAGTGTCTTCTACTCTATACAACGAAGAAAGAACCATCCAAATCGGTCCACGCAATAAAAGTTAGTTTTGACCCCCTACACCACCTCCATTCCAAAAAACTTTTTTTCTCATGGTATCAATCAAGGAACATACTCTACCGAACAGAAAAGGAATCATCGAAATCGGTCCACGCGTTACGAAGTTACTACCCCTCCCTCACCACCTCCATAGGACCAAATTATTCTCCTATTAGCAATGGGGAACCGCACTCTATACAACAGCAAAAGAACCATCCAAATCGGTTCATGCGTTACAAAGTTAGGTTCCACCCCCCTTCTCCCAACCCAACCAAACCAACAATTTTTTTCTCGTGGTATCAAATAGGGAGCATACCCTACCCAAAAGAAAAAGAATTATCCAAATCGGTCCACGTTTTGCGAAGTTAGACTACTCCTCCCCCACCCAACCGCCCACCATGGGCCAAATTATTCTTCTATTAGAAATGGGTGATCACACTCTATACAAAAGCAAAAGAACCCCCCCCCCCCCCCACCAAACCAACAATTGTTTTCTCGTAGTATCAACCAAGAACCATATTCTACCCAATAGAAAAAGAATTATCCAAATCGGCTTACGCGTTACGAAGTTAGACTACCCCTCCCCCCCCACCCCCACCTTTCACCCTAGGACCACATTATTCTCCTATTAGCAATGGGGGATCATACTCTATAAAACAGAAAAAGAACCATCGAAATCGGACCACGCGCTACAAAGTTAGGTTCCACCCCCATCTCACCCAAATTTTTTTCTCGTGGTATTAACCACGGAACATACTCTACCCAACAGAAAAAGAATTATCCAAATCGGACCACGCGTTACAGAGTTAGACTACCCCTCCCCCCCCCCCCCCTATTCCAAATTTTTTTTCTCCTATTAGCAATGGGGGATCATACTCTGTACAACAAAAAAAGAACCATCCAAATCGGACCAGGCGTTACAAAGTTAGGTTTCACCCCTACCCCCCACCCCCACCCTACCAATCATGGTATCAATCGGTGAACATACTCTACCCAAAAAAAAAAGAATCATCAAAATCGGTCGACGCGTTACAAAGTTATGCGGTCAGACATAAAAAAAAAAATTAAAAAAATAAAAATGCGCGTCGAACTTAGAACCTCTTTGTTTTTGGGAAGTCGGTTAAAAATAAAAAGAACTAGAGCATCTTACAAAAAGAAATGAAATCCCACCAAAAACATTTCATGTAAAGAAGGTTACCAAGACTCACAAGCTGATACCGCTTTCACTATTAAAAAGTTATCAGATCTCATGTGGAGCCAAGCCCCTAACTCTACAACCGTTAACTCTGGAAACCCTACTTCTTGACCAAAAAGTATGGCTTGGCCGTTTTATGGATCTAATGCATTACACAACATTAAAGATCAGTGACTTAATTTCTTACCATAAGTCCATAGGAACGCGAAACTGTTAAGCCATACTTTTTGAACAAGATGTAGGGTTTCTCGAGTAACGGTTGAAGAGTTAGGGGTTAGGCTCCACATGAGATCAGATAAATTTTTAATAGTGAAAGCGGTATGAGCTTGTGAGTCTTGGCAACCTTCTTTACATGAAATATTTTTGGTGGGATACATATTTACAATTAGGTTATAAATCGAAACAGTTAAATGTAAAAATCGGTATATCAACACTTGAAAAAAAAACTATGATTTTGGTATTATTATTTTTCCTATTAAATTGCGCTTCTAAACCCCACAAAAGATGACTTATCAGCTAATGCCTTAAAATAAAATATTCACGCAAAATGTTGAATGTATTATGTTTAAACATAACAAAATTATTCACAAAGCCTCTAAAGTAAGAAGAAGTCGTAGAAAACTAGGAAATTTTAGTCCGGATTTAATGTCCTTGCCTTAAGAACCATATTTCTTTCTGCCACCCTTTAGTACCTTTTCGACAATGTCCGTAACATCATTTGTATCCTCTTTCTTCTTTGCTTATTTTTCTTAATTTCTTTTCTAGTCTATGGTAAACTAACGCTTAAGCTCACGAATAGCCAGTTATGTTTCTGTTGTTTCGACAATGTGGACTTAAACATTATCTTGCTGTAGCATAATCTAAGTATTGGGCGTTATGATCGGATTTTTGCTGGTAAGCATAGATTTCGGTATTGTTTCCTTTAAGTGAAATCGTCTCAACATCTCTTTGGTATATTAGAAATAATACCATTACCACCTTTAATTTTTTTCACTTTGATCGACTTAGGGTTATTTCCAGGTATTCAGTAAAGCTTGCTTTGCACTTCGTCAGTGAAAATCCATGGCACGATATTGAGTTTCAATTTTTGTACTTTCCATGATTTTTTTGTTATTTCACACGATCTTCCTTTTGATTTTCCATCAGAGGATAGGATATGCAAAACTTTTATAACTTTTTAACAGTCAAATTATCATGTAGAATTTTTTAAATTGAGCACGATGAACGGCTATATTAATCTGAGTATCATCTACGTATACATTTCATTGCTTTCAGCAAGCAAGAGACTATATTATTTATGTTTATAAATGTAATCAGGTTATTGCATTCTCTGAAAAATTTTCACAAGTGAATATAACGAGCTTCGTATTAAACCATCTCATTTTTGAATTCGAAAACAAAAGGAAGTAAAAATTGAATATTAGATTTGACGACAAATGAAATTTTTATTGAAATTTACGCTTATAAATACCATTCCTCGAGAAATCTATATAATAACAATTACAATTTTAGAAGATAATAACAGCGAAAGTCAGAGCCGCGATTTGAGCTCCCATTTACATAAATTGATTATAATTCAGTTGCAACCAATATGCATAAGAGCTGCACAGACTATATAGTCTTTGCAAAATGCACTACTTGCGGTTGAGTTGTTGGTTATATCTTCCAACTGGGAAGGGAAATACAAATCAGAAGGAAAAGTATAATGTCCAATGGAAATAATCACTACGCACGTGATATCACATTAAAAGAAAGTGAGAATCAATCCGCTCGTGCGATTTACCCATGGCGCTTGCTTGATTCAGTACAAATTGTACACACCTGAAGTCCGGCTGCAGTTCACTTGGACAAAATAAAATTGTTTAATTTGACCAGTGTCCATACCAAAGTGCCACATTTAGCATTGGAATCTATTGAGCGGTTTAAACAGTAGCTCACGTACAATAATTTGCCACTTTCTCGTCTAATAGACGAACACTTTTGATTTTCGTTTTAAAAACTTTGAATAGCATCATTATTTTTGTCTCAATGCGATATAGCATTTCTGTATGAAGACCGTAGTGATTAAAAGGACTTTGCCAAGATCAGTTGCGATCAGATTGAAACAAAATGTATCGATGCGATATTTTTCTAAAATTGGTATACATTTTCGCGTTTGTGTCAAGTGAATTCAGTGTAATTAGTGCAAAATCCTACGAGAACGGATTAATCTTTTACAACTTAACAACAAAGGACAAATTATTACCACCAATAGTTACAATTAATTCACTAAGGGCTCCTCTTCAGCTTCCGTTTCTTGGGCAACCGTGTACATGCGATGACTGGAAATGTGATTGCTGTGTTGGAATGAAGATAGATCGCTTTAATTTTGACCAGAAAAGTACTAATTTTGTTCAATTTTAAATTCGAACTGATAACATACAATATTATCTTTAGTGTGTGCTAATATGGTTTTCGATTTCCCAAACTTGGAAATGAGAATGGATGTGTTTCTCAATGAGCGTAACATAGTTATGTACAGCATATCTGGAAGAAATCCTCCGCCGTTTTGTATTCCGGTTCCTTTGCCGATTCCTGTCTTCTTATGTATGAAACTGTATGATATAAGGATTGTGGAGCAGAATATTCAAATGTGCATGGATTGGTTGGTGCGAGTTATGAACAGTAACATATACTCATTGCACTTTAGGTGCTTTCAATTAGGAGCAGGTGGAGTTCAAGTTCTTCCAGAAAACAATGAAACACCAAGTCTTATTCAAGGAGATGTTGACGGTGATATTTATGATGAAGTCGACTTAGATAGATCTTGCTGAAACCAAGCCTGTACGTACGTGCTTAATTATCAGATATTATTATTGTCACATATATTATTATATAGTATTTAATATTTATTAAAATTGTGATCAGTGCTCTTAAAACTAATTTTTATGTCTAAAGGGGCACAGTGCACGATTGTTTAATAAAACTGGATGCAGACTTCAGCTTGTTACTAATGCTGACTTACTCTTTCTTCACAAGATCTTATCTACGTTTTACGCAGTCATCTTGCGGTATCTAAAGAGTTATCCAACAAATATGATACAACTTTAAAATAGAATAAAAAACCAAGAATGATGTTAAAATTATTCGATGCCATTTATTATAGAATATAACTCCACATAAATGTGCACCACAACTACGTTTTACATAGTGAATTCATAGGACACATATTATTAGTTTTACTCTCTCACAAATATGGTCCAATTTTACCAATAATCTCATTTAAAAAACACTTTCAGTATACTTCACGTTCATTACCATATTTGACGGTGCAAAGTTTTTTAAATATTAAAATTAAACCGATTCGATTAATTTCATTTGCCAAACATTTTTCTTCTTTTACTTCCTCGGTGTCTTTTTGTGCTGTTACCGTACTTTTTTGTGACTACTTTTGAGTCGTGATGATTTTCTACGTATTTTACGTAATTTGCATAAATAGACTTGGCTTTGCATTACATGAAAGTGAGGATGAGGCAGGCGAGGAGGGGGTGGGGGCAATTGCACCCATTGAGCACGGGCTGAACTTTTTTTTGTTGTTAACTCTTTTTATTTTCTGCTCTTGAACTAAAACTTTGGCATATAAACTCTAACATTTTCCTTACAGTTATTTTGATTTTGCAACAATAGTTGCAATCTAGGTGAAGAGCAAATATTTGTAAAAAAAACTGATAAATCGCATTATTTCTGGAGAAGAAATTAAAACCCGTCTTGAATATAGAGGAAGTGCAGCAAATTTGAAATATCAGTTCATTTTTCGGCAATAAGTATAAAAGGAAACGAGTTAGATAAATAAAAAATGCATTAAATTATTGGAAAATGATGGTGAGGAGATCTTTATCCCCAAGGCAGGAAAAAGTGGACACATAATCGCTAAGGACTTTAGACCAATTAGCCTTTCATCGTTTTTTACTTAAAACACTAGAAAGACTTTTCGACGTATACTTGCGTGAGAGGTATTCTAGCAAGAGGGGTTAGCGGCTCCCAGCACGCATATACAAAGGGAAAGTCAGTTGAAACTGCGCTGCATGTAGTAGTAAGAACGGTTGAGCAGTCACTTAGCAACAGGGAATACACGTTGGGGGTGTTTCTTGATATTGAAGGGGCTTTCAACAACGTCAAGGCTGAAGCAATTCACGATGCCCTTATGTCTCACGGTACAGACCACTCTATCTGCCAGTGGATTGACGCAATGTTATCAAGCCGCCAGATCCACACAAAACTGGGCAACCACGAGAGAGTCAGGTCCGTAGACCTCAAGGGGGCAATTGTTACCATTATTGTGGCTCCTAGTGGTCAACGATATCCTGATCTCACTTGAAAGAGATGGAATAAAGGTGGTGGCTTATGCAGACGACCTGGCCTTACTGGTATTAGGAAAGTTCCTAAGCACCATGAGCGAGCTGATGGAAAGAGCACTAGGTAAAGTCCACAGATGGGTGAAGAACTGTGGTTTATCAGTCAATCCTCAGAAGACAGAGGCAATCCTATTCACAAAGAGGAGAGTGATCGAAGCCTTCGAACCACCTAAACTAGCGGGCAATACCCTAGCAATAAAGACCCACACTAGGTATCTAGGGGTCATACTCGATTCCAAACTAAGCTGCGGCATGAACATAGATGAACGCGTGAAGAAAGCGTCAATAGCGTTCTACGCCTGCAAGATGATGTTTGACAAGAAATGGGGTATAAGCCCTCGTACTGTCCACTGGATGTATACCTCCATAGTAAGACCTATTCTTACATACGGCATATTAGTCTGGTGGACTGCTATAGAGAAGGAGAGCAATCTAAAGAAAAAAAACAAGATTCAAAGAGCTGCCTGCTTGGGCATCTCCGGAGCTATAAGCACAACGCCAACGGCTGCAATGGAGACTATGCGTGTCTGACGGATCTCCGGACGTTAGGGGCGAGACACAAGGTAACTCTCTGCTGGGTCCCTGGTCACATTGGTGTTCAAGGGAATGAGGCAGCTGATGAGCTGGCAAAGGAGGGATCACAACTGGATGATTCCTCTATTGACAGATCGATCGGCTGGCCGCTAGAATCAGTAAGGATAGAAATTGACCTTAAGGCTACTCAGCTAGCTAAACAGAGATGGAGTAACTTAACCACATGCAGATTATCAAGGCAGCTGTGGCCTGAATGGGATTTGAGAAAAACCGCGTTCCTGCTAAACGGAAGCCGGATAAACCTCCGAAACATTGTGGCAGTTATTACTGGCCACTGTCTTTTCGGTAGACACGCAGAACGTCTGCGCGTTCCCACGAATGACTTCTGTCGAAGCTGTATGGACGAGGAAGAGGTGGAAAGCATTCAGCACTTACTCTGCGAATGCCCGGGCCTAGCAAAAAGAAGGTAAAATGCAATGGGCGTGTACTTCTTAGGTGACATGGGCGATATAGCCGGCATCGGGCTGAAGCAGCTCCTATGGTTTATTAACAGCTGCTGCTGGTTTTAGTTAAACCCGGCAATCAGGCACGGTTCCACGGAAGTGGTAACACAACGGACCATTTATAGGTCTATGTGAGGCTGATCGGCTGTAGGGCTGATGGCCGCCACCCTAACCTAACTAACCTATTGGAAAATTATTAAACTTTAATAATACAAACAATGAAACAAAACAAAAATTAGATACCTTCTCAAAATTTTTTGCAAACTAAAAGTCTCCAAAAGCGTCATTGCACTTAGGGCGTAGGTAATTTGGAATATTCATGGTAATTTGGAATGTCCATGTCACATTTTTAATTTTAGAAATGTTCACAAAATCAGAAACTAATAAGGTCATTAAAAAGTTTAAACAATTATAATGAAAATGTTGTATATCATAGTAAATTATTAGATATCAAGGATTGCTTTCTTACCGAAAAAGTTTTCAAAGTAGAGATATCGTTCCCGTGTGACTGTCAACAGAAATGTTAAGATAGCGGCCTGTTTTTAGTACTCATTGACTTCGTATGCCACGTGACGTTATGTTTATGGCAAAAAAACACAGATGGCGTTTACATAAATTTAGATATCCGAGTATTCCGAATTACCTGCAGTATTTCAAATTTGCTGTACTTCATCTACTGATCCCATGTAAGAAATATTCCTTCTTACTTATCGCTGATCGACAAGTCCCACATCAGATTTGATCTGGTCATCTGGAATATGTATAATTCCCATAAAGGCTATACAACTTATTGGCGACTTCATTATCTCTGAGAACATTGACTTTTTGAAGCATCAACACCAACATTACGATGCGCGATTGAAGAGCATGAAGTTGCTTCAACCCCCATACTCTAAAAGTCAAATCTTTCCTAAGCTAAACAAGACACATGTGAAATAGTTTACCATCTTCTGGTTTTCTACCCTCTTATAAGCGCGAAACTTTCAAAGGAGGGGTACATCGTCACCTCCTTCATTCAAAATCTATTAACGCATATCCCTTATCCTTAGTTCTTTGGCATTATGATTTACAAAATTGAATATTATTTAATACTTTTTTTTTTTTATGTATATATATATTTAATACTTTAATTAATAATAAAATTAAAAGAATTGGTTAAGAGCTTGTTGGACAGGATTCAGTAGAGTTATTCTAGATTTTTTATTTATAAACTATTGTTCGTTATAGTTTTCATTGAGAGTACTAACTGAAGTTAGTTAAGTAAACTAAAGATTACATTCAGGAATTTTTGTAGATATTTTGCATCAATAGTTTAAAAAATAGGAGAGGGATGCAAAGATATTCTTGCATTTTAGGAGACCTTTTTAAGTAAAAGAAAATTTTTTCAGCACACTTTTCACTTTATGAGAAGACGGTCAAAAAAAGTATTTTTCTAAAAATCTTATCAAATCTGTTTTTGGTAACATCCGTATAACAGACAGCCAGGCAGACGAGCGGATGGAAGGACAGCCCGAAACTATAATGGTTCCTGGTTGCTACGAAACTCTAAACCCTTTTGTCTTTGTTAATAAATAAATTTAAATTAAGCACTGCACTATGTCTTTGGTGTCTATTATCACTACATATTGTGCGAAATTGTAGAATACGTTCTGGTGATGATTAATTTTGTAAGGGAGCCGATATTATAATGCAAATAGAATATGATTAATATTGAACTAACTTTTTATCTAAAGCGATATCATTTTCAACACAGAGACGGTGTTGGATCAATTGATTGAGCAGCGCGATCACCATGCCTTGGTTCCAGGGTTCGATACCAGATCTTCCCGTGAGTTTTTATTAAGAAATTAACACTCCGTTTTTGGGCTTTTATCTAGCTCGCAGCAATGCAAAAAAACAGACATTCAAGTTTCACTTCGCTTACCTTAATTCCCTTCCGGTAAAAGCCATGCTGACGCATCAAAGGGTTGTCCCCTAGGCTTTAGTCACATCGTATAAAAAAAAATCATATCATATCATATCATATTCTCCTCCCCTCCCCCCTGCTCAACGAAAACCTAGATTCCCGTCTGACATACACAAATTACAAAATCAACAAATTGTCCTCAATTCGCAAATCAGATGAAAAATTTCGGGAATTAAAAATTTGTATCGCCTTCGAATATATTGCAAGCGAATGGTTCACGAACAAAATTATTGTTTAACATATTAGATAAAAAAATCAAAAATGCAAAATTCAAATTTATTATTAAAAAAATATCGCAAAGAATCAGTGGTTAAGTGACGTTATATGTAGGCTGAGTGCGGGAATAGTGGGTGAGTGATGGGCGAAGAAGAGGTGATAATGAAAAAATGAATTGTATTGCATCGGAATGGTAAAGAAAACTTTAACTTTGAGTTGTTGGATAAGTGAGGATGGGTTTGTAAAGGAAGGTGTTGAAACCAAAATGATAGGTTGTGCAACAGAATGCCACAGTTAATACTAAGGAGAAATCGTTAAGTGACGAGGCCAAGAAATAGTGGGTGGTGAGTTAAGGAGTTAAGTGACGAAATGAATTGTTTTGAATCGAAATGACAAGAGCAACGTTGGCTTTGAGTGGACAAGTGAGTGTGGGTCCATGGAGAGGGTGGTAAAACAAAATGATAAATTTGTAGCAGAATGGTTGAGGTAATGATAAGAATGACTCGCTTAGTGTTGGCCGGTGCTACCATTCCGAAATAAAGCAATATATTTGTTCTATCCATCTCTTCCCCGCTCACCACCCACCGACACGCCCGCCATTCCCACACTCAGCCAGTCACTTAACGGCTGATTCGCTGAGTTACCTCAGCCATTGTAATACAAAACCATATATCATATTTGCTAACGAATTTAATAGTTAATTTTGAGGAATTTAAATAAATAAATAATTTCGGTCTTCATGGGGAGTTTACTGACACCCCCCCTTCCCCTCTGCAGATCCGCCATAGAACCCAACGCGTTTCGCCTTGCTATGGCATCATCAGGGAGAGACTACACTAAATAAAGTCTAGCAGTACATATAAAGCTCAAAAAGAACATCCGTTAACGGGCCTTTCTAATTGTAGCCTTTTTTATTTCACCGAAATGTGTATATGACAAAATTATTTTCACTTTAATATTAAGGTCTCGTCTATACCCTGTTCCAAAAACATTGGTAGTACACGGTAAATGGCAAGTTATGATGCCAAATTTCCAAACTCCCCAAAAACCATACAACCATCCTTTCGAAGTGGCTTAGTCGACAAACCGAGATTCACTGATTGTGATAAGAACAATCAGCAGCTAGATGCTTTTGGACGACCGACAATGATCAGCACTCAGTAATGGGTGGTGGGTGTTTTTACAGATATTCTCCGATGCAATACGAATTCGAGTGACTGAAATGGTTGGAAAAAACGAAAAACATGTAGTGTAGCCAGATTATATCTTTTAGCAGTAGGTTTGTAGAAATTCTTGAATTTACTTATTATAAATTGTTTTGAATTATTTATTTTGAAATATGTATATATTTTAGCATTTAATAAAAACAAAGCCCTAGTGAATGGTTACGGATCTATTAAGAAACTTGTTATATTTACATGCTTTTGATATGGCAACCCCAGTCCACGAGGAAAAATCAGAAAATGTTCTGAGTTGAAATCGTGGCAACAGCGTGCTGAGGAAGAGGGATGGATGCATAGGAAAGTGATGGGAAAGTAAAGCAGACAGGAATAGTCCATAAGAGCGTGTACTGCCAATCTTTTTGGAACAGATTATATATACAATACAATCAGATGGTTTGGCTTCTTCCTTTTTCGCTGAGTATTTAATGAGCAAACTAGAAGATGAATTTTTTAACTTTGTGGCAGTGATCTCCTAAGGTACATTGTTGGCTGGTATAGATATCTAGATGACATTTTGTAAATTTATAAGTCAGATTTTAAATAAACTGGACGATTTGACAAAATTTACTTCAGGAAATAAAACACTTAACTTTCTTGACATAAAAATCTCTATATGCGATATTAGGCTATATTTCGATATTTCTAGGAAAGACTCTTTCTCAGATGCAGTCATTTCTTTGAATTCAGATCACCCTTGGAATATCAAATTAGCATCGTTTCATGCTTTGATCGATAGATTTTTAAGGGTGCCTCTCTCTGATAAAAATTTTAAAAAAGTGGTCAAAACTATTATAAAAATTGAAGAAGAAGAAGAAGAAGAAAAAATCTGGAAAAAGGTACCATACATGGCAAATGCTTCTTAGAAAGTGAAAAAAGTTTTAAAAACTTCAAAAATACAGCCCGATTTCTTCAAAAATAAAACATTAAAGAAATTAATTTCAAATGCTAAAAAAACGGAGAAGTTGGAGAAAAGTGGAGTCTACAAAGTCAAATGTGAAGATAATGGAGGAATATATATTGGTAAAACAAAGAGAAAAATTATTACAAGATTTCATGAGAATATTTCTGGGATGAAGCATAATAAACCACTTTCAGGTTTATAGAAACATTAACTTAGTAGTGTAACGCTGCCCTTGACGTGCAAGAGGGTCGTAGCTCCAGTGGAGATGGTCGTGGATTACAAAAAAGGGAAAAACAGGAAAGCTAAACTAAACTGGGCGCCACGCGGCTTTTTTTTTTATATAAGGCAGTAAAAGATTCTCACACTTTCACTTAATTTTATTAAGATATGTGACTTGAAATTACAAAAATGTGAATACTTTGCGAAAGATTAGGGGACCCCTTTCAGCACGGACATTTTTTTAAATTGTTAATGGATGTAGGGCCCATTCATAAACGCAGGTTTGCGCATCATTTGCACAATTCAGCTGAACAGAATGTACTGCTGAATTATGCAGCTGCAGAGCAAACCTACGTTTATGAATGGGCCCGTGCTATTTGAGCTTTATAAACGCAGGTTTGCGCATCATATGCACAATTCAGCTGAACAGATTGTATTACTGAATTATGCAGCTGCAGAGCAAACATGTATTTATGAATAAGCCCATGTACTGCTAGACTTTATTTAGTGTAGTCTCTCCCTGATGATGCTATAGCGAGGCGAAACGCATTGGATTAGTGAGTTTTCAAAAATAAAATGTAAAAATATTTAATAAAATAATTTGAAACTTAACAAGTGTTTTGGTGATTCCTTCAAAAATGGTTTCGAAGTTCCAACAAGTGATTTCAAATAACTTTTTGAATCGAATGCATCAAATTCTTATGAAATTATCGCTCGCGAATTTTGCTTTGTTAAATTCGATTACGGAACAAGTGAAGTGCAGAAGAATTAAATTTTTCGATTCGCGAATTGAATTTTTTCGTACTCTGTAGACGGCGAATTCTTAATTAGCTTTTCAGAACGCCATAAGTCTGGAGGAGAATTTTGGGCTACGATTTCAATTTCACATCATGACGTCTAGCGTCCGCCATATTAAATTTACAGAAGTTGAGGCTATACGAGGTAACCAACTACTATATCTTACATACATATGTACATACCCTTCCTGTTTTGCTTTCCTGTAGTCGGGTAAAAAAGATATTTACAGGACCTTTTATTACGTCAAAAGATTATAACTCACGTCTACTCGAGATGCAAGCCCGGAAGCTGACATAAACAGCTGAGCGTTCGTGGTGTATATAAACCAAAACCTGCCACAGTAGTCATAACGAAAAATTTGGAGAATTTTACTTTCTCGTAGTATTTCTCCCAATATATTTAAAGTCTTAAATTGGGTTTTACTTGAGGTTAACCTACAAATGTTCTGAACATGTGAACACGATAAAAAGTGTGTCTCTTATAAAATTGTTATGTATTTTACAGGGAAATAGTTTTCGAGATATCCCACATTTACTGAAGGGCTCTCTGCAACGCAGGGGGCTCTTAAACGCGTTTTTCTCGAAACTATGTTTTAAAAGTTGGTGATCACTACAATTCAAAAACTACTGGACAGATTTGGATGAAATTTATATAGCTTATTTAAAGCCATAAAAAACTTGTCCCTGATCGACGGATTTTAATTTTTTTAAAACAGGGTTCAACAAATATGGCGATAACTTTTTTAAAAATAAATTTTTTTTGTTTTTAATTTTGTTAAAATCAAGCTAAAAGGTAATGTAACAACTCTGCATAATTAGTTTTGTAAAATAAATTTAATTACCGCCAAAAATAAATTATTTAAAATAGTCATTTTTTCACGCCTCTGACTAGACCTAATCCCTTAAAATGCGTCAATGACATCAGTGTTTCTCTTTGGTTTTAGTTACGAGAGTGTGTAGTTTTAAGCAAGGATTGGTTAATTTATGGTACAATTAAAATGAAATAATGACGAAACGCTTGGTGGTGAAATGGCCGTTTCCGGGCCTGTATCTAGAGTAGGCTGTGTATAACTTTTCGATGACATCTTAGAAGAGGATCTGTTAATGCATTTTTGCTAATTTTCTAATTGAGGTATTTAACTCAGTATTCTTAACAGAAATTAAAAAATAAATTTGATGATGAGTTGACATAAGCCATGATTTCATTACTTTCTTAGACGTTTTTAATTTTTAGAGGTATACTTTTAAGGAAAAAAAACCTTTCCATAAGCTGTGAAGCACCACACTAATTTTTTATTTTTGCAATTTACAGAAAACATTTTAATTCATGAATTGATTTACAGTCAAGACTTTCACATGCTTCGGCTCTATTTTAATGCAGGTACTGTGATAAAATTCCAAGTGTACTGTTTGTATAGGCTCGATTTGCATGAATCCATTTCGTGACAATTTGTAATTTATTATACTTTCGTGGACAATTTCCAAATAAACAAAGATTGCTGGAGCTTTTGCCCTTAAAGCTATACTGGTCGCAATAAGTCGTGAATCTTGACAGAATGTGGAGGATATCTCAACCTAAAAGGATGAAAAAATTATATTTTAAGCAATATAAAAATCTATTTATTAACGTACCTCGATTTCAGGATTTAATACTCCTTCTGCTTTTTTAATATTGTCTGGAAACAAATAGTTTTGTGCAAGTAATTCTCTTCCATTCTTTAACGAAAATTCGAAAAAGCAGTTGTTTTGAGACAATGGGGATATTAGCATTTCTGCTAATCTGAAAGAATTTGCTAACTTAACTGTATTAGGTTTCTGAAAATAAATTTGGTCAAAATTAAAGAATTTTTTTGAATATTAACATAGGTATCTATAACATACTATTGTTACTGGCCAAGATATTTCCTTTTTGGGAACCATTTGAGCCCATGGGTAAATTTTGAAATTAATTGTCAGATTAAGAGTTACAGCATCAACTGTATCACGGACGATGTATACGTTTACTCTTTTGTCAGACGAACTGGAATCCAAGTGAGCGATTATAGTAATAGGAGCCATAAACTCTTTTGCCCAATAATGAAGGATCTGAAAATGTATAAATGTATCATTAAACAATTTATTAAAAACAAAATTTTTTTATAAAAAATTAAATTGACTTTAGTAGCAAATAATGTTTTTTATTTACTTTTACTTTTGAATATTTATACATGTTAATGTGTAATCCAGTCAGAATGAGCTCAAATTCTATATCGAGTTCCAATTTTGAATATCTCCGGTGTTTTTTTAATTTACACACTAGATTTCTAAATAAGGGTAGTTTTTTTCTTCTTTTTTATACGATGTGGCCAAAGCCTAGGGGACAACCCTTTGATGCGTTAGCATTAGCATGGCGTTGGTCGGAAGGGAATTAGGGTAAGGCAAATACGGAGACTTAAATGTCTTGTTTTTGCCTTGCTGCGAGCTAGTCAACAGCCCAGAGACGGAGTGGATAATTTTAATTTCTTAATAAAAACTCACGGGGAGACCTGGTATCGAACCCCGGGAACCATGACATGGTGGTCGTGCTGCTCAACCAATCGAGCCAACTCCGTCTTTGCAGTTTACTCGAACGTGATTTTAAATTAGGAAAAGGTCAAGCAAATAGTGAGATAACCAGTTGCATCAGTTATTGTTGGAGACTTTCACTTATAAGCAGTTGAAAAATAAATCAGAAGAACCTGTGCGCAAACGTTTTTACCTGGCAACATTTTACATGCAGCGGAATGAAACCTTTTATATTGTGCCTAAAATATAGTCCTTCTTTTTAATGAAATAGAAATGAAAATTTTAAGATTACACTGAAAGAGAAAGAAGATAATTATATATACCGTCATCTATTTCTATTACCTGAATTTTTTAGGTCTTCTTATAATTTATAAAACTGCTACAATACTACTAACATAAAGTGCCAATTAACTGAGAGTTTATTTTGCGCGAATATAAAAACTGATAAAATTCCTAAATTGGCAGTTAAAAAACCACTGAATTGAGTAAACATTTGGGCAAAAGTAAATTAAGTTCAATTTCGCCGTTACCGGTCCCAAGCCTGGTTGAAAAAGGAGGAGGAAAACCCATGCTTCAGCGAAAACACCTCGGCTTAGAGAGTACCTACACGCTCCCAGGATGCCTCAAGAAGCAGCCCTCCTTTTGGGATAGGATAGGTAGCCTTGTAACTTATTTGAAAAAACCCAACTTATACACGAAAAGTTTAGTATGCCTCGGATATCTCGGATTGATGTTTTAATGACGACCTTTGACTATCAACAGTTAGACGTCTGGCCTAACGGTTAATCCCCATAGGACAAAAATGGTACTGTTCACAAGAAAATACATACTTCATATTCATAGACCACAAAAACTTGAGAAAGTGTTCTCAAAATCTCTCCGGAAGCCAAATTTCTGGGCGTCACATTCGACTCCAAATTAAATTCGAAACGGAATATGGAAGAGAGGACGAAGAAAGGACTCAACGCATTCTTTGCATGCAAAAGAACCTTTGGTAAGAAATAGGGCATGAAACTGCACAGTAACTGGATGTACACAGCGATCGTCAGACCAATTCTTACACACGGAGCGACAGTTTGGTGGGATGCGGTAAACAAACAGGAATATTCTGTACGATAAAATCCACAACACAAGCTGGTCTGGAAACTATCTTACACCTGCAACGCATAGAACTATACATCAAAAAAATTGCAGACTTAGCAGCTCTCCGACTAAGAGAGAATAACCATTGGTCGCCACAGAAATTTGAATACGCAGTCTTACTGGACATCTTCAAACAAAATGGGCTACACAACCGATTATATGAAACCCTTTTCTGTCATTCCAAGTAGAGTAGACTGGAAGCCAGGCTCGTGCTTGGGGGTCCACACCCCCAGGACGGTTTTTAAAATTTTCTGTACTTCTTGATTACGAAAAATTTGACTGAAATACTTAAAAAATAACCTAAACTGTATAAGACCATATTTTTTAATTGCATAATATATGATGTTTTATGTATGTGTTGATAGTTTTCTTTGTATAGCTCCTTTACTTTTTTTAATGAAAATAGATAACCCCCCAGGAGGAAATCCTGCGCACGGACCTGCTGAAAGCACCTGTATAAGATTATTAGGGGAACAATTTATCTTTACAGACGGATCAAAAACAGGAAAGGATATTAGAACAGTCTTATAGATTTAGAAATAAACGCAGCGTATTCCAAACAAAAATTTACGATGTAATGAAAGCTGCACTCGCTGTCCAAGCAAACCAGATGTCAGGGACTGAGATTACCATTTGCGTTCACAGTCAGGCAGAGCTAAAAGCGTTGAACTCCAATTTGATAAATTCGAAATGTGTTAGAGACTGTATCAGAGCATTAGGAACCATTTCATATCTTACGGTTCAGCTCTGTTGGATTCCAGGACATGTTGGCATAGAGGAAAATGAAAAGCCTGACGAACTGGCCAAAAAGGTTCAAGGACAGATATAGGTAGAGCTATGGACAGAGTTCACCCTCACCTTAATATGGTAAAAAGTCAAATTGAAAAATATTATTCGAATACGACTTCGGAACGGTGGAAAAATATTACTTCCTGTCTCACAACACGTAGTAAACTTTAAAAGAACTTCAAACCTTCTATCCTTCGTCAGAAAACACATTTGAACACTCGTCAGTGTCCTCACTGCCCATTGCCCAATTGAAGTCATGACCGCTAGACTTGGCGTGTCATCGAATGAATTCTGTAGAATCTGTAGAAATGAAGAAGGAATAGTATCCATAGCGCATCTGCTCTGCGAATGTTCAGCTCTACAAGAACGACGACTTGCTTGTCTAGGGGCATGGTTGAATAGGTTTTCATAGAGATCTGGATGGTTTTAGGTCCAACCATATCGGTTTTATTTAAAGGGCATTAACAATGGGTCAATTTGGCCTCCGAGTGGCAAACAGCCCGAATAACTAAGCAATCAACCAACTAGATGCCCTATGCCCCACAAAGGGTTGAAGGACCCAGAGAGAGATTATGATTATGATAATGAAATAATCTGTTAATGCGCCTAATACCAAATAAGGGAGATTGGAGAACTAGCGAACAGTTTTTCTTTGCAATGTTGACTATAAAAGAGTTTGCAAGGAAATTTAGCTGCCACTAAATTTGGTGATGCCATCACACATCAAGTCAAGTAATTTTTATACCCACACAGGACAAGACTACCAGTAAGTAATCAGTTCGACATTGAAGATGAAGGCGAATAGTTTAGATGCAATTGTTTTGTATTGGTTTTTGAGAAGAAGAGAAAAGGAAAAATAGATAGATTATGGAAAAATAAGTGTATATCAAGTAATACCAAAATGAACGCATATGTTGTTTTTAAAGAACTTAACGAAGGTCCGCAGTAATTCAGTATATATGTCGAAAGTTTCCATATACGAATTGAATTGAAAGGTTCACATATACTTTCAATAAAAGAACGATTGTTTACGGGGGGTTGGGGAAAAGATAATCCGCATACTTATATTCGGATGAGCCACGCAGCTCATTGTATTCCACTTATCCAACCCTTTCATTTGATACACATGTCATGGGGGTTATGAAAAAGTAATTCGCAATCTTAGGGCATCCGCCGAATTGGGATTAGAATGACGTCATTTAGTTTATCATCTTCTACTCGTCGAACCATTTCATTTGATACCCATATTAAGAGGGTTGTGAAGAAAATAGTAATCCGCCATCTCGGAGCGTTCGCCATATTGGATTTAGCAACGGGGGATTAAAATCTATGTAACATAAAAGGAATCATCCTTCTACGGGTTAAGAAGCTTATATCCAACCACTCACCTCCTACAACCCCGCTGTTTGTCGCGGTACCAATGCGGAAATATACTCTATAGATCAGAAAAAAAATCATCCATCTTGGTCCAAGTTCGACTACCCTTCCCACTTCACCCTAGGACCATATTTTTTTCATTATTAGCAATGGGGAATCATACTCTATATAACAACAACAACAAAAAATCACCCAAATCGGTCCACGCATTGCGAAATTAGGTTTCACCACAACCTCCACTCCCGCCCACCAAAAATTATTATGATATGGCCCCAATCGGGGAATACACTCTACCCAATTATGCGGTCCAGATATTATGAAGTTAGTTTTTCTAATATTAACAATGGAGGATCATATTCTATGCAACGAAATAAGAACCATCTAAATCGGTTCTCGCGTTACGAAGTTAGGTGCAACAACAAGCCACCATCCAAATTTTTGACATGGTACCAATCGGGGAACATACTCTACTTAACAAAAATGAATTATCCAAGTCGGTCCACGCGTCACGAAGTTATGACCAGGCATAAAAAAGTAAATAAAAATACATGTCTAACTTAGAACGTTGTTGTTTTTGGGAAGTCGGTTAAAAAACGTTTTTAAACAGGGCAATAATACCAAAAGTTATTTTATACATTTAAGACATTTCAAGTCGATATTTAAAATTTTTCGCTTATTTAGAATTAGTATTTCTAAAACTTACCTTATAATTTCCATAATAATCAATACTCGACCAAGATGGTGCAACCCAGACATCATTTAGTTGCCAATAAAGGGCTCCCATAGTATTTTGAACAGTGTTTCTTTGACTGCGGTATACTTCGGTTTCTGTCTTTGTTGCCATTGCTTGCGAAATTTGACTAAAATAGATCAAAGCTTCGTGATAATATGGACTGTCTTTTTGCGGGAGAGGTAAATGGCGTAAAATAAGACCAATTACAGGCACACTTCCGATTGGAAAGTGTTGTCTATGATCCATTATTTGTTCTAAACTATCATTTGCTCCCATAACCCTTTTCCACGCACTCATTGATGGAAAGCTTTGAAAACCGTACTCTGAAGCAAATCGAGGTTTTTGGTAAATATTAGGATTCCATCCGTCTTTTAAATAGTCATAAAAATGGACTAAAAAATATGAATGTTAATTTAATTTATCACCTATTAATGTAAACTTAATTACTGTCTCCATAATTTGGGTTCTGTGGGTCTTTGGAGAGATAATTTTCTGCTGCACTTTTATTGCCATTGGATGGTGATGACATTTGCGGAATTGGTCTCGTGCTATGTGAAATTATGGAGAGTTCATGGTAAATAGTTCCCACATAAAGCTGGCGATACTCCTTTGCAAATCGATCATAATCTGTGTTCGTATCATACCTAATAATTTTGAAAAATAGTAAAATTAATTTCAAAAATTGTCTTAAAAGCAAACCAGTTCTGTGCCACAGCAACTTCATTTTCGTTATTTGCGGCCCAAATAGCGATGCTGGGATGATGGGCAATTCTCTTTGCATTTTGAATAGTTTCCTCGCGTACCGACCTGAAAGTAACGGCGTTAATTAACTTTTAATTTTTAAATCATAAACTATATGATAATTTTAAAAAGCCATACTAGCTGAGTTCCATTGGACCGTGCGTACTTCCCCAACGGAACGCTTTTTCTTTACCTGACTAGTTCGAGCAGCTGTCAAGTTTGGCATTTCATAGATTGTACCTGCGGTTTTTTTATGTTCAATACGCGATAAGAAGAGTAATTTTGGAAAATTTTATGGGAAGCAGATGCTTCTTTTGAAACACTTTTAATATTTGTCATAACATAAAACAGCAAAAAGCCACCTATTGAGCGCAAACACCCTAGTGGAAAAACTCGGCGTAAGTCCCCTTGCAAACTACACCTACCTATCATCTAGTGTAGCTGAGCGTAGTTGGGCGTACGCCGGAGTACTCTGCATAGCCCAATAGAACGTAGCTTGATTTCAGGTCGCAGGTTCCATTAGCACTCGTGTTCCTGTGTTTCCTGTTGACAACAGATGAGAGTAAAAAAACCCATTGGGGGTTGCACAGAATTACCGCTAGTTCGACTGTAGTTAACTGTAAGTCCACTTGCGGTCTTTGTTTTTCTTAACGATGTGGCCAAAACATTAGGGGACAACCCTGTGATGCGTTAGCATGGTTTTGGCCGGAAGGGAATTAGGGTAAGGGAAGTAAGGAAACTTGAGTCTTGTTTTTGCATTGCTGCGAGCTAGACAACAGCCCAGAGACAGAGTGAATTATTTCAATTTCTTAATAAAAGCTCACGGGGAGACCTGGTCTCCCATGGTATGGTGGTCGTGCGGCTCAACGTATTGATCCAACTTCGTTTCCGAATTGGGAGACGTATTTGTCCCTTCATGTTATGAGAACTTAAGAAATGTTCTCCCTTCATGTTAAGAGAATGTTCTTAAAATGTCATTAATACCATTGGAGTACATCTCATTGCGACATTAGTCAGGCTCGATGAGCAAGGTTATAAAATGAGTATAAAGGAACGAAGAAAATTGATGCGAAGTACAGTTTTGTGCAAAGGTTAACGTAACCGTAATGTATATTTTGTAACGTAGTTGGGGCTTTTCGGGCTCGGCAGATTAATTAAGACGTTTATTTCCAATCACAAAACTTTACAGTTTTTATTCACTACACTGTTCAATACTTTTCACAATTTCCTTTACAACTTTCTTTATAATATAACACATCACTTATACGAACCTAGCTTTTCAGCGGTTTTACAACAACTAACTTACTAGACTCTCTGCCTCTTTCAGCCCAATTTATATTAATTGGCCTAATTTAAAAAAAACTTCAGCGACTTAATCGTAAATATTTCCTTTACTGATTTTTCCACACCAAGCCACCACAGTTCCGAGTCAGCCCTGATTTGCTACGGTACTGTTGCTTTTCTGATTTCTGAAATCTGGGATATGTACATTGATTCCGTTTTTATTACGTAGGCTATGCTCGTTACAATATCGTTAATGTGTAGAGAAGAACTGCAGTTGTTTTGTGCTATTAATTTACACCGATTTCAAAATGACGTAAAAGATATAAAATTAAATATCACTCTATGCTTTTCAGCTAATCCAGAAATGCTACTCGAGTGAAGAAAGCGAGTGAAGTGCTTGCAGAGATAGTCTACTCTATACAAAGGAATCATTCAAGTCTGGCCACACATAATGAAATTGCCGGCCCCTTTCCATAGCCTCACCCTTGATACAAAATTTATACTATGGTGCTAGTCTCGTCGTTTCATCAAAAACGAATCATCCAAATTGGACAATTGAGTATTGCGAAGTAAGACGACGACTGCTCCCTCCTTTCCCCATCCCCACCTTAGGTACACAATTTTTTATTATACAAATGAAGAAACGTATTCTATACAACAAAATCAAAATCGGTCCACACTCCTCTCCTCCCACTTTCATCCAAGACAGAAATATCCGTCATGGTACAAATGGAGCAAAATATTCGATGCAACAATATACGAATCAATGAAATCGGTCCACGTGTTGCAAAATTAGGCTCTACTACTCCCTCCGCCCCATCCAAGTTGCAAAGTTTTTCATAGTAATAGTTCAATTCAGTTTGTTTTTAAACGTCACACTTGTAAGATACAATGTTCTAAATAAGTGCAAAATATATTGATAATAAGATTAATAAAACAAATAAATCCTTACTAAAACTAAAAGAAATTCAGAACTTCAAAAAAAAAGAGAAAAAAATAATGCAAAATAATAATATAGGAGTACAATATATAAAAGTAAAAACGAAAATTTAAAATTCCTGCAAGAAACCGATATGACAAAATTGTACATTTATGTAAATCTTAAATATTTACATAAATTATCAGAACTATTAATAATGGTGGAACATGCTCTATACAACAAAATTGTAATCGGTTCATGCATTACGAAGTTAAGCTACACACCATCCCAACTCATCCTAGGAGCAAAAGTAGCAATAGGGAATTGTTTTCTATACAACGAAAAAAGAATCAGCCAAATCGGTTCACACGTTAAGGAGTTAGGCTCCCCCTTCCCACCAAAATTTTTCTCATAGTAGCAATTGAGAAAGGTATTCCATGCAATGAAAAAATAAACAATCAAATCCAAAATATTGAAATTCTATTCGACTCTCGATCTGATATGAGGCTTACAGATCACCACTAAGTCAGATGGAATAAAGCACTTCTTACACCATGCTCCTAAGATTTCATCGCATTTTTACAATGAAAAATATAATCAATACCTAAGATGTTTACAGAAGGCGAAACATTTATACTGCGTTTAAGAGATAACAGATTGATATCTAACAGGTTATCACGGGATTCCGATACCGAACCAAAGGATTGCGCAAAATCAAGGGTGCTTTCATTAGCAAAGCTATGTAGAGGATTGAAAATGAATGACAAAAGGTCATTAATAAATGGAAGAAAAAGAGTAGGTGAGAGTATAGAGCTTTGCAGCACGCCGGCCGGTACGACTAAATTATAACTTGGATTAATGAGCACCCACAACCTTATTTTGGATCCTGTAAACTCCAGTTATTAAATGTGAGTAGAATCAAACGACAATATTATCCGCCATATATGCGTTTTTTGATGCAATATGTTAAATAAATTACAGCTGCGCAGCATCTTGGAGGCCGTTCAAGTATTACATGACGCAGTTAGGGAGGAGGGGGTATTGTTAAACGTTACGGTGCGTTATAGGGTGGAGGGAGGGGAGGTCAAGCCACACGTTACGTAACATTAAGTTTTTGTTAAAATTAAAGGTTCTTACCACAATAAGCTGTGTACCACGAGTCCATAGTTTGGACTCTAAAGAGTCCGACCGTTGCAGTCATGATTTTGGAATGTTTTAACAATTATTGTAAATTTTCTATTATACGTACTCGATAAAATCTGGAAACACTGGGTACATTGCGCAGGCAAACATCATGTCTTGCCAAATCAAAATTCCTAAGCTGTCTGCCATGTCATAGAAATAGTCTGATTCGTAGATACCTCCACCCCAAACTCTTATCATATTCATATTTGCTTCTTTTACCGACTCCAGTAAATGTTTGACTAAAATAAAGAAATAATAAAATTTAATCGACAGTTGCATGTAATTCATATACTTCTTTTTTGATTATGTCCTCTTTCGGGTAATATATGAGAGGGGATGTAGTTCGTCCCCTTCATAAAAATGGGAATTCCGTTTATGCGGAAATAAAAACTATCTCCGTTATCTGCAAAATAAACTTATTTACATTAATTTAATCTTGTATTAGTGTAATTATCAAGGATTACAAAGAGGTACTTCAACAAGTTCTATTGTACGAAAACCAATTCTGATAGACTTCTGAGATGTCGTTAGCTCCCTAGGATTTTCACCATCTGAAAGCCAACAGTTCCACGTGAAATGAAGGTGATATAATTTCTGTTGTCCATAACCATTTGGCCACCATAATTGCACTTTGCTCTAAAATGAAACGAAAACACGACTATGTAAATTTTCTTAATAAATAACTAACTAAAAATAAAAGTAATAAGTAGCCCGAATGTCGACAGTCAGCAATTTTAGAATGCCTTCCTTTGGAAGGTATTAGAAAGGCCTTAGCGTCCATACATTTTTAAAACCTTCCGTTAGTTATTTGGTTGGTGGCAAAAGGTATTTGAAAGGCCTTAGTGACCATACATTTAAAACCTTGGATGTTCTAATTTATTAGATACTTTGAAATAAGAAGATTCTGAGAAAATCAAGAAACATTAAGTGAATAACACTAATTCCTTCTTCATCCCTTTCAAGACCCTACAAAAAGGTTTTTTTTTAATGACACACAAAGTTAAAAAATTGGGAATTGGGATACAAAAATGATGACCTTCCTTCTTCCAGGAAAGGCTTTAACAGGTTTTTGTAAAATGCTTTTATTTCCGACTAGATAAACGTGTGAGAAATCCATCATCTTGTGATGCTGTTGACATCTGCGTCCACTCTACTACCAAATGCGTCGTCACTATTTAAATTTTATGGTTTTTGTGTGCCACAGAATTAACATTGTTTGCAACACAATAACAACTACACACTTACACAACAATCAGACCCAAAAGAAAATACTAATTTCATTAACGCATTATAAACTCGCTACTTGAACAAAATGAACATAAAAGAGGGCCTTTATTTTAGAACACCACAGCTGGACAGTAGATATAGACATTTATAACGTAACAGTCTTCCATCTGGAAGGTTCCAGATTCGAAATCCACTGGCGGCGATCAAAGACCATTGAGATTATAGAATAATGTCGGTGGTTCGGAATTCACCTTTTTTTGTAAGTCCAGTTGCAATCTTTGTTTCGAATCGGGTGAAAGTTTATCGTTATACGTTTTTCGAGTTATGGGAACTAGAGAGAAACATAGTAAAAGAAGCCCGTTCTCCTTAATTACTTACAACTTTATTTATGATGTAGCCAAAGCAGAGGGGACAACCCTATGATGATATCATGTCTTCAACTAGAAGGCAATTAGTGTATGGAGAATGAGGGAACTTGAATGTCTTGTTATTGCATTTCTGCGAAGGAGATAACAGTCTAGAGACGTAGTGGATTTTTTAATATAAATAAAAACAAAATACAATATATCTTACCTCATCAATCGATTGGGAAAATTCGAGTATAGGGTTTGCTTTTGAAATTGGCTTATCCCTGTAGCTAATTTTTACTCGCTCAGGTAAAAGTTCCCTAAAACAAATTTCGAAAATTATATCTGCTTTCAAAGAACATCAATTACTTACACTGCATAGAACGTCAACTCGCCAAAAAAATTTTCCTCAAGTCCAGTTTCTAAAAATACTCGAATATTCATAGTCCATTTACCATCTCCTTTGGATACAGTGACATCAACGTCTCGAATGATTGCAACGTCGTAGATTTCTAGAACTACTGGCTTCCTGAAAGTAGTGGTAAGGGGAGGATTTAACAATTTCTACCCAGAGAAGACTTACCATATTCCAACCGATGGTGCGGCCAGACCCCAATCCCATGAAAAACTAGCTTGCATTTTTCGTAGAAAATTCATGTGACATTCACCATGATAACGAGCTGGGGGACAGTTTGGAGGTGTAAAATTGTTTATTTCGCTTAAGTGTTTGGCAGCATGAACCGGAGATGTGAGAAACACTTGTAATTTATTTTCTTCTTTTAACTTCTCCTTAATGCTATAGGAATATCGAACAAACATATTATTTGTTTCGCCCAAAATTTCGTCGTTTAAAAAGATTTTGGCAATTGTGTCAATTCCATAAAATGTCAGATTAATAAACCGGACTTTATTGTAATCCTGTGGACCTGTTTATTTAATGCAATTATTAATTTTCAAGGACTATTAAAATGTATAATTTTCAATTACGATCAAACGTCAAGGTGTACGTCCAATTGTCGTAGGCAATCCACCTCATGTTGACATCGTTAAAGGAATCCAACACTTGATCAGGTTTTGTATGATCAAGTGCGCTGTATACGCCTGATGGCAAATCTACCTTTTTCGTAATTGCTAGAAAGGAACATTGTTAAACCTTCTCCAATTACAATTAAAACAAATAAATAATACACAAATAATTTTACTGATATTTTTAAGAAACCTGAAGCAAACAAATTGTGTTTTGTAAGATCTGTTGGTGTACTTTTCATTCATAATCAAGTTTACAGGAATCGAGTTTTTTACTTGTAAAAAGTATAAATATTACGATGACGTCATGATTGACCCTCCTTCAAAAGTAACATATGTTTTACAGGGTATGAAGTGATCATACAATTTTCACGTAGGTATACCTTTTAACTATTAGGTTATAAGTCATCACAGCTCACTCTAAATACAAGCCTGGAATGATGTGCTAGCAGCCTGAGTTTTGTGGTGTAAACAAACTATGCTTGTGCCAAAATATAAATATAAAAAGCCGGCAAGCTTCGATAAAAAATTTTCACTCTCTTATTTCCATTTTTCCTTTAAATGATATTATCGCTGAGAGAAATACATAGTTTCAGAAAACTTGTGTAGGTATAATATCATTTCCTCTTAGTCAAAAGAATTGCGAATTATTTAATCAACTTATACCATGGATCGCTCTGAGGCGAAAAGGATTGTGTCGCTGGAGTGGGTAAGATGATCTATTAGAACATTTGAATCCGTCAAGGTAGCAGGATTAGATGGTATATTCCCAGCCCTACTTCAGTGGGGCAGTGAAAAAATACTATACTGAGCCGAAGTCCTTTAGACCCGTGATCCTGACGTCTTTTCTGTTGAAAACAATAGAGAGGACTTACTACATCGAAGGGACTGTGCCCATTAGTTATCCACTAAGTAGGAACCAGCACGCTTATTGTCTTGCTGGCACTCCAACAGGTGTTGCGAGTGGCAGAAGAAGAGCTTAATGGCAAGAGCATAGCGATGGCCGCAATAATATACATTGAAGGAGCCTTTGAAAATATAGACTTCGGTAGGCTGGAGGATGCTCTGATCGAACGTGGAACTAATCCTACTGGGGAGATGAATTGGTAATATGAAGTCAAGAGCAGTAAATATCCAGAGAGGTGAATCGAGATTGCGCGGGAGAGTAGGCAGGGAGGAGTGTTATCCCCCATTCTGTGGAACATTACTTTTGACTCATTACTACGCAGACTCAAGGAAGAAGGCATACACAAGTTGGGTTATGCCGACGACATCGCAATTATGACAAGGGACAAGTTTATACGCGCCGTAGCAGACGCAATAAAGAGAGCTCTGGGGGTGGTGGAGCAATGGTGTGTGGAACAGGGGTCCTTCACAAATTCAAGGAAGTCTGATCTAATCGTTTTCACTAGGAAAAGGAACAATCTAGACTTTATAATAGTAGAACTCTTTAGAGAAGAACTTACTGTCTCGGGTTCGGTCAAGTATCTAGGGGTATTCCTAGATTCAAGACTTAGCTGGAAAAGACATGTTGAGGAAAAAATCCAAAGAGCGAACAGGGCTCTACATTAATGTGTGAGGGTGTGTTGTCGAAGGTGGGGCACCTCATCAAGGGCTGTATACTGCACTATACTATGACGTTGAGACTCATTATATCGTATACCTCGATGGTCTGGTGACCAAGTGCTTTAAATACCACCGTAAAAAGGCAATTGAGTAAGGTTCAGAGGCTAGCGTGTGTGGGGATAACAGGGTCCCTTCGAGCCACGCCGACAATTGCGTTAGAGATGATATTCAGTTTGCTGCGGGTCTTCGCATGGATATAGTCGCAAACTGTTACATGTCTGGTGATAACCATGGGCATAGGAAAATACTGGAACTTGTTAAAAATAAGATACCGGAATTAGAAATGCCTGCTGATGGTATAAGCAAAGTAAGGCTAATTGAGAAATACCATGAAATGCTTAAAAGGGATGGGTCCCTCTTGAAAACCGTCTAACCGACGCTACAATTTTCAAGGATGGATCCAAAATTGACGGGAGGGTAGGTGCAGGGATCTTCAGTAAGGCGGAGTTCAAAACATCGCTGGCCTTGCAGTGTATCCTCAAAATCAACGCGTGTGTCTCATTAAATGAGATCACACTGGCGTGGGCCTAAGGACACGTATGAATCGAAGGAAACGAGAGAGCAGATGTACTGGCTAAACTGGGAGCTGCTTCGAGTTTCCAAGCTTCGGAGCCGTTCACAGCCCTAGGCAGGGGAACGGCAGTGGTCCTGTTAGAGACGTGGGCCACGAGGGAACACTGGGATCAGTGGAATGTCGCGGACTCGTGTAGACAAGTTAAGATGGCAATTGTGTAAGTCTTACCCGAGTCTAGGAGTGGTATGGCTTGCATTTAAAATATTAAATATTAATATAGGATTTTTTTTTAAATTTGAAATAAAAATAATTAATTTAAATTGATTTTATGTATTGTAAGAAATAGTTCAAGCTTACAGAAGATTTTACTTAAAATTAAACTAATTCGGCCGCCCTGCTACCATGGTTAAATTAGCTATGGGTTAGTAATATTATTTATGAAGTTTTAGTTTATTTTTATTATATGAGTTCAGTATTATTGTTTTTATATTATGTTAGTTGATGAATTATATTTTACTTCCCTGTAGACGTGGCCACGTGCGAAAATGCTGATGATATTTCGGTCCCTGTTCTAAATTTCTTGTGCGTGCTTCTCCGTAGATTGAACTTTTGCGTGTTAATTTTACTGTTTATATTTTGCTTAAATAATGATGCTTTGTTAAGATACTTTAGCTTTTACTCAATTTACGTTTTTTTTTAAATACTTTAGCTTTTACCAAATTTACTTTAAGCTTGTGACTTGGTCGACCACTCAAAATCAAGAGAGCCAGGAAACCCATCCCCGTTTTCGAATACCCTGTTCACGGCCTCGAGTATGCGCAAGAGAGCTTACATCATCTTCCGGCTTGAGTTTCGTTAGGGCTGGCATGTAGGAATTGGCGTGTAAGAGTCAGTTCGATGAGTTCGGTTTTTTTTTAAATGTATTATTTTTGTAAATATGAGCATGTTTTATTTTTTCTACTATGGCACTAAGCAGGACCTTTTGCACTTTATTCATTTTAATAATTATTATTATTTCTATTCTCGATTTAGAGGTTCTTTAAACATATTCATATTAAATTTTAATATTGATTGAAATATTCATATTTTACATCATTTGTTAAGTTTATTTCATTGCTACTATTTTATTCATTATTAATCATTTAGGTTATTTATTTATTATTATGTTATTATTCCTTTAGTTTATTTATTTCTATTGGTTACTAATTTATATTATTAGTTAAGTATATTTCATTCAACTTTATACTTGACCTCTTTCGAAATGTCTGGATAAGTAGAATAAATCGTGCTTATTTTCTCTACGATAGTATAAATATTCTTAAGGCTTTTTTCTGCGTTTTATTAATTCGGATTTAAACTAAGGCTTGAAAATTTAAACACCAGGGGTCACTTTACAATTGTAGCGATCAGACGTGCTGAACAAAGGAAGGTCCTGGATATGGATCGTAGGGCTCTGAGATGGCTGACAACACTACTAACAGGACATGGTAACTTCAGATGTTATCTAAAGAAGATGAACATTGTTAAGGATTATACCTATAGGCTATACCTAGAGGAATAAGAGACGGTGGTGCACATAGTGTGCCAGTGACCTGTACTAGCAAGTAGAAAAAGAAATCTGGTGGGACACCACTGGATGGAAGAAAGAAGAGTGGCGGAGCTGTTTTATAAGTAAATGCTTGCGCTGACGCGAAGAATCGTAGTGAGGGAAGAAAACTGGATTAGTCCGGGCCTGTCTCGCAGATATCTCAAGGGGTAGGGATGAAAAGGGACTCGGATAAAGTGGTTTGTTCCGACAAATTCCCAAAGGGGTGTTTTTAGTGAGTAAAAATCCCACACTACAAGATACAATCGGGTTTTCTGGTATTTTTGGGAGATTTTCCCCTCTCACTAAAAAAAATAAAAAAATAAAAATATGTCCGGCTATACGAATTACACTGCCAAAAGAGAAATTGTTCTCCTGAGAGCTAAAAACTAGATACGTGCTCACTGAATTTGGTCAAGAAGAAATTTTTATTTGGTAGCTGAGATTTATTTTGCAGTACAAATTTTTACAGCGTTGCCAGACTATTCTTTAAAGTTGTTCTTCTACTTCGTATTTATTCTGTGCTTGTACTTTTATTCGTTGAGTAAACCATAATATGGTTTAATTTCCAATGAATTAGGAAATTAAATTTTAACTTTCAGTATTACTTCTCTAGTAGTAAGTTTTAAAAATATTTTTGCTGCTTTAGACTGAAAGGTCTCTTTTATGTTAATTTTGAAGAAAGAGAGCTTATTATGTATCAGTTATGTCGGTAATTTTATTTTGTTTTTGGTTAGTGCGTGTGCAGTTGTTCTTTGTTTCAATGAAGGCGCAATCTTTGGCACAAAAAACGTACAAAACAAATGAAATATTGACGGGATTTTTCTGTGGTAAAATGGCCACATTTTGTTTTTGATTATTCGATCTCTTTTGTTACATATTTAAAGTTTTTTTTTATAAGAGGGAAAGTTAAAATACTAGCTAACCTTAGAATTAGCAGATTTTCGTCTTGCACGTTATAAGCTAAATTATCTAATAATAAAATTTGAACCCTTTTACTAAAACGTTTTTTCACCCACTATGGAACAGAGATGAGTTAAGGTCTGTTTGTTTCGCTCTACTTGTTCTACACTACACTGAGTGCAAAATTTACGTCAAACGGCGTTTGCTTTGCTCTCAGTGTAAACTTAGTGCAAATGTACAGCGTTTGTTTGGCTACAAAAAAGTGGAAATTTCTGCACTGCACAACATTTGTCAGGCAATTCTCAAACAAAACTGGTTTTAATTGAAGCGATTTTAATTAATTATCAAACGAACCACACGTAATTTCTTGCACTAAAGTCGGTAATTTATTATTTTCAATTTTATTTGTAATATTAAAAAATTGTATTAACTAAAACACGTTCTATTAAATATAACTGACAGAAAATTACAAATTGTTTGTTTCGCTGACGTTAGTGCAAATTTATACACTTTTGAACGTCACATTGATTACACTCTACACTACTTCTGCACTTTCCATGCAGCGAAACAAAAAAACCTTGTGATAGTGTGCGGCATACGCGGTGAAATTTTAAATAATTGAGAAAAATTCCTTCAAATCAAAAGACGTTTTCTTATACCTGCGCGGCGTTTTGACATACGCACGGTTTTTGTATTCACGTGATCCAAATTTAAATTTTGGTCGTAAAACTCTTACGGAATTACATTAAAGTTTAACTGTTAAAACGGCCTGTAAAATTAGAAAATTATGTCTTTATCAGAAAGGCCGGTCGTGTTTAGAAATTGTAATATTTCTTAATTCTGCTCGAGTTTTGAATAGTTTTTGTCTTTGGATTTTTCCTAACTTCACTCAGATAGGTGCAATTTAAGTACATATTTTATACAGAGAAAATTAATTTAGAAAATTATTGTTTAGGGCGACAGTGACACTTTCGATATTGCTATTTGGGTAAGATCTTCGCACACACGTCTCTGTTTTTTGTGGTGGCTTATAGATTGATTATTTCTACAGATTCATCTAAAAGATTACTACGGGATATAATGAAAACTTACAAACTAAACTACGAACTCGAGGCCAAGAACAAACTAGCAGGAACGCTCTAAGGACGGCGGTTGACGCTATCCACGACCCCACATCAACCAAGACTCTTAGTTAATAATTTTTTTTATGTATATAATGACACAATCGTTATAAACAAAAAATCCTAAAAAACTCTAGCTACCCTAAAAAATGTACAGTATTCAAAACAAAAGACACAATAGTTAGCGATCAAAAAGAACATAAGAAATGACACGGTACGTTACTCTAAAAATGTTTCGTAAAAACGACTCTAAAAAAATAGTAAAAAGCCTGTAAAAATAAAATACAAGAAATTTAAAAATGCCTCCAAGAGAGTGCCAGCTCTAAGAAAAGTTGTCAAAAATTTTGAAAAAATTCCGAAACAAATCCTAGCACTAAACAAAAATATCCGAAACCGTGAAGAAACTTAAACAAGAACATGATTGTCTGCGTGTTCCCAGAGGGTAGATGCAGCACCGGGCGAAGTTCCTACTTCGGGAACCACTGCTTCCAAGCATTGTATTCTCCGTAGAGCCGTAGTCACTTTTCTAGTCCTCCGGGAGCACTCATCAGGTAGGTCAGTACTACATCGGGCCGCTGAGAGGGGGGGGGGGGGGGCGAAGGGGGTAAACCCCCCGGGCCCGGGCTTTCAAAAGGGGCCCCGTCATCAAGTCATCAACAGAAAATATTTCCATTTTAATTATATATATAAAAAAAATGTTTCACGATCGAAAAAGTGTAATATACTAGACAGATTTTACATTGAAAGTCACTCATTCGATTTCATATGGGCTCGTAAACGCTTAGTCCCGGGCCCGAAATCCCTTTCACGGGGGCCGTATGTGGTACCCCCCGGGCCCGAATTTTGTCTCTACGGGCCTGGTACTACATATATTGCCTTGTTATGCAATGAATGTTTTCACAGTATGTAGATAGACACTATTACGCATAGAAATGAAATGTACTAAACTATCTTCCATAGGTGCCTTATTTATATTTTAGATACACCCATTAAAAGAAAAACAATTTTCTTTTCTTATTCTCCAATAACCAAATTGTACGTATGAAACAACAATTGAGATAATTTTTGGATTTTAGCGTTTACCCTTTTATTTTGAAGATTTTGTATCTAGCCTCTCTAACAGCCTTTTTATAGATCCCCTAACACCTTGTAGTGCATGGGATGGAAGAAGAATTTCGCTCGATTCGACGACAACGGTTGGAAATGTATCTAAAAATTTAGAAGAAACAACAATGGAACGCCCCCAGTGGGCTTTAAACTTGGGACACTCATGTTGAAAGGCCAACACGTTATCACTTACTGCACCGGCGCTCTGATAATCACTTGGTATTAAAATTTAATATAATGGTTGTTCGTTCTATAAGAACTTTTGATAAAACATGTTCTAGTATGCTTAACGGGAGGTTACCGTTCATAGGCATGAAAAATGCGTCAACTTTGGGATTTTTTTCGGGTATATAATGAATATTTATTGAAACAGCAGTTAGTATAATTTATTTCCCCATAAATCAAATTTTTTTATTAAAACAAAATCCAAAATGGAGGCTGTAACTCCTATAAACTGTAGCCATGCACCGCATGCATTGGTTTGCGCAGGTCGTTCCACCCCCTTGTCAGTTAATCTAAAACAAAAAGGGGTAAACAATTATTAATCGACATGAATTTTGGGGGACCTTATCGTTTTTAAATTTGCTGAAAACCCCCAGATATCAAAAAAAAAGACGTTATATTTTCACCGTTTTTTTTAGCTCTACAAGTAAGAAACTAAATGGAGTGGCCCAACAGCAGAAGTTTCCGTAGCCAATTATAAAATGTGTGAGTTAACACACAACATTAACAGCACAGGGCAGGTTGAAGAAAAAATCGTTGGTGCTTTGGTGCAATTTTTAAACTTCTGGAGAAATCTGTTTAAAATTGCAATTTAAAAGCAGCTTATTCACTAAAATTTTTAATTTTTGTTATGGCTTTTCATCACATTAATATATTGTTAAAACAAGAAATTTAACTAATTAATTTGCAAATCTGTAAACACTTCAATAATAAAGTTTTCATTTGCTAACTCCTTGCAAAATTTAATTACACCACCGCCTTTGGTAGTGGTAACTCAAGAAAATATGGCTGCTGAACCAAAGGTCAACAAAGTGTACCTTAACGCAAAGAGTGGGTATTTTACAAAATAGTGTGTTTAATACCGCTTGGAATATTCTTATCACAACAGAAAGTTATTTTATCTACTTTATCTGTTAAATGAAATCCCGGGGTCTTTTAAATAACTTGAATTTTTGCAAAATTGCACTTCACACTTCATTGTCACTAATCGTTTAAAACTTGAACTTTTCTCAAATAGTTTTGACATTACACGCAATAGTTTTATATTTTTGAGCTTCGCAATCAATTTAATTCTTACTTCAACTTTACAGGACGATAAAATTATCACTTTTTTTACCTACAAATCTCGTTTAAAGAAAAACGAAAGACAAGTGACAGCAGGAAAAGAAAATTGAGAGCAAAAGAATGGTAGAAATCGGCACACTCATGTACACGGATTTTACACGCTATGGCTACTCCATTTAGTTTCTTACTCGTAGTTTAAGCTTCAATGGATGCAAAAAAAAAGTTTTAGTCGAAAAAAAAGGCTCCCGAAGTTTAATTTCCTTTACGGTTGAACAAATTGCAAGTCAATCGGTTCATCCGTTGAAGCTGTAGAGCGCCCCGGGCGCTGAAAAATGCTGTTTCGAGAAAATTGCAGTTTTAAGTTATAGAAAATCGTTTTTAATGTTTGTTTTTGACACAACTTAAATTTAGTCAGCTATCCCAACACCATACAGTATTTGTTTCGCTGGATCTGAAGGTTGATCAGGTTGATTGATAAGGTAGCGGAAAAATGTCGTCTCGCAAGGCACAAGAGCGCCTCAGCTACCTGTTTTCCAGCCGGCGCGCGGTTCCGCTCAATGCGCTATAACCTTTAAACTATATCAGTTTTTACAAAATCCTTTTAACTACATATACTGGACACTATAAGGATTCAAATTTTATTTTTGAACGTCATGAACGGTAACCTCCCCTTAAGGGGTCTTCTACCTTGTTGGTTTCAAAAAATCGATAATTTTTTCTTTTTTGCATTTTTTTAATGTAGAACGTATCAGGAACATACTCTGGACATCATATAACGGAAGTCTTATAATTTCGGGATGTTAGAAACTGTCAAATACAGCTCCACGTGCCGTGCCCGAAAACTTGTTTTACCAATTGTACCAATAGACGGTCTATTGTATACTTTATATGGCTGTGTGCGTGTGTCTTCTGTAAACTATTTGAAATTTGTGGGTTCGGGGGCATTCCACGTAAAGCGGACAGGTAAAAAATTTCGATGTTTCCGATTTTAGTAACATTTGATTATGTTATACTTATATATGTTACAGTTTCAAAGCGTACAATTTACATCATTAAAGCTTCGCAAAATATGATTTAACATTCTGACTCCATACAAAAATTCCCACCTTGGGGCGCCGGCCGCTCCGCTTCGAAACTGTAACTGGTCTAGCTCCTAAACGATTCTACGCCCATTATTAAACTTGGCAAGCATTATCTATACACTATTAGCTATTTTTAGAAAAGAATTAAAAAAAATTTAATTAGTCGAACTTTGTGGAAGTTTCAAAAATTTAAATATATTTTTTTTCTAAAAAAATTTTTTTTTAATATCCAAAAATGCATTTAAAAAGCTCATTAAATGAAGTATAAATTTGACTACTTTATTTATTTTATTGTAACTTTTTAAAACTGGGTAATGGTTTGAAAGAAAACTTGACGTCGGAAACAGATTGATCGTAAGTAACTTTTCGTCCAAGGTTCATGCATGAACATCTTTAAATGAGATTTCCCAAAAATTGCGTCTTTGCAGCTGGTTTACATGATATCTCGAAAAATAATTAATCGATTAACTCAAGATCATTGAAAAACCTGTCGCTTTCGTCTGACGAAGGCTTTTTGAAAATTCTACATTTTAACAATTTTTACAGCTGTTTTTGACCCTAAAAACGTGAAAAAATTATTATATTTTAAATGTCGAAAATTTTGTGAAATTTTTAAATTTTGAAAATTCCGTTCGACAAACAATAGCCAAGGGGACAGTAAAACTAAACCTTTTTTGAATTTTTGTTTTAGCAACTTTCATGAGCTGAATCGTGTCAACCGTTTTGATATGAACTTTTTGTAAGGGGTACTTCAAGGTCGAACAAAGGTCAAACCAGAAACAATAAAAATATAAAAAAAATTATTTTCAAAGTATAAGAATAAACGAGTTGAACCCAAAAAACCGCATTGATGTCCCTACGACTCATCCTCGAAAAACAGTATCAAAAACGGCCTCGTAAGGTAGAAGACCCTTTTGATGATTATGAAATATAGAATATCCCTGTCGTTGCGAAGTGTTGTGGTTTGATTTAAAATTCACTTCTAATCTCCATATTAATAGTATTACTACCTGTCTTAAGGGCTTACACCACTCGAGATTTTCAAAAATTAAATTTTTTGTTTTTTGGCTAGATAAATTAATAAGATAAGAATATTTTAAGCGTTTAACCATTTTAAAATTTCAATTATTACCGGAGTCATAGCAATTAGAAGTGAGCGCGGCAGATAACAGACCTGCAATCTCAGGTAGCGACCTGACAGATATGAGCAGTCAAAGTCTTGCAATAGGTATTGTTGAACATACTGGAGACGATGCATGCTTTGTGCACGCCTGGAATGGGTCCGAAAATGAAAATCGTTGTTTTCAACATAAATGGATTGAAATTTGAAGGTCACAAGCATTGCAACATAATTTGGGGAATATTTTCGGGGTAATTTTTTTCGTCATCGATATCCCGCGAATAAAAACTGATACCGACTTCCTGATGGTGCCAATCGTCGCGTTATACCATAAATATGAGTCGATTAGATTATCATTAACTTTGGTCGAGCCGTTTTTTTGTTTAAACAAAAAGACTGAAAATAAGTAGATTTTGGAATTTCTGGAGAAAGAAAGCTAATAATGGATTTTAAGATTTCTTGAAAAAGATTTATTCGATTTAATTTTTTCTGGTGACAATCAAAATTTTTAAATACTAAATATTGTCATAATAATAAAACAATAGTGAAAAGAATAAAGGAGTTAATCGAATAATACTGATTTTTAATAAAAAAAAAAAACTAACGAATTTCAATCAATTAATATTGTTTAATGATTCAAATGCTTACTTTATTATTGAATACTCATTCATAATATTTAATATTAATTATACTGGGAAGTTGGTCGTGTGTATCTCAAGGGTCGCACTTAGGTCTTCAGCTAGTTTTCTTTTGCGTTTTGCTCGAAACTACTTTTTTCAAAGTGGTGTACAAGATATCTGAAGATCTATTTAAGGGGTTAGGCCATTCTAGAATTTTCAAAAAATCTATTTTTTTAATGGTTCCTTAGGACCTCAAAAATGATGTCCCAAAAGATTATGGACGGGAAAAATCTCTAAGTACTCAATTTGCGAATTTGCGATTAAAGGTACTGCAAAATTATTCTGAATTTTTACTACTCAAAACTTCTAAGGCGTTTATCTCAAAACTGTATTTTTTCAAGTTGGCCGGAAACATATGTCAGGATGGATGAATAAGTGGGAGGGAAATGTACAGTAAAAGATCGGATTCAGACACAACACAAATTTATTCAAACAAATAAACAAAGTTCTTCTCGTTACTAACGAAGAATCGATATGTCGGCGGCAACAAACAAAACGTTAAATAGCCAACTGGCTATACGGCGGTGGCGGTACTTAATTCCTAAACAAAACGTGAGGTTATCACGGCGTATGATGATCGACTGTCTTCAGTCTTGTGTCTTCTCTCGAAAAAGTTCACCACTCTTCAGTGGTGGTACGGTGGTATTGATTTGGTTCTGGGTTGCCAGGGAGGAAACTATGACACCAGGGTCGGATCTTATCAGACGCGTTGACGGAACAAAACCGTCTTCCAGATATCGACATACCTTCCATGTCCTCTTCAGTGGTGGTACGGTGGTATTGATTTGGTTTTGGGTTGCCAGAGTAGTCTGACTCAGACAATTTTCAACCGATTTATTTGAAATTTTGAATGTATAATATCTTTACAAATACATTGCCTATGGAAGTACGTAGGATTTTTTTTATATTGCATAGTTCATTTGTTTTTACAATTTTCTGACGATTTTTCAAGCAAATTTTGCACTTTTCACCTTAGAAGTGCGCCATGTGGCCAAAAATCAATATATCGAAAAAATCCTACGTACTTCTATAGCTGTTGTTATATATAATCAAAAAATTCAATGGCTCATCATAATTCAAAAATTACAAGAACTGTTTGTCCTGTCGTGGACCCTGGCAAAATGGAGACGTTATCGCAAAAACGCTCCACAACCGCCATTTTCAAATTAATCGCTTAAAAAAATTTATTGTATTGTACGTAATTTATTGTATTGTATTTATTGAGGTATTTTGCAGTTTTTCTGAAAAAAAATCCCCAAAAAAGTCAATTTTTTGGCCTCTAGAGTGTCCTAACTCCTTAACCGATTTTGATAAAATTTAAATCACATATTTTATACAGTATTATCTACGATATATGATAGGATTTTTTTGATTGGGTTTCACGTTCATGAATTATGAATTTTTTTAATTCAAAATTTCGATAAAAATCAGATTTTTTTTCAAACAGCTGTCATTTCTACACAAACTTTTTTAAACTATTTTGTCCTACGCCTTTCTTAGCTATTACCTTCCTAAGTAAGAAAAAAATTATCCTTAATTTTTCCGCCGATCCGTGACAGAGAAAATCAGTACACCATTAGCAAGGATTTTCAAAGGAGGGTCCTATTTATCTCATATCTCCGTATTTGTAAAAATTTTTTTTTCGTTATTATTACAAATTATTCATAAAACTACTATGTTTATGTCTCAAATAAATATTATTCCATATACTTAATAGCTGCGTCAAAATTTTTTTTATTTTTATACCTACTTTTACGAGCGCCAAGTTGGTGTAACCCCTAAATGGGGAAGTTTTAGTAATGGAAAATGAAATATTTTGCAGGTCTCAATGTTTTGGGGCTTGTAGACATTTTTTAAACACATTGTGTGTGGGAGTGAACAAATTTTTCCACAAATTTATCGCGAAGAAACGATCCAAATAACAACATAGTTAAGTTTGGTAACCAAACAATAACCGATCAGTTTTTGTCGTCACCTGGCAAGTACCAAAAGTAGTATGATTGACTAGTAACTTGAAAGTTGTGTCCCGGCTTTTCTGGCTAGTGGCAACCGAATTGTGGTAGAGTAAGATTAGTGAATTAATAATTTCTATATATTAATAATTTTTTATTATCTTATCTTTGGAGACGGAGTTGGATTAATTCGTTGAGCCGCACGACCACCATGCCATGGGTCCCGGGTTCGAGACTAGGTCTCCCCGTGAGCTTTTATTAAGAAATTGAAAATAATCCACTCCATCTCTGGGCTTTTGTATAGCTAGCAGCAATACAAAAACAAGACATTCAAGTTTCCTCACTTCCCTTACCCTAATTCCCTTTCAGCCAAAACCATGCTAACGCATAAAAGGGTTGTCCCCTAGGATTTGGCCAAATCGCATAAGAAAATAAATAATTTATTGAAGTGCCCGATTTTGTTAATACGCACTTGCGACATTGAGGCCATATATAACATTGAAACCTTTTAAAACAGTTTCAATTTTTCCATAACCGGTGGGTTTCACATTTAGTGGACTGAATCGCTGCGGAACTTACACTAGGTAAAACGATTTTTCGTAGGAAACAGGTCATAAAAAATAAAGAACGAAGAACCGAAGTGGAAAAAATCGCTATAATTAATAAATGATTCTTCTGTAATTTGAACTTTCCGCCTTTTTGGCAAAAGTGTATAATTTTTTCATGACCCTATGTTGCGAGCTGGACAAAAGCCCAGAGAAGGAGTGGATTTTGCATTTATTGCAAATGAAAAACTTATAGGTAGGCCGAGGCTCGAACCTGCATCCCTGCGACTAAAATTTCACATTTAATCAAATATTTCTGGTAATTTCCGTTAATAAACTGTACATGTTTTTACTTTGTCGGAAAGATAACTTAGTCTGCTTTTAATTAATATAAATATTTTTTTTTCATAAAACTAATAGTTTTAGCGGTAGGGGAGTTTAAGGAAAACTTACCCTCTGGTTGCCATAAGAAGCAATGTAAACAAATTTTTCAATACCCGATCAAAAATGGTTTTGGCCCCGAGAGTCTTCTTTAGCTTGAGCTAACGATATCTGGTATGTATCCACTCCCCGATGGGAAAGCCGATATTGGAATTTTGATAACCGCCTCAAACGTGTCAAAGGAAGCTACTGCTTCGGTGTGATTCCATTCATTGGACGCGGATATAAGTGACATTCATTGCGCAGTAGACTGAAACGAAAAAGCGACTTACTGAAATATGAAAGGCGATTCCAAGACCCTGAAACGAGCCCAGACGAGTCACAAGACGATTAGGAGTGTCTTCAGTTAAAGTTTGGAGGGTTATTGATCCAGCAGGGTGACGTTCATATCATTATGTCCCTGTTCAAGGACTACTGGGGCTAAAATTTAGATAAATAGATTTTTTTATATATATTTCGGTGCTTTTATATGTATAGAATAAGAAGTCTAAGTATAAAAGTCGGCCTATGTTTATCTTTGAAAATACAGCTGTCACCAGGCTATGAAAAATTAATTTTTAATATCAAAAGTACTAGTTTAATCTTGAAACGTGTTTTTCTCAAAACTTCATCTTTTAAATTTGCTGCTACGTTAACTCGAACACAATTTATTGTTTCGATTAAAAAAAATGTTTATAAGTTAAGTACAAGTTTTGTTGTACAACGAACAATGGATTTTTTGCTTGGATCAAAAATGCCAGTTTGACAGCAAAAAGGAAAATTGTATACTTATTTTCAAAACGCTGCCATTCTTACAACTTTCAATATTTTATTATATTCATTTTAATTATGATTTGATTTTTAAAATTCCAGTCAATGTGGAGGCGGCGATCACAGCACTGAACCTACTTTTTTTTGCAGACGTCCCGTTACTGCGGCATAAGCAGGGGCGGACACATCCTAATTTCTGGGGGGGGGGGGCATGTCATACGAAAACCAACTTTTGAAGACCAAATTTCGGTTACTTGGCGAGGGGGGGGGGGGGGGGGGGGAACTGAAATTAGAAAAATCCCTTATTAAGTGATTCCCTGATTTCAACGAAATGGAGAAAAACCTATCTACTATATTTATATATACTATAAAATCGATTTCCTCTTGGATTTTTGGCAATCACCGCTTTTTGGTTAATCTTCGTGAACATGCCAAAGCCGTCAACCCAGTCAAATTATCTTCTCCCATTCAAGTTCTTAACCACGTTTTTAATCAACGGAAGGACGTGGCGCTCATATTGTCACAACCGGACGGATGGACTGTCTTACAACACAGAAAATATGAACACTCGAACACGTGATGGCTACGGTGAACATTTACGTAGGTTGCCACTTAAGTTTTGAGATATGGCAACACAGTTTGAATATTTTTTTAATGGTAATCGTACTCAGAACGCTTTGTCGTACGAGTACTATTTGTGTTGTTTACAGGTAGGTATTTGAAACATTCATCTAGGTCAACAAATGGAATTAAATCGTGAACATTTTCGTGCGATGATTTTCTATGACTTTCGACGTGGATTAAATCAACAACAGTGGGCCGATCAACTCGCTTCGACTTTTGATAATGAAGCACCATCTCGAGCCACCGGGTTTCGCTGGTTTTCCGAAATCAATCGTAGTCGCATTTCGCTACAAGACGAATTTCGTGAAGGTCGTCCTAAATCGGTTGTTGTGCCAGAAAAAATCGATGATGTGCGTGAACTGATATTGCGAGATCGTCATGTGACATACCGTGAGATTGAGGCATGCTTGGGCATTAATTCCACTTGCACTATTTGGTCATCAAAAAGATTTGTTCTCGTTTTATACCGCATAATTTGATAATCGCTCAAAAAAAAAGGATCGTGTCGATTGGTGCAAAGAAATGTTGAAAAAATTCAATCGCGGTGCTTCAGAAGTCGTCTCTAAGATCAAGACAGGCGACGAATCATGGATCAATATATAGGAACTCGAAACTAAGCAAAAATCGACAGTATGGGTTTTTCAAGACGAGCCAAATCCAACAAAAGTTGTTCGCGCACGAGGCACATCGAAGCAAATGGTCGCCTGTTTTTTCGAAATAATTAGACATGTTGCCACCGTGACATTACAGTAACGTAGAACGGTCAATTCTGAATGGAACAGCACCATTTGTTTGTCAGAAATGTTCTGAAAAAATAAGGGAAAGCAATCGCAGAAGACGAATCATTCTCCACCATGACAATGCAATCCCTCACACATCGGCTCAAGCAAGTGAATTTTTGAGCATTCAAAACATCGAACTGATGGGTCATCCGCCGTACAGTGATTTCTTCTTATTCCTGAAGATCAAAAATAAAACGTGAGCTCAACGTTTTTCGATGCCTGAAGAAGCGGTTGATGTGTTCAAATCACATGTTTTGGAGGTTCCTCAATCGAAGTGGAAAAAGTGCTTCGAAAACTGGTTCAAACGCATGCAAAAGTGTATTGATCTTCATGGAGAATACTTTGAAAAACAATAAAGCCATTTTCGATTATAAATATTTATTTTTACTTGTCTATCTCAAAACTTAAGTAGCAACCCTCGTATTTTGAAAATGTGAACTTTAAAATTTTATGTCCGTTAAGTGTAGGGCAAACCGGGGCTATTTGACACAAGTGAAAACCCGTATTGTCGAAGCTATTTTATCAGAAAGTGACGCGTAGCAAACACTACCTCCACACAAAATTTGAGATTAGATATCATGATGGAAGCGTCTTTTCGGTTAAATTTGTGTTTTTGCGCATCGTGCGAAATAAATCGAGTGCAGTGAAAATAAGTGAAAATTAAATTTTTTTTTGTTTTTTTTTTTTGTATATACGATGTAGACAAATCCTAGGGGACAACCCTCTGATGCGTTAGCATGGTTTTGGCCGGAAGGGAATTAGGGTAAGGGAAGTGAGGAAACTTGATTCTTGTTTTTGCATTGCACCTGGTCTCGAACCCGGGACCCATGGCATGTTGGTCTTGCCGCTCAACGCATTGATCCAACTCCGTCTATTGTTAGAAAGGAAAAGGTGTAGGTGTGTTCTTATGCGCAAAGTGTCTGCTAAATTATGATGAACGGGATTTGTGCACTTCTACTAGGCATAGTGGTTAATCAGTCGATGGTGTGCTTCGGCATGCCTCGAGGCTATTCGATACAAATTGCACGGAGCTATTTGATGCATCTGTAAATTGTGTATTTTCATGTTTTTATGCATTAATATGTTACTTTTTTGCAGCAAAATGGTGCGAACAAGCGACAACCGGTGGATTTCGGACAAACAGAAGAAGAAAATCACAGCGGCGAAGAAAAGCAAGAAGTGAAATGTTTATTTCATTCATTTTTTTTATTTTAATAAAAATTCACAAAAATATCCAACACTTTTAACTTAATTTGCAATAGCAGTCATTTAGTGTTCATTTAATTGCATTTTCAGGGGTTAAGTTGGATTAAAACTAACTCTATTGCAATTCAGCTAATTGTATCAAATAGCCCCGAGGTCGGGGCTTTTTGATACAAGACGTATTTTTTTCAAACGCAATTTTCACCCATTTCCCCTGCGCGGATCGGAAAACTGTCTGATGCAAATTTGTAGGTCTGCTATTTTTCTACAAAACTGCACCATTCATTTTCATGTCTAATGCAACAAATTCCCAGAAAAAGTTGATGACAAATGTTGTATCAAATAGCCCCGGTCTCCCCTATTCATCTTCGATAAAAGCACATAACAAAGGAAATATGAAGCGTTTATTGCGTGCGAGGTGATAATCTCCCAAGGACACCGAAGGACCCGAATATTACTGATAGGGTGAGATTTTGACTAACTCTAGGGATTAGCCGAATAAGACCACGTTATTGGGGTTTAGTCTGTATATTTTCATAACAAGGCGCGAGACTTTACTATCTAATTAAAAAGTCTCCAAAACCTTTATTGACCAAGCTTGGTCTTTTAAGTTCACTTTTTTTGCGATCCTGGTGTATTAGATATCGTTACTAAACCATATTAAAGACTAAATACATACACACACATTCTGGCTTTCATTCACCATTATCTGGAAACACAGATATCATGTGTCTGAAAATTGTTATCACCGAAGATTGTGGTACCTATCAATGTAATATATTTAGGAAACTAACATTACAACTCACTTTTATTTTGATTTTCTAAAGTCCAATTTTTGTTTAGTTCCACCTCGCGGACTGGCGTTAGTTCCGCGCACATAACAAAGAGTATACACGAAAGTAACAACACTAGGTGCAAACCCATTTTACAATATTCTTCGAACTCTTAACGGAAGTGTGTTTAACTTTTCTTAATTAATGTGTAATTAAACCTCATTGAGAATTGTTAAAGAATTGTCAGCACAGTGGCCGCGCGATCAAAACTAATAAGTGAATTAATGAAATTTTATCAACGAAGATCACAGTTGCAAAGAACGAAAACTGAAAGCTCACACAGAAGAACTTCGCGATAAATTGTTTGCTCATTTGATGCCATTTCAGTGTCACTTTCTCTTTAAGTAGAGGACCGCATTTCCAAGAGCCACTTATGGTTTACGAAGACCCCTGGGCTTTGATATCGTGAAACGTTTTGATATGATAACTAGAAAGATAAGCCATAATCATTTAAAACATTGTTACCGTTTGTGGTGGGTATAATATTTAATGTAAATCGGAGATATTGACTATTGGAGTTTAATTATACAATAGACATGGACAAAAAGAATGAACTTTTCACGAAAGAAGTCATCTCGCATTCAAAATTACTGCACTACAATAGTTTGAGTACGATTGTTCAAACTTAAATTATTTCTATCTTCAGAAGTCTGCAGATCCCGAACCCGATTGATTTTGAGAATATTTCGATGTTGGACTTATATTAATGTTATCGCGAGACTCACGTTACGATCTAGATTGCTGAATGCAAACAATAAGTGGTCAATCGGATTTGACGGTACTGCTCTATTTTTCGTCGATTTTATGATACTTATCGTTGTTATTCCTTGATAAGAAAATAAAAATAGAAGTATTTATAGAATTGTTATAATAATATAATTTTTATTTGTTTGGCACGTTAAAAGAGGAGATTTGCATTCAAAGAAAAAAAAATTCGATTTACAATTTTGTATGTTATTTCAAATGTTTAGTTTATCTAGTTTCTATAGAAGTTTAATTAATTAATTACGTGCAGACGTGTGCAAAAAATAGGTGTGTTATACAAATGCAACTTTCGGTAAAATCTTTTTAGTATTACACAATAAAAGTTACAAAAGTAATTTGAAAGGCAATAATATAATAATTTTTTTTTGTTTATGTATAATGGCACTTTATTTGGCACAATCGTTATAAACAAAAAATCCTACAAAACACTAGCTACCCTAAAAAATGTACAATATTCAAATCAAAAGACACAATAGTTAACGATCAAAAAGAACATAAGAAATGACACGGTACGTTTCTCTAAAAATGGTTCGTAAAAACGACTCTAAAACTTGAAGGGGGAAAAAAATAGTAAAATTCCTGTAAAAAAGAAAATACAAGAAATTTTAAAATGCCTTCAAGCGAGTGCCAGCTCTAAGAAAAGTTCTCAAAAATTGTGAAAAAATTCCGAAACTAATCCTAGCACTAAACAAAAATAACCGAAACCATGAAGAAACTTAAACAAGAACATGATTATCTGAGTGTTCCCAGAGGGTAGATGCAGCACCGGGCGAAGTTCCTACTTCGGGAACCACTGCCCCCAAGCAAATGCCCTCACCGTAGACACGTTCGCCACTTTTCTAGTCCTCCGGGAGCACACATCAAAACATGTTCTAAACGAACGCATTAGAGCCCCGCGGCACCAGTCTGTAGAGTCATTGACGTCTGCAAACTGCTCCCATCATCCTCCCAGTTCTACGATTCCAACGTGAGACTTGTCCTTCCCGCAGCACTTGCAGCAATACCAAAGCGAAGAGAAGCTTCGTGGACAAGCTGCTGCAAGTCTGCGGCCTGTTATTCCCAGTGAAAGACAAGGCTTCCGTTCCGCACCGACGATAAAGGTTGCCAGGTGCAGTTGAATGTGTCGGCCTTCGTTGCCAAGAACTCTAGACGTAATCGCCTCTTCACTCTGGCAATGAAGCGGTTCTCAAGTGCATGTGTGTGAAACTGTGGGTTAGTGGGCTGTTGTCCAGGCTCGATCCGCATGCAGTACAGATGCTTGATGATTTAGCAAGTGTTAAGATAAAGCTTATCAAGCAATTTACCTGGTTAAATGTCCTTGGCCCCAGTAAAAACGACGTTCTTGTAATACTAAATGTCGGGCAGATATGCTGGCACATATCGCGAACAATGAATGCCACATCAGAGTCTCTGTAATTGGACGGATAACTATAGATGACTCTGCTAGTTATAGTCCCCATTACTCCCAAGTCTACCCCAAGATGTGCGCGCCATCTATTAACCCCTAAGCTATCCGTAGGATTTACTCCTACGAAGAGCTCGCGCAGCCTACGTGAAGTTAGTGTACTGAATGTCGTGTGCGGCGGTCGATTAATTACGAAAGCGTTTATCACCTCAGTGCTAGGTTCCCTAGGAGAGAGACGACTAAAACGCTCTGGTGCTGTATCCACCAGTCGTTTATTATCGTTTAATTATAATAATAATAATAATATAATAATAATCTGCGATGGGATTTGCGGACACGATTTTCATACGGCTTGCTTGAGGGGTACATCTGGTGGTCCTTTAACATGTGGAGATTGCTCCGTCATTAGGCCTTGCCATGCCGTACGCCTTATGAGGGGCATTGCTAAAACTCTTTCCGCTGACCAGTCATTCTTGGCTGAAAAGATTAACTTTGTCTCCACAAACTTGGCCGGACTTCAGATTCTATCTGACGACGTTTCTATTCTGATTAACAAAATCAACAAGCTTATTCACGCTACTGATGTTTTTAACGACAATTCAGCCTCATTATTAGGGAAAACTCATGAGCTCTCATCTAAGTGCTGCCAAGTGGTTACTTCGCTGGACGATCTCCGCATGTCACTAGCTACCACTGATTCTCCGTCGCTTTCTCACGGTCCATCTGTAGAGTCAGTTATGCCTTCCATTGATGGCATTTGGCGCGGTGTTCGGCGCGTGAAGGAGGACCTGGAATCCTGCACTCTGGCTGTCAAAAAGAACAGTGACCTAATTGTTTCTGTTGCCGCTGATATTAGGAGTATCTCATCCCGTGTTTCATTCGGCTCTACTTATGCTTCATCTGCTGACGTCGTGCCTTCTGCTGTCTTGGATGCTCCAGCTACCCAAACTGAGTCCTGCCCTCATGTTTTGGACTCGACTTCTTTCGCCATTTCTCAGTATTCTACTAATCAACGGCTGCCTCGACAAACGGCGGGTAGGCGTCTTCGTCGTCGTTAGGGTCGTGTTTCTCAGCCTGCTTCCGATATCAACAGAAATATTGACAACTCGCATACTGTCATGTCGTCTCAACATCCTGCGACTGAAAACATCGTGCGGCAGCCCACTGTGGATGGGATTGCTGGTAATTCACTTTCCGTCTCGGTGCAGCGGACGGCCGAGGAATTGGTTCCTACTGACCTGCATTCCGAATTGGTGCAGTCTGTTCCAGATGGTGAGGTTGAGGTACATAGGTCCTCGAGTGCTGGTAATGTCTCTAATGTCGTGACTCTGAGACCAGCTATGCTACCTCGTAGCGTTTTTGTCTCGCGAATTCATAATGATACCACCGCGGACGTCGTCGTGCATTTTGGAATTTCACGAGATGTAATTTACTGTCGAAGAATTGACAAGTCACGCAACTGCCCTAGCTCCTTCTTCGCGTCTTTCAAGGTTGTCATCCCTGATGCTTTGTTCAACGCCATCGTTTCCCCTGAGATTTGGCCCAATGGAACCATCGTCCGGGAATTTGTTCCAAAAAACCGTTCAGGCTCTAGAGATGCTCCAAGCTCATCAGCGAGATCACGTTCTACTACGCTAACGTAAGCGGCCTTCGATCAAAGACGACTTGCCTCTATACCAGCTCTACTTTTTCATGTTTCAACGTGGTCTGTCTGACTGAAACTTGGCTTTGTGGTATGATCGCCGATGCTGAGCTCTTCGGCCCGGAATACATCGTCTTTCGGCGTGACCGACATCAATCTGCAGTGAACGCTCCGTCGGGGGAGGAGTACTATGCGCTGTTCGTCGTAACATCCCTTGCTCTGTTGTTGAGATCTTGGACTCGAATATTTTGGAACTTTTATGTATAGTTCTCAGATTGCCGGATAAGAACGTGTTTATTGCCACCTCTTACATTCCTCCGGGAGCGACCAGGGATACTTACGACTCACTTGCTTCCTGCATCGACACTCTTTCCTCCTCTTTGCGTCCTCAAGATGAGTTGTTGCTCCTCGGAGGTTTCAACCTGCCAAGTATTAGCTGGGTGTCATCAGATGTTGACGGGCTGATTTCTTCCCAATCACCTGCATCGCAGAGTTCTCTATGTTTCATCGACGGCATTACCTCTTCCGGGCTTGTACAGTGTTCCAGCATCGCTAATGATTCCGGCAGATTTTTGGATTTGGTGTTTAGCACTGACCCATGGAGCACCTTGGTCAGGCGTTGCCCGGTTTCTTTAGTTCCTGAGACGTCTCATCATCCTGCGCTTCAAATTGCTTTGGTGTTCGATCCACTGCCTGCTGCATTTCTGATTCACGACGACTTCTCTTTTAATTTTAAAAAGGCTGACTTTTCTTTTTTTTATTGAATTGTAATTGGTCTAATGTTTTTTATGAGCGGAACATTGATGTGGCGGTAAGTGCTTTTTATGACAATTTGTTTACTTGTTTCTTACATTGTGTTCCTGTTTCTCGTTCGTTTTCTTCTTTCTCTAGTCCGCCTTGGCTCAATAGCTCGCTGAAGCATCTCAAAAACTTAAAAAATAAAGCATGGAAGCGATTCTGCTCATCAAGGAGCGACACGGATTTTTATATCTACTCACAATTGCGCGATAGAATTCCGAAATTCATGCCTCATATAATAATTACGTTATCAGAATGCGGTCCATTATACGCGGTGAGCCTAAGCAGTTTTGGAGATTTGTTAACTCTAAGCATAGCACCGACGGCTACCCTACTTTATTAAAACTAGGTGACACTGAAAGTAGTGATCCCTTGACGATTGCGAACCTTTTCGGCGACTTTTTTAAGACAGCTTTTCTTTCTGACAACTGCGATACTAGCTCTAAGGATTTTAGCTACTTGACATTATTTCCTCCGTTTTCACTGGAAATGAAAGATCTTACATTTGATGACGATACAGTCGCGAAATACATCAATAATTTGGCAGATAGTTTTTCGTGTGGTCCTGATGGTATTCCTATTTCCCTTTATAAGAACTGTTCTTCCTTAGTTTCTGTTCTTTGTTATTTATTTAATTTATCTATTTCTTGTGGAGTCTTTCCAAAATTTTGGAAATCGTCTCTTATTATCCCTCTTCACAAGAAAGGCAAGAGGTGTGATATTTCCAATTACAGGCCCATTGCAAACTTGTGTTGTATTGCTAAGATTTTTGAGGCATTAGTTTGCGATACACTATACTTTCATTGCAAACCTTTTCTTGGAACTTTCCAGCATGGCTTTATGAAAGGTAGGTCTACTGCGACTAACCGACTGGAACTTTCAAATTTCTGCATATTCAAAATTGAGGCTGGAAAGCAAGTGGATTGCATCTTTACAGATTTAAGCAAGGCATTCGACAGAATAAGCCACCATATTTTGATTCACAAGTTGACGGCCCTCGGGTTTCCTTCATTGTTTGTAGACTGGGTTCGTTCTTACCTACTAAATCGGACTCAGCGTGTGTCCTTCCGTGGATCACTATACAAGTTTATTTTTAATTCCTCTGGCGTACCTCAGGTAAGTCATCTGGGCCCAATTTTATTTATTATATACATCAATGATGTATCTTTATTCTTGAAATATTCAAAAATTCTTTGTTATGTTGACGACGCCAAAATTTTCCGTGTTGTGTCCTCTATTCGAGACTGTTAACTTTTAAATTCTGACTTAGACGCTTTCTACAACTGGTGTTCTGATAACTATCTTCCCCTCAATATTAGTAAGTGTACGTCTATCTCTTTTACTCGTAGAAAGAATCCTCTCGACTTCAAATACACCATGCATGGCTGTGTTCTGGAAAAAATTATTAGGACCAAGGACTTGGGTGTCTGGTTGAACAGTCGTTTTACGTTTGACGATCACATTGATGAGATAGTTATTAAGGCTAATTCTACATTGAGTTTTATGAAAAGATGGGCAAAGGAATTTAATTACCCTTATATCACCAGGCTTCTCTACTGCACCTTTGTTAGGCCCATTCTGGAGTATGCTAGTTGTGGTTGGTCACCATTTTATCGTGACTCAATTGACCGGGTAGAGGCAGTCCAGTGCCGTTTTGTTCGTTTTGCACTTCGTGGGCTTCCTTGGAGCGACCCTTTTATCCTGCCGCCGTACTCTGATAGGCTTTAGCTCATAAAACTAGACTCTCTTGAATTCAGACGTAACATCTCTAAAACTCTTTTCGCTTTTGAATGTCTTCAAGGTAATGTTGACTCTCCAGTTTTGTTGTCTTCTTTTAATATATCGATTCCGAGTCGCTCCTTGAGAAATCGAGATTTTCTTAAAATTCCACAGCATCGCACAAATTACGGTTTTCACGAGCCCGTCACGTCAATGTCTCGGTTTTTTAATTCGCATTTTAACAATTTTAACCTGTCGTAAAATTCTGTGAAGGCCAAACTTTCCTAACTACTCTGTTATTATTTTGTAATTATTATGTATTATTAATTATTTTTCTAGTTAATTATTTTTCTATTTTTCTAGTTATTGTTTTAAATTAATTATTTTCTAGTTATTTATATTAATTATTGTAATTATTGTGATTCTTATTTCATTTTATAACTATTTATATTTACATGTTAAGTAATCAGCCCCTTTGACGAATCTTAAATAAATTATAGTTTATTTCAATATCGAGTACAGCATTACATTAAATTTTATATTCAAAAAAGGAAGAAAAAATAAAACAAAACCTATCAATATAATTCAATAAAATTCAAAAATAAATAAATAAACTTTTAACTTCAACAATGACACCGAGGCCGTCTGTCGAGGTTGGTATACAAATATATAAAAATTCAGTAAATATGTATTTATCAAACAGGTGAAAAATAACTCAAAATTAAATTCGAAACCACAAAGGAAAGTAAAAAGGAACAACAACAAAAGTAACAATAAATAAATTAAAAAAGGAGAGAAGAAAGGAAAACAAACAAGTGAGCGAAGAGAATCATATTCTAACAATTGTATCCAGAGACAAGAAAAAGTCTATATTTCCAGGCTTTGATAACATAGTTATAAAGGTCGTCGTAATTGTTTCTGGAAGGTGACTATGTTGAAGAATAAAGTCGACGTTTTCAAAAATAAAAATGTATTTTTACTGGTTATTCCCGGGACTTAGTAATTGTGATTACTCCCTCCCTCCTTAACCCTCCTCCTAGCAAGAAGAATAATTGAAAATGGAGCTGGAATTGGATGAATATTTTATCCTCCATTATCATTAGGAATTGCTCATGGAGGGGCTTCATGGGTTATATGACTATAGACAGCTATAGTTGTGTTTCCGAAAGAACTATTGGACAATGACATATAGCTGCTAAAATGTCAACTAGTGCTTTTATAACGAAAGTGATCAACTTCTTCGGGTAAGTTTGCACTAAAACATGCAAGTAGGGGAAATGCGAGATCCGTAAGATTTCCACGATTTTCTGAGTATGTGAACACTTTAAAGTAAAATTAAGTTAATGCATTAGTCGAAAACTGCATACGGGAATTCAAATTATGAGACACCTTAAAAAAATTACAAAAAATACATAGTACGACGCTACAAGATTAAAGGCTGCTGAAACGGAACCTATGGATGTCACGTTCAAATAACATAAAATCTTAAAATTGAAAAAAATAATTCTGTTAATCCTCCCTCTCCATCCTATTCGTTGTGGAAATGGTATCAAACTTAGAACCACTTACTACCTCCTATTATCTTTACATTAGTTGAAACATGTTGATTAACGCCTGCTAAAATGCCGGCGTGTACACGTGAAACCCGTGCATTTTCAAATTGCTCGTATACACGGGTTTTCGAGTACTCGGATACCCGTGTACACGTGTACTGCCCGAGTACTCAAGTCATATCCCGGGTTATATACAAAGTTGGGGCTCAAAAAATCGAAAATTTTTTGATTGCATATTCTGAAAGTACATACTTTCGAAAATATCTGTATGAAATTTCATCCAGATCGGAGCACTAGATTTCAAATGACAGCCGTTCGCAGGGCGCTAGTTCCGTCCATAAGCACTTGGCGAGCGGCGTCCAATGTGCGGTTGCGGTGCCAGCTTAGGTAACCGATTTTTTTGTATTTGAAAAATATCGATGTATAAATACTACATTCCTCAAAGTGGCAGCATCAGAACGAACAGCTCTGCCGCGTTTTCTACTACAATTATGGGGCGAAATAAAATATCCCGAGAAATCCGATCGAGCACGTCGGAGATAAAATCGCGACCGAAAAAAGGAGACAGTGCTTTAACGCGGAAAGTGACGAGAAAAGTTTCGGTACGTCGCGGAAAAAACTGAAAAATCGTGGCGATGTCGAAGTGCCCGTTGAACTTTCCGTTTCATACCGTATCATTAATTTCTTGCAAGTTTTTTCGGCTATCTCTCAGTATGTTAAATGCAAAGTTTGTAACAGTGACGTGAAATTTCAACCTATGGAAACACGCGGACTTGGTTTCAAAATCGCCGTGACGTGTGATAACTGTACGCAACGCAAAATTAGTTCGAGCCCCATCATCGATTATGCTTACGAAATAAATCGGCGTTTTATATTTACGATGAGAATGCTGGGCTTGGGAGCAGCAGCTAGTTCCAAATTTTGCGGTCTCATGGACATGCCACCATTCTTGAAACAGTCATCGTACGACCAGATCAAGACAAACATCCTTGCAACTGTGAAAGAGGTATTTAATTTATTCGCGAGCTGTGCTGTGCGCGAGGAAATCGAGAAAACTACCGCGCCGAATAAAAATCACTTCAAAATATGTATCTGGAGACGGGACGTGGAAGAAACGCGGTTTCACTTCATTGTTCGGGGTTACGTCCTTGATTGGATATTTTTGTGGGAAGATTTTGGATATCAACGTCAAGAGTGCATTTTGTAAGGCGTGCCGGTTGCGGGAGAACAAGAAGGAGGACTCCGAGTATGAGGAATGGAAAACTCAGCATGAACCTGATTGCCGCGCAAATCACCAGGAATCAGCTGGTAAGATGGAGGTGGATGCAGTGCTCGAAATGTTTAAACGGTCGGACGATTTACATAACGTTAAATATGCTAATTATATCGGAGACGGTTATGAAACTGTGACAGTTCAAAAGAAAGAATGTATCGGGCATGTTCAAAAACGAATGGGGAAACGATTGAGGAATGTCATAGATGAGAAAAAAAGCCTTGGAGGAAAGGGAAAACTGACGGTCGAAAAAATGCGGAGTGATATTTAGGCAACTTTTTTCCATTATAGTTCGACTGACAAAAATCCCCAACACGAAAAATGTCCCGCTGGAAACAAGTCCTGGTGCGAATGGCAGCCCCAAAGAAAATGTCATGCCTCATTTTAAGCATTCCTACCCTGCGCTGCCTGAAAATGTGTTGAATGCCATCAAGCCAATTTACGAGGATTTGTCAAAAGAAGAATTGCTTGCACGATGCGTCGGCGGTTTTACTCAGAACAACAACGAGAGCTACAATCAGCTCATCTGGAAAGTCTCCCAAAAACATCTGCCATGAGGTGTAGTTCCAGTTGAAATTGCTGCCTACTCGTCTGCGTGTATATTCAACGAGGGAAATAAAGCAATTTTGAAAATTTTCGAGGCTTTGGAGGTGCCCTGTGGGACGCATTCTCACCGATTCGTGAAGGACGAGCGGCGCGTCTCGATCGCTGAACTGCGCGCACAGGACGCGACCAAAGAAGAAAGAATGGCTCGCAGACAACAACAGGCCGACGTTTTAGATGACGGAATAAACTCATTGGAGTCCCTTTATGGTGCTGGCATCGATGACGATTTGTAAGTTTGGCTGAACAAATGTTTTGCACGAATGAAGTTAACACAAAACTTTAAACGCGATGATCTCGGAATAGAGTTTTTTGAAAAATACCGTTGCGGTGAACGTGATATCTCAACATCTTCTATCTTTTTAAATTGTTCGTATTTACAATCTCGTGTACTTGAACGGTTCCTTTTTCATCTAAAATTTTCGATTGTTTGCAATGAATTTTTGTTTAGAATTTTGAACAACTCAAAAATCGATTTTTTGTCAACATGGTTTTTTTATTGGAAAAAAAATTTCGTTCAAGTACACCACAATACATTTTTCTTCAATAATTTTTTTACTCTTTTGATTGCAGTTAAGCGGTTCGCCTTGGAGAGTGTTCACCGCAAGCCTCTGCAAAAAAACGCGCTTGGGGGGAGGGGCCATAACTCTGATAATTTTTAATATTTTTTATAATTCAACTTGTTTTTTTTCTTCGATAGTACTACCAACAAATTGTCTTTCGCTTTTTCTAATAAAATTTGCATAAAACCCTTAAAAAAATCACCAACTTAGCTCACTTTTTCCCCTCAACTTTGTATATAACCCCTTAAGCGCAATACAGGTAGATGCCGTGAAATCGGAAGCTCTAGAAAATTCTTCATTGGCTCAAGAAAAGTTAGAAATCGCTTCATCTCTACAAGTTGGAATTTGATATTTTTTGGTTTTTGAAATCCTACAAATCAAGACAAATTGTTTAAAATTATTAATTTAAAAAAACTTACCTCGGACTAACTGTTATAAGCCAATAGCAAGACAAATTTACAGATAAATTTTATTTTAAGTAGCGCTTAGGAGAAATTTAACAAAAAGGAATGAAATAGTGAAACGTATCTTTACATATATTTAATACGTTTATTAACAAATCAAAATTTGTCTCCAAATAAAATTAATAAATCACCGTATGTATAGTATACATTAAAAACTTTCTCTTATGTTTCCTCCTTCATCTTATTCTAGTTTATACATTTCTTCTTATTTTTGGTTTAGTTTTTTTTACATATTTAGATAAGTTTAGTTAAATAATTTTCGAAAATAAAATTCATAATTAATTTCAATTATCCAATTGTTAACAACATAATAAAATGAAGAAACCAATGACGAATAAAGCAGCTTATTTCTGCGGTTAATAATTTAAAATTTATTTAATTAAATATATAGCAATTCTGTTGATAGTAAACGAAGCGAAAATTCTTATCGGATATCGATGAGGATAACGATTTTGTAGACTGCAGTGTAACATTGTGATTACGTTCGTATAATACAATGAGCCTAGACTGGGTAAATATTAAATCACATAGAGTTATAGTCAACCGCTACGAAGGGTTTTCCTTAAAGGCTACATAATTTTACGTTATCGCACTCAGATTCTGCTCTCTCCTTTTATCTAACTTTTATCGATTCCTTGTTGTTGTTCTGGAATTTGTATGTAAGTCATTAAAAATATAGAAAAAGACCGATATAAATTACTTACTTTGGTGATGGTACCCTTTTCTTGGGAGTGTTGTTAAGCTTGTTTGGTGTCCTTGGTCCAGCGGTTGGTGATTGGGAAACTGCAGAAGGAATTGCTGGAACGTTGTATTTCTTCGGCGGTACAATTCGACTAGGCGATCGAACACTTTTCGTATCTCCACTTGTCCTGGTATCAGAAGAAATATTTTTCTTTACATTTTTCCTACGTTGTCAAAAATAAACAAACCAAATTAAGTAAATAAAGAAAAACAATATTTAAATTAGAAAAAAAATAAATAAAGCTTATTTTGTAGAAGAGAAAAACCACATAATTTATTTTAAACAACAAAATAAAAGTCTTCATAAATGAAAATTGAAATAAATAAATATAATAATAATATCGGTGCTGTAAGTTTTTTTGATTCCCGATCTTGCGCCACCTTAGAGACCTATTATCAATTGTCTATTTAAACATTTAAGGTTATGTTTATAAAACGGCTAATGAATTTAAACAGTTACGTCTCATAAGCCTACCGATCGCTCTCTAGTTCCCGTAACCCCTTGTGGGGCATGGGGCGGGAGAAGGAGTTCGCCCGATTCGAGAGAACGGTTGCAAGTGGACCTACAAGTTAAAGTGAATGCCGAATAAAGGTGGGCAAAATGGCTCTTTTTAATGGACTGAATCATTTGGATCAGTACATATAGAAGATCCATTCAAGTGCTCCGTTCAATCGGATCCCATTGTCACTTTACTAGAACTGCTATTATAATATGTAAATGCCGGAGCGAGCAGAACACAAGTAGAGAGTAGCACTTGTGAAAGTGGTTAAGTATGTATGCAAAGTGATCTGAGGCATCGGGCAACACAATAAAACACATATTCGTATGTACATACAAGAATTTTGGATATTTGCCTGGATTTGTGTTCTTTTTCTCCCACATCCCTCAATGTTATCACTTAGCTCACCAGATCTGAGCATCCGTCGGCGAACGGGCCAGGCCAGTGAATTCAATAATACCAATCCTAGCTCAACTTCTATTCTGCAATAAAAATGAGTCGGAGCAAAATATCATAAGTGTAGTTTGGGTTCACATCCACAAACCGGCTTGATGGAAGAAATTTGGAGTCACGTGTGCTTTGACTCACAGAACACATTCGTATGTTCACATAAGCACCGCAGTTTGGTCTTCTCCCGGGTGTATTTTTGTTCTTATTTTATTTTAATTGAGCTGAGAACGGATCATTAATTAAACTCTGCACCGTTCATTCGGCTCATGTAACTGATTCTTTTGGCAAGAACCGATCACTCGCGAACGACCCAGCTCTAATTCCGAACCACTGACACTATCTCTGCAACCCCCATGAACTTTTTATCGTAATCTGTTGTCAACAGAAAACGACCATGGGTCGCCGTCGGTGAAACTCGAACCTGGGACTTTCGGATTGGTAGGCGTAGTACGTAATATCGGCATAAATAGGTTGCAATCCAGTCAGCTATTTTGGTTATTTTTCTTGTTACAAATGTGCTGTTTCCATACATATGAAACATTGAAAATTACAGTGGTATGAACTTCGACTTTTAATGAAGGAACGAACCGTTTTTGGTCGACGTATGCTTGTTTAGTATTCTGAGACTTCCGATACGAACGGAGATCTATAGTTGTTTAAGGAAGTTTTGCGTCAGATTCATATTACATCAGAATTTTGCGCAAAAAATAGTCATAACAATTGCAGCCAGAGTATCAGTTAACGCAAAGATGGGCCAATTCAAGAGACGACATTTGTATCGGATGAAATTTTCTAAAATTTGAATATTCAAGCTTACAGTAGGTTGTCATAGATTTTTTCATGTAGAATTCGAATTCGTTGGCAAAATTGATAAATATTACTAGATATTAAAGTTATTTTAATATTAAAATTACTAAAATTGGATATTTTTGTACTTTTCAAAATCCTGACATACTAGACAAATTTTACGGCCAGACTCCGATTTAGCGGTTAAAATTACATAATAATTCACTAGTTTTTCTAAGAAAGGAAAAACCTTATAGCCATGTTGTGAAGTGGCTACTAGATATTATTTCATTTATAACTTTCGTCTCATAGAAGCAAGTGCGTCACATCAGTTAGAGTATGAAGGGACCTACAGATATGCGTCAGAGTTCGGACTCATTTTTGTCGTCGGCTGTGAATGTTGAGTATGATACGCTCCACTCATTCACTTCACTGATTCAGTCCAAGTCCTTTAGTAAACATACTCCAAATACATGTACAATACAGTACCGGACCAACTGTGATTTTTTAATATAATTTCTATTCGCTGTTGCATGCTGTGAGGGCAATTGTGGCTGGTTGGGCTGCTTCGTTGATGCGGTGGACGGACGGACTGCGAACGTGAACTATGATGTCAGGGCACTATAATTGTTTGCAGCGTTGGTTGTGAGTTGGGGAATCTAAATGGAACCAACTTTGGTATAAGACATGTTGGCAGAAAGAATGAGTTTGAATGAACGTAGATTTCGAAACGAATCCTTTAAGTGACTCGGACTCAGAGGTGCGAGTCACTTAAAAGACTAATTTGGCCCATCTCTAATCTGGAATGATAGGGAAATGATGATTAAAACTATAAAGCTATGTGTAAACATGAATGAATGGAAATATTAAAAACTTTAACAAAATAAAGTAAACTGTACAATGAAATATGTTTTAATGCGGTGGAAAACACGAATGCGAGGATTGGATATCGCAGATATTAAAATGTGTTAATTGTACCTAGGCAATAGAGGAGTTTGTTTTGAGTTCTAATGTGGATCGTCATACTTTATGAGCCATTAATTGAAAAATCTTAGCTTACTGTAATTGCATTATCGGAAACATAATTGATGATATTAAAGGAATTGAATCTTTGTTAAAGCGTTATACAGTGAAATAGTTTAACAATAGTGTAATCTGGTAAAAGATGACGCTCTTCAGGTGAAATTGAACAATAATATTAAGGTCAAAAGGATTAAAGCTACTAGTGCAAGCATGTCATACTCAAAGGTTAAGATAGGCTTAATAAACAAGGATTAAGTTTATGTGGGCCGCAAAAAACAAAAACTTCAATCTTCATAGAAAGGTTTATTTTGTAAAGAACATTATGAAAAAATAACAAGAGCAACGACAAAATTATTTTTTTCTTTCACTCAATTGGCATCTCTTTTACGCTACTATTATTCCAATTTCGGGGGAAATTTTCCTCGCAGTTGTGACTCTTAAAACTGAACCAAGATGAGTATCTGACAATCTGGATCTAGCAGGAGTTTTGTTTCCTTCTTCAGCGAGAACAAATGTTCGCACTAGTAAGTAAGGTAAGTACTTTCGAACATTGAAATAATTTCACGTGCGAATTGACGATATGCTACAAATTGTTCGTTGCACTTAAGAGAAGGATTGGAGCGAAAAATGTTGGGCGTACGTGGATTGGTGGCGACAGAAAGATCAATAGATTAATTCGCGGGCCGCTTTCCACTTGTTTCCTAAAAGAATGCGGGGCCGCAGAAATATGTGCTGTGGGCCGCATCTTTGACACGTCTGAACTAGAGTTACTGGTGTTGGAAGCTCTGATCAATAAATTGTTAAGATAGAAGTTAAAAATTAGTTTAAAACCAATTATTACACTTAGTTAATTTAGGGAACTTTATTGTCTCGAAGATGGACTAAGCTAAATGAAGGGAACGACTTGTTGTAAGATACATAATGAGAAATGAATAAGTTAATTGCGATTGGTTAATTCAGGAGCTAGAAAGAAAAAAAATATCTAAACCGAAGGCATATAAGCGGACAGTTTAGGCAGATAGCGGAGTAATTGGAAAAAAGCATCGTTGTAAAAAAAAAAAGCTAAAAAACTGGTCAAGAGTATATCGGGCCAAGTTTAGTTAGGCTTCCGTAGCCTTTAACTTGATCGGCTATATTTCGGAAATTATTTGACTCTACTCAGTCGTGTTATTTAGAACGATTTGCTAGTATCCTAGGTGTTTGCTTCAGATTTTTCCAAAATCGTTTTCAGGTTGATGTGGCCGACACGAAACGGTCACTTTAGAGCCAAATATTTCAAAAATGGGATATACATTTTAAAACTGTTTAAGAAAACTCAGAATGATGTTAAATTCCCTGATAAAAATTTATTTTCATCCCATCTTTACATGTAGTGGAGGTACACTTAAATTTTTTTTTCAAAATGTTAATAGATATCTTTGTTGCTCGTATAATCATCTATACATCTATGTAACTATTTCAGAGCTGAAGTCCTAATAGTTTTTGAATAAAGTGACTGTGACATACAAACGGATAAACCTTGTATGCTACCAAACGTAATGAAAAAAAACACAAAAAATATATGCAAGCAAAATCAAGTGAACAAAAGATTTTATGAAAAACTTTCAAAGCTCAAATTTAATTAATTATTTCATCGAAAGTATTCGGTAGATAAATTCATCTATACTGTGTTGATATAATAAAATCATTAACTGTAACGAATGTTGCCCAATAAAAATGAACAGTTCAGGAAAGGAGCAATCTAAACCCGTAAAATTCATCGGATTATACATTTAGCCTTACCGAAGATTCGATTCGACGAAATCGAGTTTTTCAACGAAACTTTGTCTCAGCAGAATTGACTAAATAGAAAATTCAATTTAAATTTCTTCCATAGAACCATGATTACCGTTCGAAAATAAATGTTGAAAAATTCGATTCGAATTCCTGTAAGACTGGTTATGTTCTTAGGTATATTTCATACCGCACATATGGTACAATTTTGTAGAAGATCATCCTTAAAGTTTTAAATATAATGAAGGCTTCTGCGTTGCCATTACTGACTTGAAATTTTTAAATAATCTAGGTCAACATTGCTTCAAAATTTCTAGTCAGTGACTTTCAAGCAGAAACCATAATTAGATTTGAAATTTTAAAGTTGCCCTTCTGCAAGTACAAGTTTTGAGTGATGTGAAGTAAAGTAGAATACTGGGCAGTAAGAACACATAACGGCTAAAACTTACAAAGGCTCATCCATTTCTACCAATAAGATATGTAGCAGATTTTTTTTTAAATATGTTTAGAATTTTTTCTGTTAGTTTGAAAATTGTATAATTCATCTTCTACCTACAGACCTACATATTAATAATATCGCATCCGGCAGTGTAGTAATGCTCAGGGAATCTGGGTGCTGGACCGCGAAAAAATACGGCCACAGTAACATCCTAAATATGTTAACAGAGCAATCAATCTCCTTAACAATAGACTATGTCATTCCAAAGCTGAGACTCAGCAAAAACTTCACCGTCAGGATTCCAATCATGGAAGAGTGAAGGGATGGTGAGGAAATATTTACGAACGGCTTCAAAATGGACTGCGGAGTCGGCGAAGATATATACTTCGAATCGCTGAAGGCGCTGGCTAATCTGAAGGCCGGAATCAACAGGGCGCAACGCCGCTATTTTATCGGACAGTCAGGCTGCTATTAAGGCTGGTGATACGAGGAACTAACCAGCCTAAGCGACCAGTTCCCCATTACCTTGATCTGGCTTCCAGGACACAGAGACATCAAGGGGAATGAGGGGGCTGGTGAGCCACCTAAGCGCCTGTCTGGTCTTCTTTGCTCCTTTGCGGAGATGGTGCACATTCGACTTGGGACCGCTAAAAGAAATATCTTCTCGCACTTTGTATCAACGGCAGACTCCAGATGGTGAGGGCTAACCTCTTGTGCTAAATCTAGGAAGATATGGCCGAGTTATAAAAAAAAGGACAAGAGAACTCAAAGGGTCATCGCCAGGAAACCGGAGTGTGCACAGGTCATTGGGCTATCGCCACAAGGAATACGCCGCAAGGCTATGCATCCCTTTTAACGCATATTGTCGCAGCTGCATGAATGAATGTCCGGCACTGGCCCGAGCAAGATTCAGCAGCCTGTGCTTCAGCGAATTGGACGAGATATCGGGGAGAATTCTACAGAATGGATCTGATAACCTCCTCTCGGTCACTCATATCTCGACTAAATAACTTAATTGTATAATTTTCGTCTACATTTGTAATATTTAGTAAAAAAAAAGTCATCAGATTCCAAACTCTTTACTGTGAGAACCTTCCATCGTTCAATTTAAATATAAGAATAAAAAATTAATAAATAGACCTGACATTCTATGGGGCTCGAAACTCTACAGTGTTTGCACCTTAAGTTTTTTTTTCGTAAAATTAAAATTTTTCGATTTAAAGCGTGAGGAAGCTTTCAACGTTTTTGTACGTATTAAAAAATATTCTCCCTTCTAGTTCTCGTGATACGAACCCGATCCCATTACAAAGACTTACTCGAACGTTTTCTTAAGGCTTTTTCAACACCACCTTTTGAGGTAGAGTCCAAAGGAGTGTTTTTATCACGGTTTCCCCAAGAGACCTGTGTTCGCGGTAAATTTCGTTGTTATCAAGGAAATTTTAGGTACGCTTAGGAACACATTTTTAAATAAGCAATGTTCTGCCCGTTGAATTCTATATGCATACTTACCGACTCCACTTACTATAAAAGTAGCAAATAGAAAAAGTTAGAGGAAACAATTACTTTTGCGCTTTAACTACAAAATTTTTATTTTTTACAGTAAAAACTCGAAGGACCGACATTATAAATAATTTCCAGTCCGATAAAATGGTAGGTCGAAATTTGATGTAGTATTAACGGTTTGTGAGATATTAAATAACCAAAATGATGCTTTTTCAACAAAATTAAAAATAGCTGCACCTTCGGACATGTGGCATGTTTTGACGAGATGAACACAAACGGTTTTCGTACATATTAAGTAATTTCTTTATCAACTTTACGCTTTATTGCTAAAATTCTGTAATACACCTGGCATTATGGCCAAATGTCAGAATTTCAAACTCAATTTGGTTACCTCGTCATTTACGTCATTTAAAAAGCGTTGAAGTGTTTAGTTTTGTTCATGCTATTTTCTCCATTTAGCACATAAATCAGTCTGATAAAGCTACTATCAATTTGAGTTAAAAAGTAGAAGCCATAAACCCGAAATTCTGAATTTTAATTCTGATAAAACTGAAGCAGCACTATACAAGTAGTTGAAAATTTACGAACATTGTATGAGGATATCTTCGTATAAAAAGGTAGGTATACAGATGAAAGAATAAATTTTTAAATATTTAAGTCGTATTGTAACTCAAGCAAAGGAAATAAAATAAAACAAGAACTGTTCAAATACTGTATGAAATTAATAAAGAAAAATAGAACTTACTTGGTGGCTGGATAACTAACTGGTCTAGGTATTCTAGATTTTTGTGCACCAGAAGATGTAGGCGTAGATCCACCGCTTTTAGTCTCTTTTTCTCTTGCCAAATCCTTTAACATAAGGCTCGAATCTTGACTTAAAAGCTCCCACTGAATTTGTAACCGCTTAAATCTATTGCTCGATATCTTTTCCTGTTTTTCCTTTTCAGCAGCAGACGTTTCCTTTCTTTCGCTCAGTCTCTGATTGTGATTATGGTTATGGGTATTATTTACACGTAAAGCAGCCATTGATATATTAGGGGAGTTTGGAGGCGTGGAAAACTTTTGAGTATGACCGGCGTGCAAATAGTTTATATTTCCACCAGCATGTTGATTAAATGATACTTTTTTCTGACTTAAAGCTCGACTAACTTCGTTTTTTAGCTTGGCGGGATCATACTGAACTGGAGTATTTTCAGCAGATTCCAAAATATTTGCGATTTCAGCGTAATATTTAAGCTCTGACTTAGGAACACTAGAAAGAAAATTCTCCGCCCGGGCACGAGCATCCATATCGTCTTCCTTTTTACGAATCTTTTTGTCGCCACCTTCTAATAAATGCGGTTCGGTTTGGACTAAATGAGAATCTTTTCTATCGTAATACTTTCGAATTCTATTGTCTTCTATTTCAGTCAAGTAGTACTCAATGATATCACGATCATCACCGACATAATAAGGTTCTTGCAGACTTCTTCGCTTTTCGAGATTTTTTACATTAGACCCTGAGTTTTCGTCCTCAAACATACTGTTTCGCTTATTTCGCGCTGAACGCAAGTTCCTACGCAAAATGCTGCGTGGAGTCCTACCACTAGGAGGTGGCCTGTCCACAACTTCGTTGTCCATACGATTGTTTTCGTATTGATAAACATACATATTTCTCATGGTATCTCCAGTCTGGTTTGTTTGACCTAATGCTGCAGCATTTTCAAGTTCAGACTCTGTTAGCAATGTCGATGAACCCCTATAACCTGAGCTCGGGGGTTGACTAGAACCAGAACTTGAAGTGCAAATTTGGAAATGAGTAGCACAATCGCAAAGACTTGTTTTAATATTTTTGCGTAAAGGTGGTGTCATACAGAACAGTGGTCGCTGAGAGCAATCTGGATCTAATTCCACATCAGCCTCTGGAATGTGCTGCAAACGCTTACGATATTCAATCGGTAATAATGTTACTAATGATTTCCAGTCCTTGATATGCTTGTAATCAACGTTCTTCAATGCTTCTTCCTCTTCGTGACTTACAAGAGATGTTGGTCGCTTTTTTGCATTTGAAATATTCTTATAGTTAAAAGGTGACAGTATAATATCAGAAGTGTTATTTTTAACAAATCCTAAATCGGGAAGAGCGTAGCTGGGGTAAATTACGTATACCGGGGCACGGTTTTCTTCTCCCAACTTATTTAATTTCGCTAAGAACGACGGTGGCACAAATCGAAGTTTATCTTTAAACATGAGTGATGTTTGGATCGATCTTGTCATCATATCGACTGGGATCCGCATTCTATTATGAGAGTTATTGTTACAAAATACTTGGGTCAGATTTTCAGAAGTACGACTAGCATCCGACAGACTTTTATTTGTATTGCTCTCCATATCAGAGTTATTGTTATTATTATTTTGCACACTTAGGTTTTGCATGTGAATGTTCTTCAAATTTCTTATGTTTATATTATTTTCTTTAGAGAGATTCCGGTTTGCTTGAGTTTCGAAAACCTCACGGTATAAATCATTTCGAGCTTTTTTAGGAGTACTATTAGATGTATTACATTCTCTGTTAGTATTATTTTGATCGCACGTGTCTAAACTATCTAATTGATAACTTGAGTCTATTCCATCTGCCTCTTCCTCATGTCGGCTTAACGCTGATCCCTTTCCTGAATCATTCATGCTCTTCTTGCGAGTACGTTGCTCTAAAGACGAGCTTGTATCGCTTGGCCAACACCCGGATGAGACATCCATACATGTTTCACTTGATCCGCTCTTTTGTTTTATAAATAACTTAACAAGATTAAAAGCGGGTTGATTTTGCTTTGATGACGAATCTGTGCTTTGAGCGTTTGAGTTATGAGCAGGACTTTCACTTCCTGAAGTTGATATCGGCATCTGGCACATGGGAAGAAGATTTCGAGACTTACACGATTCCACCTGCAATAGATAATTACAGGTTAAATGGAATTTTTTTTATTATCTACAAACCGTTGAATTGCTGACTGCCTGAGAGACATTTAGTTGCCGGCTACCCTCTTTTTTTACGCGTAAATTTGGAAGGCTTGAACTCTTACGTACTATACAATGTGGAGCATGACGATTTAGAATATTTACAGATGTGTTGTTGTTTCCAGAAGGATATCTGAAAAAAAATTAAATTTTTTATTACCGTTTCCTTATTTTATATCTATTTGAAAAAACTTTATTCTTAATATTATTAATAAGGCAAAAGTTATTAGAGGTAGATTTCAGTGTTTTGGTTTCACATCATTTTAAATCACTTTTTTTTTGTCCAAATATTTCGCTGTTCAAGGTAGTGATTCGTACTTATAACTGTTGCTTAATTTGCAATTTCAATGCAGCAGACACAACAGTGTAGTCCTATCAGTTGCATCCGAGCAGCTTTCTATTTTCTTCTCCTGAAACTTCATATGCATTACAAACGTCGTTGAAAATATTTTAACTGCCAGATCCTGGTGTTTATAAAATTACCAGTATCAATAATAAAACTGGTATTGATGGACATAAGCATTTACCAATAAGCATAACATAACTATTCTTCAGTAATCAGCAGTACTTTAAAAAGTAATGAGAGTTTGCAATGTTTGTTCGTTATACAGTAGAAATCGATTATAACGACAACGGTTAATGCGACCTTCTGGATACGACGACTGACATTGCAAAGCCCATTTGATGTCGTCTTAATTTGCACTATACAAAGTATTGCTTACAACGACTTCGCTTATAGCGACAAATCGGTTAAACCGTTTTATACCTTCAACCGGATATAACAAAATATCACCAGATGACTCACTACATATTCCCATGCACACACATATTTTCCCTCCTTCGTGATTCCGTGTATAGTGCTCTTTTTGGGAAAGCACAGTTTAATATTTTCTTCGTTGTAGTATGTACAAAAAGTCGAAGACATTTTTCGTTCGCGTGAATGTCATATTTTTATGGTGGAAATTTATACCAAGTGGGATCATAATTTAAAATTACATCGAAAAAAAGCTCTTGCTGTAGAGAACAAAGCTGCAATTTTATGGAGGTTAGGAGCAGGAGAAAAAATGCTGCGCTGATAAACGAATTAGGCATACCGCATAACACCATTTCAACAATTTGGAAAAACAGAGAAAAGTTAAGGAAGCCTTTGAACAAAATCCTTTGGGAATAAAAAAATTGAAAGAAACCAAGCATTAACGTTGTTTGTTGCAATAGTTTCGAGATCAAAGAAGCAATAATGTGCAAATAGCTGGACCAGTCTTTCTATAAAAGTCTAATGAGTTTGAGCTTTGGGTAAGGATTTCACGTGCAGTGGACAGTTGGATTCAAAGATATCGCAGCCGACACAACATCGTTTTTGGGATAGTTAGCAGAGAATCAATCTGCATCCGTTGACAGTGCAATACATCAAGATTATGTTTGGCCAAAACTTCGTGAAAGATACACTGATGACGAAATTTTCAATTGCGATGAGACTGCGCTTTTTTATCGTATGCAGAACGCTTCGTTTTAAGGGTGAAAAATGCTTTGGCGAAATAATGTCAAAGGGAAGGTTGACTGTGCTGCTTGTAACTAATTTAAGTGGATCTGAAAAGAGAAAACTTGTCGTTATCGGAAAATCTGCAAAAACCCCATTGTTTCAAAAACATTAATTCCTTGATTTTTAGAGTAACGCAAAGGCTTGGATGACGTCAGGCGAAAGAAGAAAATTCTTCTTATTTTGGGCAAATGTGCGGCATATTCTCCTTCAAACACAACATCGATTATTTCAGCCTTTAGATCAAGGTATTAAAAAGACTCTTAAACACAATTTTAGGAAATTTAAGGTTATGCGATTGATAAGAGATTTAGAAGAAAACCAAATGGGATCAAATTTCGAGCAATACAATTAGGAATTGTTTTAGTCATGCTGGATTTCTTGCGAGAAATGAAATTGACTTCGATACCAGTTTCAGTTCTGAGGACGAAATACCACTTGACAGGCTTGCGAGACAAGTAGCAGTAGATCTACCAGGCAATGACGACATGCAAAATATATGCGATACTTTAGACATGACTGTAACTTGGGAAGATTTATATCAATGGACGATGATCCTATCACTACGAAGCATCTAACAAATGAAAATTGTTTTTAGGTAGGTAAGGAAAATTGCAGTATCGAACCAATTGAACCAATTGCCGATGGTGACCACGAAGACACCGTGGAATGGAATTTGAGGCGTTTTGCTTTGTTTACAATTCAAAATTTAGCTACGATGGAAAAAGAAATCGAAAAAACGAATCGAATGTAAAGACCGAATTTTTGTACAAAGTGCTTCAAACTGCTGAAATCGTTCTTGCTGGCGATTTCAACGTCCAGAACACACAGTGGCTCATGCATTCTTCTAACACAAACCCGTCTGAAAGACACGTCGAGTTATTTAGTGAGTCCTTTAATTTACAACAACTGGTTGAGTGTCCGACTCGTGTTCCTAATACTTTACGCATCTTTTGGATCTATGTCTAACATCGCATCCAGATAAGTACTCGGTTTCGGTAACTGTCCCCTTGGGCAATTCGGACCATTGTATTATCTCCGCCCAATTATCCACCTCCTCTCTGACAACCACTAACGTAAATTACACCAAAAGTTTAGTGTGGCATTATAAAAATGCTGATTGGGCGATACTTAATGAATGTCTCAGGGAGCTGGCTTGGTCTGATTGCTTTTCTATGACAGACGTTAACAAAAGCACCGATAATATCTTGAACATCATATGTTTTGGAATGCATCGCTTTATTCCTCATAGCTTCAAAAACATCAAACCAACTAACACCAATTAGTTTAATAATGACTGTTTCGCAGCCATTAAGAACACGGAAGCAGCCTTTGAGGCATATAAATGATGCCCTTCAGAGGAATTGAGACGTATCGAAAGAGATGCGCGGAATATTTGCAATTCAGTAATTAGTCGGACAAAGTTCAATTTCGACCAGAGCGTTAGACGGAAGATATCTTCTACTCAAAAGGGTAGTAAGGTCTCTAGTAAAAACCTTAAAGAGCAATTTCACCTGTTCGTCAACACCACCTCTCATTTATAATGGGAATGTTTTTACTGGCTCATTGGACAAGGTCAACCTATTTGCTGCTATTTCGCACTTTCCACCTTCATCGCAGCTACCTCCATCTCCATCAAAGTGCACTTTCGAAATTTGACGTGTTTAAAGTTACTGGGCCTGATGGTTTCTCGCCCCTGGTTTTAAAATGCTCTAACTACAGACCAATTGCACTAACTTCGATCTTATCTAAAGATTTTGTATCACGCATCAACTCTCAGTTGATGAAAATAACCATATGTCTATCAACGATTACCAGTACGGTTTCCGCGCTGGCCAATCAACCGGAGAGGCCCTAACGGACCGTTGCACCCTAACCTTGTTAAATGGATAGAGAGTTTTTTGTCAGACCGTTCAATCCGTTTAGTAATTGACGGAGTTACATCTGATTCCTGCGAAATAAATGCCGATGTACCTCAGGGTTCAATTCTTTCACTAACCTTATTTCCTCTTTTTATTCATGATCTTTTCTCCCTTACTCTCAATCCTATTCATAGTTTCGCCGACGACAGCACGTACTTTTATATCATTAAACAACGTCATTTTGTGGTACTCGCTTGGGGCAGAGCAAATCGTGTTTTATTTAATGCATCCAAAACTCAATGCTCTTAAAAAACGCCCAATTCACCCCTAATCCATTTCAGTTGACGGAGTAAATGTATCCAATTCACCCTTCCTAAACATGTTGGGTTTTGAGATATCCAGCAATTTTAGCTGGACTAATCATATATTTGAAATCTTTAAAAGTGTGATGAAATTCTTGGTTTTTCTACAGATATGTAAGAAATATTTTACACCACCTGAATTAGCGCTGATCTACAAGTCCCACATCAGGCCTATACTTGAATATATTTCCCATATTGGGGCAGGGGTTGGACACACCGCATTGTTCGCGTTAGACAGGGTCCAGCTATTAAACTTATTGGCGATTCCTCAATCTCTGAGGGCCTTGACTATCTCGGTTGTCTCTCACTCTTCTATCGCTATTTCTACTTTCATTGTTCTAACGAAATTGCTAGCCAGATTCCTTGTAGACACATGACCACGCGCGATACAAAAGCTACAAGTCTCTTCCACCCCTATACTCTCAAAATTCCACCTAAATGTGTTAGTGATCGCATAGACGTGCTGAAATTTTTACAACGGGTATTCCGTCTTATGCGATGCAGAAGGCACAGAGGCAACATTGATTAAAACTGCCAAGTCACGTTTGCAATTTTAAAGAATTCAGTGCTGGTAGAATGACAAGCACATTGCTAAAATCTATTGAAATTGGTATAATAATTTAGATAGATCAGAGTAAATTTAATTGTTGTGCCTAATAAAAAGATTATGAATATATTTACCTTTGTAATTGTGAAGTACTGCTTTTTTTAAGCTTGCTCCAAGTAGTAAATGCATGATCAGATCTGCACATGGAAACTTCCAGTGACTTTTGCTTAACGATGTCGTCGAGATTGCTATGCAGATTAATGAAGTTTTGTTTATTCTTAAAATTCAAGTCCGTTGGCTCCGCTGTAAGTCAAAAACATAATTTGAGTTCTTTCTCAAATAAATTTATTAGATTTTTAATTACCATAAAAACTTTCATCGGAATAAAGTGCGCTTCCCTCAAATGCAATAGTGTAGTTATCTTTATTTGCCTTACAAGTTAAAATTATATCACCGTCCTCTGGATAGGATTCTAAATCTAGTGAATCTATACTAATATGAGACTCCTTCACTGGCGAGAATAGAAGTTCTGATTTGCATATTGAGTTATCAATATCGTGTTGCTGCTTTCTATGCTTTTCTAGTGATGGAATATGAGTCAAAAGTGAATGAATGTCTTCTGCTCGAAAACTTTCCATATCAACTTCAGCCAAATTTGCATCAATATTCTTTGCAAGATCTTCATAATATGAAAGCTCTCCAATTCCATTATAAGACGCTGACAATGATGAGAGAACACTTTGATGATTTACGCCATCCCGATAGCCATAATCTAAAAACCACTGATAGTCCGAATTGTCATGCGTAAAGTCATGTGATGATGCAATGGAACAATTCAAGGCCCCAAATTGATGATGAGGTGGATTACTGTTGAAATCCGATTCAGGGCTTGAAATAACGTTAGCCATCGTCCTGTTGTTATTATAACTTATTCCGGACTGTTCATTCAATATAATACTACGCAGCGCGTTACTATATCGGTCTAAATTGTTTAAGACAATTTGAACATTCTTCTTCAAATTCTCTTCAGTTAATTCATCATCAAAAATTTTATTGAAAGAATTTCTGTTGTAATTACTGTATGACTGGTAATTATAATTCGTAAAGCCATGAGTATTATAAGCAGTATTTGGGCTTGTTAGCGGTCTTTTCTGATTATGGGAATGGTGATGAGGAGAATTGAGCTGAGGCAAACGTGAATTTTTATTTTCGTTTGTTGGGTATTCTGTCATTCCACGTTGTGGTTTGATTCCTGAAATAACAAAAAAAACAATTTAGTTTAAATTAAAATACGCAATTAACAATATAATTTTATGAGAAGAAAGCTAATAATGCAGAAAATTTCACTATACAACTAAAAAAGTAAGTACCTTATAATAGACTATGTTAAATATTAAACCTCTTCACATAGAGGTTGAAAGCCTGGCTCTATGTGCGGCCTACAAAATAGGGGGAGCCGGTCTCCTTGGGGGAAACATAAGTAAGGGCCACACGACAATAAGGGAGATTCTTGAAGCCACACCTGAGTTGGCCATGTTAGCTGATCAGATGCCGGCAAGATTCTCACCATTCCAACCACCCCTAATACGGGTGGAGAATCGTGAGAACTGAAAACTTCCAGCTGTCGGTCCAGGGGAACTAGTATGGTATACGGATGGATTCAAGACTGAATCGGGCGTTGGGGCAGGGGTCTGGAATAACTCTCCTCGATTCAGTTTATCACTGGCCCTGGGAAAGTACACCACGGTATTCCAGGCTGAGATCTTCGCTATACTGACATGTACTTACTACCAGATCTAAACTGGTTTGTGAATGCCAAAGGAGCCTAGATGAACTGTGTAGAACTAATCAAGTAAACTTGATCTGGATACCGGGACATAAGGGCTACACGGGGAATGAAAAGGTAGATGAACTTGCTAGGAAGGGGTCCAATATCCCTTTCATAGAGCCGGAGCCGGTCTGTGGAATTCCTCTCTGCACGGCTAAAAGGCTAATAGCAAACCGCGCAAGTGAGGAGCATAGGCTGCATTGGGACAATATTGAGGGGCACGCTCACTCAAGAAGCCTTATGCCCTCACCGTCGCCGGGTAGATCCAGGGAGCTCCTCAAGCTGAGCAGGTCGGATGTTAGAACTCTGGCTGGCCTACTTACCGGTCACTGTCAGCTAAGGAAGCACCTGGTAAGGATATTTAGAGCCATCGACCCCACCTGCAGACTCTGTCTGGAGGATGATGAGATCCCATTATACGTACTATGTGAATGCCCTGCAGTGGCCAGGCGCAGTTTTAGCCTATTCGGGAAACCAACCCTGGTACCTAGCGGGCTGAATTACTGCCAACTGCGGGAGCTATTGAACCTCTTCAGAGGGACTGGCTTGCTAAAAGGAGTTGAGAGAACCTCACACTTCCAATTTAATCAAATCAAACCTTATAATAGTCTGCTTACGCTTTTATTTATATAAATATAAACATTTTTAACAAAACTTGGATAGTAAAGTGATAAAATTTATAGTTTTAAAATATCCGATGTCTATTTCTGTGGTGATATTCTCAAATGCTACCAATTTTGGAATAAGTTAATAGGGATTTTGCGTAAATACATAGATCCTAAAAGTAAATAAACCTATTTGAATTAGTTTATGCTATGCTGACTGGATTATATTAATCTATTTCATTATTAAGTGAAAAGTTACTGAACAGTAAGACAACTAACTTGCTTGCACAGTGAAAATTGACAACAAAGGTATTTAGAAATTAAATAGGATACAGATTTGTGAAATATAATCAAAAAAGTGTGTACGAGGCTAGGAATATTTTTTATCACGCCTCTTTGAAATACGAAAATCTTACAATTTTTCGAATCAATTGTATAATTCGTTCGGTCCCTTAGTTTATCTTGGCATGGCTGCTGAGTGTTTATGCATACATCTCATCCATTACATGTCCAATGAAATGTAAATTTATTCTAATCACAAAGCGTAACTGTAAAAAGAAATATTTATGCATCATTGCATTCATAGCCTGGGCTGCTAAGACACTTTCAGTTTCAGCTTTTATTGATGGAAAGAAAATACGTATTTAGGGCAGGGCCATGTGTTCTTCATCACTTGTCATCCAAATTAACTGAACAGGCTCCATAATAACCCATTTGGATATTTTTCTTGTTCGAAGAACTTGATTAAGTGCTTCTGTATTATTATCTTATGTTCCTGGCTTTAAAGAGATATTTTTCTTGCCTTTTGAGTCGCTTATCAATGTCAGCCCTCATGTTATTACTGGAATGAGAGAAGGAGATGTTAATGTTCAAATTTTGCCTCAGTCAAGAGGGTTCAATAACTTATTGAACGAAATTCTTGTCTGTCTCTCTTTTCAATATGTATATGAATCAACGTCTTCCGGAAATGGTTTCGCTTTCAATATTCATGCACGAGCTTTGATTGCTCCAACATATGGTCAACATATTTCCATGTTTTTTGAACACATGGTGTAGAAATTTATTTTTGGATACTACCCAATTTTATAGAATTCAAATTAAAACACATAAATGCTTACTAAACAATCAAGTGAAATTGAAAACTATAACATAAGCTTATTTTTGAAATTTTTAACAATATCCTTTTGGTCTAGGTGGTTCTCTTTTAAACAGATTTCGCTCCAATTTTATTATTTTATTAGAAAACAACTTTAGTATTATTGATAAGCTTCTCGAATACGATATATAAAGATAATTAAAAATTTAATATAACGTTTCTAGGTACTGATTAACATTTATCGCAAGCAAAAAGTTACTCGTTAAGATTGAATTCTGACACAGATATGTGAGAAATGCTATAAATTATCGCACAGCAATAAATTTAACACAGATCAAAATATTTATAGAAATGTAATTTTAGCGAATAATGAGTACAATCAAGAAAAAACAAGCTGAATTTGATCTCACCCATGAGGGCCATCCTGATTTATTATATTGATTGGACTAATAATGATAAACAGCCATTATTTACACGTCATTAGCTACTGCATGCAAAATTCACGCACATTAAGACACTATTGTTCACAATAGTTCTCTGTGTAACCAGAGGACTTTAGTGAACAGAGAGTCTATACCCAGCGGGAAATATAACAAGCGCTTCCAATTGAAGGGTAGAAGAAGCGCTTCACTCTTACTGCTTTGAGAAGCACACTTGAAGCGACATTTTTTATTGAGAAGTTTTTCATGGAATGCGTAACTTCTAGTGTCGTCTTACTTTCCTCGCATTGAAAGAAACATTTGTAGTCTTATTTTACAAGTGATGTTATAAAGTTCGTGCACAAAGTTAAACTGACTTTTTCTTGTAGTGTATTTCAGTGAAGTTCATTAGTTGAAATGAACTATTTTATTTTTTAATCATAATTTTTTTTTAATTATTTTTTTTATGTTTTATAGTGATTTGTTCTGTTTTAAATACTGTATATTTTAATAAACAAAAAAAATAAATGGTTGGTTTTATGTAAAATTCTCTGACAATTCTGCTTTTTTACTCGATAGTAAATAATTATCTGAGCTGAAAAAGCGCTTACTTAGAAGCAATATACGCTATAATCAGCGAAGCGAAGCGCTCTATAAGAAACACACAACAACAACACTTTTGTCGATTCCCTCTGCCTTTTTTTGAAGCGGTTAACTTGTGCTCGAAGCGAAATAACATGGGAGCGCTTACTTATGCGGATATGCAATGTTAAAACGAAATGGACCATCATACGGATAGTAAGCGCATCGAGCTTCTAAGTAAGCGCTTCGCCATTTCTTATAGAGCGCTTCTTCATTCGCTTCTTATCTTTGAGTATATTTAATTTAGTTTATTTTACATTATTAACGGAGGAGCATCTCTTACAATGTTAAATGTTGCGGACCAACCAGCAATATAAGACCCTACTGCTGGCTTATTCTGCTCTTTCTATTAGTACTCATGCAAAGGAAGCTGTTGTCCTGAGTGGTCTATCATAGTACATCCCAACACAGTGTGCTCTTAAGCTTAACATGCAAATGCGCTAAATGTACAAAATAAAATTGCTACAAACCAAATAAAAGTGTTCCAATGGAGTACTTTAATTTAATTAATATCTTATATACATTGCAAGTGCTGGTATGGTACATTGAGTTAAAATTTGTAGGCGATCATTTTAATGCTCGGAAAAGGACACAAAGAGACAACAAGAAACCCTAAAGCTTTTGTTATCGGTACAGAAATTCTGAATTTTTAATCAGAGTTTATATACTATATTCCTGTTGCAGTTAAGGGCAACATGACGCTACGTCTATCGCTTTTTTTAGCAAAGGGAAACTGTTGCCGAGTCAGTCAATAAAATCACGTCAACGAGATAAGTTTGGCTGTTTATAGTTGTTCCCCTTTTCGCCATCCCAAAACGTACCAAAACGATAAAATGGGAACCCTTATAGTGCAACTTTGTCTGTCTGTGACAGCTGTTTATTTCAGCAAGTCGATTTCGACTGAAAATTCGGAATAGTTTTAAATAATGCTTACCCACCCAATATTTTTATTTTTATTGCAAATGGGTCGGGTGTCAAAATTTTAAAGTGGAATTAATAAGTCAAGTGGGGGTAGAAACGACTTCATTTGCACATTATATAAAATAGTTTTTAAAAAAAAAAATGAACCGACTTCACAAAAAGCGCTAAAAAGCATAAAATAATTTTTAATTTTATATCTATAACGACATTTTGAAGTCGGTGCAAATCAAACAAACAAAACAACTGCAACAAAAATATTTAATCGTCATTTCTTATGATCCCGTGAGCTGAAACGTTCAGGTAGAATTACGTAAATTTTCAATTGTGGTTCTGTAGTTGTTTTATTTGTTAAATTTGCACCGACTTCAAAATGTCGTAATAGATATAAAATTAAAAATTATTTTATGCTTTTTAGCGCTTTTTGTGAAGTCGGTTCAACTTTTTTTTTAAAAACTATTTTATTTTTCACTTTTTAGTGTCTTCGACTCTATACAATGAAAAGAACCATCCAAATCGGTCCACGCGTTAAAAGTTAGTTATAACCCCCTACCCCACCCCCATTCCACTAAACTTTTCTTCTCATGGTATCAATCAAGGAACATACTCTACTGAACAGAAAATGAATCATCGAAATCGGTCCACGCATTACGAAGTTACTACCCCTCCTCCCCACCACCAACATAGGACCAAATTATTCTCCTATTAGCAATGGGGGATCACACTATACAACAGCAAAAGAACCAACCAAATCGGTTCACGCGTTAGAAAGTTAGGTTCCACCCTCCTCCCACCCCAGCAACATTTGTTTTCTCGTAGTATCAACCAAGCATCATATTCTACCCAATAGAAAAAGAATTATCCAAATCGGTCCACGCGTTACGAAGTTAGACAACCCCTCCCCCCACCCACACCTTTCCCCATAGGACCAAATTATTCTCCTATTAGCAATGGGGGATCATACTCTATACAACAGAAAAAGAACCATCGAAATCGGACTACGCGTTACAAAGTTAGGTTCCACCCCCACCCCCATCCCTCAAAAATTTTTTTCTCCTGGTATCAACCACGGAACATACTCTACCCAACAGAAAAAGAATTATCCAAATCGGTCCACTCGTTACAAAGTTAGCCTACCCCTCCTCCCCTCCCCCCACCCTAGGCCAAACTTTTTTCTCCTATTAGCAATGGGGGATCATACTCTGTACAGCAAAAAAAGAACCATAAAAATCGGACTACGTGTTACAAAGTTAGGTTTCACCCCCACCCCCCACCCCCACCCTACCAAAAATTTTTTTGACATGGTACCAATCGGTGAACATACTCTACCCAACAAAAAAAGAATCATCAAAATCGGTCGCCGCGTTACGCGTTAAGTTATGCCCGGTCAGACATAAAAAAAAAAAAATAAATAAAAATAAAAAAATACGCGTCGAACTTAGAACCTCTGTGTTTTTGGGAAGTCGGTTAAAAATATATTCTCGATTTCCTTTCATGCCGCATAGTTTTCGACTTAAGATAAATATTCAAGAAAATAACAACAACAACTCCCCCCCCCCCCCCCCCCCTATCTACGAAGTTTGTAAAGCGAAAAATCTGAAACAATTTGAGTTGATAGAGATTCATGTAAATATTACCGGAAAAATAAAATGAAGCCTCTAACTAGCATAGATATTTATAAATCAGCCATTTTCTAAGGTACGGAATTCTCGGGTCCGAGTCCGGCCCGAATCGCACTTTTCTGGAATTTGAATTTTGTTTTTCTTTCTTAATCATGGTTAAATAAGGCATGGATGTGTGATGTGGATTTGCTGAGTAATAAAGTGCACTCTGTTTTCCATGCACATGTTTCCTGTTAGTAAATGCCCGGTTCTTTACGATCAAGATACAACAGTGCATCAAATACTGTCTTATACATACATTTACTATTGGCTGATTATGATGAAAAACACATAAAATCCATTAGAAAATAAATCAAGGAAGTTTATCAGTATAGAATGCCAACAATATGAAAAAATTGGAACAGACACTAACAATGAATTGCGAATTTTTGTTCTGTGGTTATAAAATGCGTTCATGAATGCGAGTAGATGTAAACAAAAATATTCTGTCTACAATTACATTCGAGACATGAGGTCACGCATATTGCAAAAATATACCAAATTTTTTCTATACTATTTCTTCTTATATATGCGATCCTTATGATTTTTAATTAAACTTGCCTTTTGTATATATACAATAACTTTACCTTTGTGCCTTACCACACGAGTATTCTTGCAGGAGTGTTCAAACTAATTTGACAACAGTCAGTCTCATAAGATCTCTTTCTAAGATCTTTTAACTCTTTGTAGTCACTCCAGCGTTTATAACGATTTTCCCATTAGCTTAAAATTGATTCTTTTCAAGATTTTTCTCCACAACATAAAATTGTTTCTTGTTTTTTTTAAGATTATTTTGTTATTTTGTATTTATACTTGTGACTAGCATGTCTCAGCTCTGATCACTGATAATAATTTACGAAAATATACTGAACATGTTTTTAAGGCTATTTGTTTTTCAGCCACTTATCCTAAATTAACCGGACCAGTTGAGCACTGAAACTATGGATAAAAAGATCTTCATCTCTTTCTTATATTTCAGTAGATTCTTAGGTATGAAATATCGGTTTTATAATGACTACATAAAACACACTTTTTATAAATGTTTATATAACTTTAATAATCAAAAATACGACCGATTACAATCTGCTGTTTCCTGGCAACAGCAATTTTCCATTTTTGATAGAATCACAGAGGAATAAGTATACAAATTTCCTAGCCTTGCAGATTATTTCCAAAAATGGATTTTGGGATTTACAGATTGTAATGGGTCTTATTTTGAATAATAAAATAATGTCAAGATCAATAACAAGTGTCTTTTACTTACCCACTGAAAACCGACATTTTATACTAAACTTATTATTATAATGGTTAATGTGAAAATAAATGTGAGTTAAGAAATAAATCGATATTTTTTAAATAAATAAATGAATAAATTATTTCAAAAACATTTTTTTTCAAAACTTCAATCACATTGTGTGCTTGGAAAGAAATTGGCACACTATTATATATTGCTCTTTGGTATCTAGCTTAAAATTCACTATTATTCTCACAAAATAATACGTACCGAGAATTTCGCGGACAGTATCACATTCCTTTTTATTTATATAACTATTTCACATTCCATTTTATATAATAATCAGCTTTTTTCCATTATATCCATTACATTTCACTCACAAATGGTTTTTTTAATTCCATAATTCATAATAATAAATAAAACTGGATGATTTGTATAAGCTCCACTAGTACTGGTTACGAAACAATAACTTATATATTATAATATTGAGCACATCAATAATATTTACACTATTATTAGTATTATCGTGTTTTCAGTTTCACTCAGCTTGAGAACAAACGCGATGGCCAACTAAACCTACAGAAGAAATCTCAAAATATTTTGGCACACATTTTATACATTTTCATATCCAGTTGTTGACCGTGATAAAGAAAGTGGAAAATGCGATTCCCTAATGGGAAAGGTGTGTTTGGTCGACATTTCACTTTACCTGTGTTTTATTACTCCTTAATCCTTTTAACATATTCTCTGGTACTAAATACAAGGAGATTTAAATTACTTTTCGGGTAAATTAGTTCTTAAAAATCTGTCTCAGTCTTATATTGAAGGGAAATTCTTTGCATGCCGTAGTGGATCAGGCGGCTGAAGATGACCAATAAAATTTTTGAAAGATTATTAACAAGTAAAAGTTAACCCTCAGGTATTTCCAGACATGCCCTTTTAATAGAAGTCGACAGGGATAATTTGTAATACAGAAGGTGTCTGCAGGCAACAAATTGCTAGTCGCCACTTTATGCAAGTAACAAAGGAATTATAATCACGTTAGTACTTTTCATCATTTAGTATGTATTGTTTTGTTAAATCTATAGTTGACTTCATGGTAATGAATTACCAAATAATATCAAAAATAGATATCACTAGCCAAATTGTTTTAATTTGTAAATAAAAAGTATTAGTAGAATCTAATATAAGGAAGACTTTCTATTCTAATAGAAAATCCGAAATACTTTCAATTCAATTATTTCGTAATTGACGAAATAATTTTTTGTTTGTAAGTACATACTTAATTTCATTAAGGGGTCACATACCCCTGCGCGCGCTGATAATCGAGTAAATTTTAAAAATTATTTAAAAGGTTATACGGTGAAAAAGCAATTAAACTTTTGGTTTCAGATTGTTTACTGAACTTTCAACTACAAGAAAAAAAATTAAAAACTTTTGTTTTTATTATTAATATTTTGTTTAATGTGTCTAAACGGACTGCTGATGAATTAGATGGCGCCACCTGGTCTGCATCCTAACTCCCCCCAAAATTTTTAATTTTTTTTTCGCCGTATAACCCTAGAATAATTTTTTAAATTTGAAGAACGTGGTTTAAGAAAAAAACGGTGCGGTTTCTTGTGCAATATCATATGTTTTCGTGCGATTAAGCACTGCCTTTACATGTTCGAGTGCCAATGAAAGATTAAATATTTTTATCAGGATTTGATTTTCACCTTGAGTAATATTAATGGAATCTAATTTTTATCATTATTAAAATTAAATACTTCTGATGAAGTTTAAAGCAATAAAAATAAGCTTTTTATTGCTCTAACAACTTGCAATCGATACAATAGACTGGAACGGCATTTTTTTTGTATCGGCATAGGTTCCCCAATATTTGCTTTTATAGGTGTTCCATTTTCTTATTTACATTTTATGAAATGGGTCAAACAAATTCTTATTTTTTTCATCTTAAAGTCTTGAGAATAAGCTTAAACGTCGATCAGATGAATAGAATAGAAGGTATGACCTGTTAAAGTTCATGCCGGCTATTGCGTTATACGATCTCTGTCAACTTTAAATGCGTTTTTCTCGAAACCACGTTTTCGGAACTGGTGTACAGGATTGCGCCTAAACTACTTGACCGATTGAACTGCCAATAAAACACAACGATTGAACGCAGGACGTGAGGCCGAGTTTTTTTAAATTATGTTATTTAAACATTTGTTATTTGTTAGCAAAGTTAATTTTACGCCTATCGAAAATCGCATGTTTAAATTTGAAGTTGCGCCATTTGCACAATTTTTGCATACAAACTTTTACGTTCCTGTAAAAATTTATAAGAAAATTTGATCTTTGTGATGTCACTTCGCGGACCCAATAAATATTTGATGTTTAAAAAAATTAGTTTTGTAAAATATAGTGCTGTAAGATGCAATAAAAAATAGGTTAATCAGAAATTTCAAAAAAATTACCCTTTTTTTGGTTGCTACACTAGTTTACCCCCTTAAGGGGGTTTATATACACGATGGCGGACCCAGAAATAATCTGACACCACTTTAAAAAAAAATTCAGAATATATTTTTTTACTCTCTCTTTCGTACGCGTCCTCCCGATGCCTTGCAGTGCCGCCTTCGATTTTCGTTTTACCTCCGGAATGTCTGCAAAATATTTACTTTCAGCTCCCTTTTCATTCGGGGGAACAACAAGATCGGGTGAGTAGGGTGGGTGAGGAAGCGGTGTCATGCGGTTTTTCGACAAACAATCACACACAGAGTTGTCCATTTTTATTCGGGGGAACAACAAGATCGGGTGAGTAGGGTGGGTGAGGAAGCGGTGTCATGCGGTTTTTCGACAAACAATCACACACAGAGTTTGACGCTGCGTAAGCTGGAGCATTGTCATGGTGGAAGAACCAGTCCCCACTCCACAACAAATCGTGCCGTTTCAACTGAACACTCTCGCGCAACCGCCTTACAACGCTCAGGTAAGTTCAACCCATAACAAATCAACCAATGATGGTGCTGACAAAAATTATTTATTTTTTTACTTAAGGTTGTACTATACTCGGAGGGTTGAATACTTTTTAGTTATCTAGTTTTTTTTTGAGCCGCCATTTTATTTTGGTGCGTCAGCCTGTTTAGCATTTTACAGAGGTTTGTGTTAAAAGCTGTAACTTCTTGGTTTTTAAAGATAAAAACCTTCTCTGATATAAGTAGTATACTATAAACTGAACATTTTTGAACTGCATATCTTTAAAAACCAAGAAGTTACAGCGTTTAGCACAAACCTTTGTAAAATGCAAACAACGCTAACGCACTCATACACAATGGCAGATGAAAAAAAAAGCATCTAAAAAATTTATGAATAAGTAGCTGCTTTTAACTCTCTGAGTATAAAATGTGCACAAAATTTACACTTGACCCGAGTGAATTTGCGAAAAATCCAAGATAAACTTTTTATAAACTCGAGCGATGTGAGAAGTATGACAACATTTCTCACATCGCTCGAATTTATAAAAAGTTTATCTTGGATTTTTCTCTGAGTATAATACAAAATTAAGTAAAAAAATTAAAAATAAATAAATTTTGACAGCAACTTTTACAAATTAAATTGGTTGATTTGGTACGTCACTGTTTGATGCTCAGGGGCGTACTTTAAGTGAACAATGCTACAAACGAAAAAAAGTAAGTAAACATACGTAAACCCGAAGAAAGATTTTGATTTGTATGGAAGACAAATACTTTGAGACATACGGATTTTATTGAGGCTAGATACAAAATTACACAATTTTATATCAGATACGATTTGATTGTACTTTAAGTTTTCCTGTCAGGATATAAAGTTTGTATATTCAGTTGGATTTTGGTAGTAGTACTGTTAACTTCATATAAATAATAAAAATACAGTACGAACTGAAAAAATTAATTTTTTTTATAAAATTTCTCTTACAAAATAAACTTTACCCTAACATTTTCAAATAATAGGTTGGGAGTTAGTTAGGTACTGCCGTCCGTAAAAACGAGAATTACAAGGATCAACTACACCTGTGGCCTATTTCGCCAGCCTTACTTTTGTTTGAAAATTTGAAATCGCATTTCACCAAATTTTTATTTGTACATAATTGTAATTGTAATTTACAATAAAAAAATTGTAAAATATTCCCAGTTCTGTCTCACCAAATATAATTTGTAATCTAAGTTTACAATAACAATGTTTGTAAAATATTCACATAATTGTGAGTTTATGTTTCACCAAATGCAAGAAACTCACAAAATTGGTTCAGTTCTGAAAAATATTCCACAGGTCAATGATCGTTTGGTAAAAGTTTAGAAGTTTTAAAGATGTATTTCCAACGATATCATAATAGCAATGAAAGCAGTTATTCTGAGGATATTGAATATAACAAAAGGCATTTTTATCTGTGTGTTTGAATTTAACGAACGATTTCGTTACAGTCTATCTAAAGTAGAGGAGATAATAGCAGGGATTGGGGGAAGAATCCAACATAAAACTGGGAAGAATTGTGCATTAACACCAAAACAGCAATGTTTGGTCATTGCGTTGGCTTGGTAATAGTGCACAATACCATGGGATGCATGCATGGAGTTTCAAAATCTACAGTATGTAAGAACATTCATGGCGTATGTGCCGCAATGATAGAATTTTATTATGACAAGGTTGTTTGCTGACCTAAAGACAACCCCCCTAATATTGGGCAACATTTTTTTGAAACTCTGGGTAATAATACAAAATTACAAACCTGTAAATGAAAGAAACTTGTGCTTAAAATGATTTTTCTGATACATAGGTATGCCATGTGTTTGCGGATGCATAGATGGAGCATTGATCAAAATAGACGCTCCAAATGACATCGAAGTCCACTGTATGACAAGTTTGAAGATGGATTTCGACCTTTCCCTCATGCTATTTTACTAGGAGACACTGCATATCCTTTAATTATAGAAAATTCGATTGGATAACTTCCTCTCTTCGGTAATGCCTCTTATTATAGGCGAATCTTTACCAATATAATCGATAACACCTACTCCCACTCCACTAAATAAAAAGTATAAGAGAAGCAATATACATTTTATTTTCCCGACTCATTTCTGCTGTTATTGCAACGAACTACTAAGCACACACAAATTTGTGAAATAGCAATTGTAATCTACAATTCCAACAAACTGACGGTGCAACAGTATAACTCAGAAATATCGATTTACAAATTTCTTTCCACAAATTTGTGTTTGAAATTCTACATATATCTAAATAATTATTTGGATTTTGATAAACGAAAACGATGGCTACAAATTTGGAGTTGTGATTTACAATTGTAAAAACAATTTGTATATATACTGATACTATTATAACTGATGATAGGAGTTTGTGGCCTTCCACTGCGACGACTGTTGCTTTGTCTCAGGGTCGTACCCATAACACCACGATTCATCCCCGGTTCTGATTTTGTTGAAAAAGTTCTCGTACACTTTTAAATGGTCCAACAAGACACGACAAGCTTTTGATCAGAAGTCAACAACCGGGGACGAATTTCGCGATTCGTCTCATTTGCTAATTTTCGGCTCAAATGCATTGCACTGAACTCCACGCAAGACCAGATAATTCAACAAGTTCATCAATAGTACGCCTTTTATCCTTGTACACGCGCTCGAATTTTTTCGACACTATCGAAGGTGTGTGTATCGTAGAAATATTATTTTTTAAAAATAACGCTAAAAAAAAACCTCGTTATCACCCGCATCAAAAAGATTCAAAGGATAATCAGGTGATTAAAAGTCGTTCTAGAAAAGTATGGTCCAGGAATAGCATAGTGAAGAAACGTAAGCTTAATTTGTCGCTATAACTTTTTTTTAACAGAAAAATTAACAAGGACACTTTAAACGCGTTTTTTGAAACCTTTTTTTTAGCGGTAAACACTCTACAGCTACCGAGTTCAAACTTTCAACAAACTTTAAAAAAAAGTGTCAAAAAGAGCGTTCTTTCGTACATTTTTCAAAACTTTTCTCTTTTTTTTATTTTTCAACTCTTTTTCTCGCCCGAGAGACATTACATGGCAAATCATCTCTAAGTTTTTAATTTCTTTAGTTTTTTTTTATTTCAGATGAGGGAATCGTGTTCACCGCGAAGCAACTTTTCTTTAGAATGAAGTTTAAAGCTAAAGTTAAATGTGTAAAAACAAGTTTTTTAGATTAGTTTTAATGTATATATTTTTATTGAAAAAATGGCGCTATCTATTAAAAGAACCGAGAAAAAAAATAAAAACCAAAGTGTTCATTTTTTGCTCTTGTAATGAGAAATCCCCCTTAAGTGGAGTAGTTGAACACACTACCTTTCTGATAGAATTGAGAAACAAACGAAGATTCTTGTTTTATTTATTTAAAAGTTGTTTTCTATTATTACAATTGGGTTTTTCTCAAATATTTATTTAGAAGGAAATACTGAGAATAGGACAATTTTATTTTATTTTTACATAAATTTAAATATCTCTTTGATATATTTATGTAATGTTGTGTTGATGCTGATGTTTTATAGAACCACCCAAATTGTATTGATTTCTTGTACCAAATAAATACGTTTTTATCATGCCTAAAAAATATTCCATAATATCAAAGGTATTAATCAAATATTCTCTTGACATCTTCGGGTGACGTTGAAAGATTAATCTTTTTTACCGGGATTGTATCTACACCTTGACGTCAAAAGCTCAGTGATGTTTACGTTAGCCTTTTTGCCTATTTTATCAAAAGTCATCTATGTAAAATCATTAATCATACGATTAGTATACTACCCACCCCTACGCAAATAGTTCGCCCAGTCGAAAATTTCTTTAAAAAAGTGTCATTAAATTTAATTAATATCTTAACCCAATTCTTATCAGGAAGAATTTTTTTCTAGTACCTTATTCTACGAAAGGTTGATTATTAATTTATCGTAGTTTGAACACCGAAGCTCTAAGTATATTAGAACAACAGTCGAGCAAATAAAATTTGAACCGAGAAATTGACTTTTAATTAAAATTGTGCTAAAAATTATTTAGCCCTAAAAAGAAAAAAAGTGACATGTTTTCTAAATTAGTAGTTAATGTAGATGAAAAATATTTAGTTTACGAACTTAAGGAAATTAAAATATTAAAATTATAAGCGACTGAACTTAAAAAATCGAATAAGTGAAATTAACAAAAAACTTTTTTTCTCACCACGACAATTCTTCTTTGCCAATAGAAGTAATTATGTGCAAAATAATTGAAGACGAACATTCTGAATTGTTTCTATAAGTTATCTTTGCTAATATTGACGGATTACGGTATTTGCAACAAAAAATAAATTCAAAACTCAACGTTAATTATTGGAATAATATAGCATTGATCCTAAAGGGTTATAAAATTGAGTAGACATGTTTTTCACTTTCCTTGACGAAATTAATTTTAGCTTATCATGGTGGAAGTTCAAATTCAGAAAGCAGAACTCTTGCTATATGCAATGCTATTGCCAAAGCAGAAGGTAGGTTTGTGTTAAAGAAAAATCCAAGTTATGGTAGTTCGAATTTGGGGAATTTGATTGTATCAGGTTATGCTTTTTGAGAGACAGAAATTCTTACATTTTTAAAAATAAAATTTACCTATTAATAATTATTTTGTGATTTCAGTTTTCAAAATTTTCAATACAGTCAATAAATAAATTATATAAGTTAATCATAAATTTTAACTTATAACGATTATTTTATAAGTAATACTTTCCGAGCTATAGGTTAAAATTGCTTAAAGACTTATACATATTAAGAGTACAGGAGCAGAACAATCTAAATCACATTTGCAGAAAACAAACAGACATAAATAGTTCCAATGCTAATTACTTAGCCATCAAAATAATTTAAATTAAATGTCTAATCTTACTGAATAAGAAGTTTCTTTTAGGATAACCTAAATATTCACCTTAGTTATGTTTTATGACCTAGTATTAAGCCTCAGAACTCTCTATTTGCAGATTATTCGACGAGAAGTGTTGTCATGATCCTCGCTGTTGAGACCTACAGTGTCGTGGTTACTACGCATCGAAAAGTATCATTTGATAGCTCGTTAGATAGATATTTTTATTTCTTACAAAACTTCCATATGTACACATATTGTTTTTTTCATTCGAGCAACCAGAAATGAGATATTTGAGAAAACTGGCACTATCAGTCACTTCCAGGTCAGTCAGAGGACAATTTGTCGCTGGATTGTTCAAAAAGTATATGGTTAAACTCAATTCATTTTACTGATGATTACTTACAATACAAGATTGTATCGAAGCATTATGCCGTAAAGCTAACAGGTAAAAATATAATCCCGAAAAACACCATTTCAACCCCACCACATGACGCATAGGTGAACTTTGACCCACGATAATTTAGAATCTAATAAACATACAGACCACGTTGAGTACTCATTTTGTAGATAATTTCATCCTTCACAATATTTCCATTTGTCACTTTTAGCTAAGATAAAAATCAATCATGAGACGAGTAGGGTCAATTGGCTGAGTGGAACGATCACACAATGTATGCAAGTTCGATCCTCGACCTACCTGTTAATTTTTAATTTGCAATTGCAATAAATTAAAAGTTTACTCCATCTCTGGGCTGTTGTCTACCTCGCAGCAATGCAATGCAAAGTAAAATACATACAATCAATACATGTAAGATACAAGCCACAACTGTGACTTTGGTGCATACTTAACATGAAACGGCCGGAAGTCGTTGGAGCAGAAACAAAATAGGTGGAGAGTCGGTGTAGTAGATGCCCTATGCCCCACAAGGAGTTAGAGGAACCAGAAAGACAGAGAGAAAGAGACAAGATGGTAACGCCAACATCCCTCAGCAACGCCACCTGTCTCCAAATACAGGTAGAAATGAACTAAGAAACAATGAATGAAAAATTAAGTTTGCATCACTACTAATTGCAAAACGGTCAAAATCAAATTTCCAGAATCGGTCCTCACTTCATAAACAGCTCTACAGCAAAATGTAAGCAAATTAAAGAAACACTTTCACTGAGAAATGCTAATCAGTTTAAAACTTTTAACTAAAATGGCTTAAAATTACGGTTGGGTCGTTTCTGCTTAAAGGCGTTTAATTAATTTGAGTTTACGGTGCTGTACTTATAATGAAACATCTTGTAGTAAAAAGCTTTCAGAAAAGCGTGAATTAAATGCAAATATTTAAATAACATTATTGCGACATGGTTTTTATTAAAAGCAAGCAAGTTCAGTTCTAATAGCATTTGTATAAAACACTTTTTTCACAAATATCTATGAATGTAAAAATTTATATAAAATTTAAAAAATATCCGGAGTTTAAGGAATATTATTGCTAATGAAGAGTAAATCGAGAAAAATTACATTTTATTTCCCAGGCGCTTTTTTACATGATACAAAATATTTTTAACGTATTTGGAGCATTGAATAAATAATACTTGATTCTAATTACATATGAGATTTTGTCAACGAGAGAATGTATCACTAGCACCTACTCTTATCGCAATTATAATGAATTAATCGCGAGGCTCTTTTTGAAGAGGTACGGATGACGAGACTCGGTGAATTTCTTGAATTATTATTCGTCCTGGAAAAGATATCGATCTTCGAAATACTGTGAGGAGACTCGCATACTTCGCAATCGTGTACATTGTTTAATTTCCATGGCCAAAAACTGATACTATTCACCTGTTTTGTCTACTAATGATGAAAAAATATAAACTTATTGTGAATAAATTCTAATAACAACAAGAAATGTGAAGTGGATTCTGGCGAATGGAATAATATCCTAAATACAGATATTCATGTGGCGGGCTCCAATGTACATCAGTGTGGTCCAACATATTCTTTTCATAGCGCTGAATCGAATAAAATCAATCAAATTTTTATGGAGCTGTAATCTCGATCCAAGGTTCTCTTAACCCTCATTTGCAACAGAAGCTTCATGACTTCATCATCAGGATCATGTCCAAACAAATCATCTATTACCCAATTGTGTTCTTAGGGACTACCAATCGGATTTTAGGACTGGGCACAGCTATATGACCGGATTGCTAAAAGTAAGACAAAACTACGGGAAAAGATTTAAGGCTGTCCGATCAGTTTCACACTATCTGAATGACCGTTATCAGGCGGTATTTTTAGCGGTAGACTTTCCTCTTTTAAACCTGTTACCTCTGGGGTTCCACAAGGCTCTATTCTGGGACCGTCACTCTTTATTATGTTCATCAATGATATATTTGATTATCAAACACTGCAAATTACAGCTTAATGCCGATAATGCCCAGTTGTACCTGTCGAGGTCTTTGGGTCTGTCTGAAGATGGAATAGTGGTTCACTTGCCGTTAGCAAAGTTGATCGGTTAAAACTAAGCTATCTTTAAACCTGGAGAAGTATAAATGCCTAGTTGTATATAAGTCACCTCTTAATATTGGGAATTTACTGCACGTCAAGCTTAAAAATTCAGCAAGCCTTTCGTTGAGGCGGCACGAAATGTAATAGTAATTTTCAATAATACTTTCACGTGGAGTGACCATGTTGACATTATTGTCAGAAAGGTATATGGTGGTCTCCGTAAATTGTGACCACCTAGTTCGTTCACAATTTTTAACAATAAACTTTTCTCAATTCAGTCACTTCTGGTTCCGGTGATCATACATAAGTATAAAATTTTCTGCAGGCTCGATTACCAATCATATCACAAATTTCAGGTTACTTTTAATTACATCGTTGCATGCTGTTACCTTGGCAAAAATAATTAAATTTCGTAATCTCAAATATTTATATGATTGTCTTAAAATTCGCAAAATCAACGAGGCCGATAATGCTAATTTTATCTCAAGCTATCTTATTACTAACCAGGCGCCGATTATTCGTTCAAGTTTGGGAATACGTTATCTATGTATTTAATTATGTCAATTATGGCGGTGCTACTCTCGGTCGTTTTAAGGAATTGCTTTTTGAAGATATTAGTAAATAATCCGAAAGTTCTCGGAATTTAACGTTTTCATAATTATACAATTTCATCCTATCATTAGATTAAGTTAAAATTCTCTTATATCCTGGGTTCAGGTTGGCAGTTGTCTGCTTCAGACGTTTGTAATTTTTCATTTGTTTGTTTCTTAATTTTTTTTTTTTAATGTGTGTGTAATGCGTTTTATTTTATTTAATGTGTACTTAATTTGTCCACGTTTAATATATCATTGAACTTGTACACCTTAAAAGGTCAAGTATCTTACATGTATCGAGCCATAAATAAATTAATTTAAAAATATAGCATTTTCAGGTTAACCTGAGAATATCCAAAATTGAATTAGGAAATGGCCAACAAAAATTAGAAACTTCCGAATGGAATTTGGATTTGCCTCAATAGAATTGAAATTTGTCGCACGAATGCCTCTAAAGTGAAGTGAAGTCAATTTCTTAGCAAAGGTAATCTATCTACCTAAAGTATAATAAATAAATATAGAAGATTCAGGTGAACTATTATTAAGCTAGGCTGCATCAGGAGAACATTTGAGTTAATAAAAGAACAAGTGGTGCAAGTGTGTTAATACCTTAACTCATTGAAGTAAATGACTTTTTTAAAACTGCATTTTGAAGTTCTTTCCGACAATTCGCAATTCAAATGGGACATTTCTCAAATTCATTTGGATAATTTCCAATTTGTTTTAAATAATTTCCACTTCAATCGAGACAAATCTCAATTCTATTGGAGCAAACCCCAATTTAATCGGGATAAATCTCAATTCCATTGGGTCACATTCCGATTCTATCGGGACAAGTTTCAATACCATTCGGGAAATTCTAATTTTTTTTCGACATTTCCCAAATCAATTTGCAAACCGCCGTTGTTGTTGTTAGGGAGTTCTCTTGTTATTTTTATGTCATAACTCGGCCATATCATCCCAGGTTTGTTTTCTCCATCTGGATCTGCCGTTATTAGATAGTGCGAGAGGATATTCTTCTTAACAGTCCCAAGCGAAAGGTGCACCATCTCCACAAGGGAGCCCAGAAGTCTAGAGCTCCGCCTAGCTAGCTCGTCAACTCTGTCATTCCTCTTGATGTCTGTGTCCTGGGACCCTGATCAAGGTGCAGGGCCGACGACAGAGAGGGGGTAACGGGGGTTTTCCCCAGTCCCGTAGTTCTTCAAACTACGAACTGTGTGCGGGGCCCGCATTGTCAGAAGTACTTTGATTTTTTTAACTTATTTTGACAAGTACGACAAAAATATTCTGGGCTCTCGATTGTTTTCAAGGCCTCAGAATTTGAAGACCCCTAGCACTTGTAACAGAATTCTACGATATCGACGGATTGATACTTTTTCGCTCTTGCTCTACTGACTGCTAAAATAACCTGTCAATATAACCTGCCACCGAAACCTGTGATAAACATAAGCATTTTAATCGTGCTCTTGTTTACGGATGCAAACATTTTCTCTGTCCGTTCAGTTTTCATCCATCTTATACTCGCCGTATGCAGTATGGAGACGGAGTTGAATAAATTGATTGAGCGGCACGACCACCATGCCATGGTTCCCGGGTTCGAGACCAGGTCTCCCCGTGGGTTTTTAAAATTAAATTAAAAAATCCACTTCCTCTCTGGGCTGTTGTCTAGCTAGCAGAAAATAAGATATTCAAGTTTTCTATCAATTTAGAGGTGATAGTTGCTGAGTGAAGCGTCTTAATACAAGCCTGACTGTCCGATAACGAGCTAGTGAAAATTGATACAACTCTTCTCGATTCGGATATAAATCACCAGTTTGGCAAGCCGCTAGCCATATGCAAGCTGGAAATTGCCAAAGCATCTCTTGGATTGCGAATGTCGGATGGCAAAGAGAACACACCTGCTTCACTACCCGGCAGATCTGGCCGTTCCTTGTCTAAAGCTGTCAAGGGAGCTGATCTCGCTCGGACGTAATATTATAAGCATTGCAGTGGCTGTCATTTCGGGCTATTGCCTTATAGGCAGACACGCTGACAGACTCGGAGCGCCATCAAATGACTTCTGCAAGAGTTGCTAAGATGAGAAGAAACAGGAAATCATCCTTCACTTTCTCTGCAGCTGCCCGGCTCTGGCCAATCGCAGGAGTCGATCTTTGGGGTTCCAGTTTTTTAAAGAGTTAACCGAATTAGGTTTTACTGATGTCAGGGTTTAGCAGGAACTCTAAATGGTTTCCAGGCTGTAGGTCGTGTCGACTCGATGTCTAGCCAACAATATTTTTTTGGGCTCCCCGAGGTTCTGCTGTTGACAGAGTTCTAGCTCGGCTTATCAGAACCTCCTAGTCAGCTCCTTGTGTTTTTTTAGGGGTTAAATAGGGCTGAGGTCAAAGCCTCAACTGTGAGCCACTCCGACCTATAATCTGTTCCAAAAAGATTGGCAGTACACGCACTTCTGGAGTATTGCTGTCTGCTATATTTTCCCATCATTTTCCTATGCCTCCATCCATCTTCCTCAGCACGCTGTTGCCACGATTTCATCTTAGAACATTTTCTTATTTTTCCTCGTGGCCTAGTGCTAAAAGATATAGTCTGGCTACACTAAATGTGCCTTCCGACCATTCCAGTCACTCGAATTCGTATTGCATCGGAGAACTTCGCATGTAAAACCACCTACCACCGACCACTGTCGGTCACTGTCGGTCGACCAACAGCATCTGGCTGCTGACAGAATCAGTGCGAGTGCCTCTTGGTTTCTCGACCAAGAAAGATCGAAAGGATGGCTGTACACGGTTTTTGGTGAGTTTGAGAAACTTGGCATCATAACTTCAAATTTACCGTGTACTGCCAATCTTTTTGGAACAGGGTATACGGGTGCCATCCTTTCCGGATAGGAAGAAACCTTAACATAATCTAATGTATCGAAAGTATGTCTTTAAGAATATCCTCTAGACTATTTTACCACTAGCTTACTTAATAAAAAAAAAGTTACCGGCTGATTAATTTTAATTTGTCTAAAACAGGATAAGATATAAATTTTGTAAAATTTGTGTTTTACCAAAATATGCTCAGAAAAAGGGATAATTTTCTAAACTTTAACTTCCGCTATTTTTGTTATTACAACAACATCATATTAAGCGATATAATGTCATGCATATTCTTCAAAATAACTCTAAATTTTTTGCTTCAGATGATACAGTCAAGAGATAGGTATGTACTACGCTAACGTGATACCAATTCTAACAACCCTTTCAACTGTTGCTTTATTAATAAAAAACATATCAATAAAACATTTTTTTAATATTTTTGGGACAATTAACAAATACTTTAATAGAAAAAAAGCTATAATGTTCTTATTAGTTTACCGACAGACACCACAAACATTTTTTCAAAACCTCGAAAAATTTTCTCTTCTAAACTACCCTAAATACAGATAACGAGTTTATTATATCTTGCGAAACCGCGTCCAATTCATATGTTTTAATATAAAAGCATCTTTTCTCTCCGGAATTCCATAAAATTCCATTAAATAGCAAATAATTGTTCCAAAACAAAATTCGTTACGAACGTTTATTTTCTACATAACGAAAGGTAAATAATTTTTTTTAAATAAAATGTAATAATTAATGTTTATTCTTCGTGAAGCTTTTTGGACTACTTTTGTTTCCTTTTAATCACATCACTCGATAAATAAGAAATAAGGAAACATGAAAAGTTTGTAAACCTTTTTATTGTTCTCACAACTTCCAATCGATACATTAGACTGAAACAGCATTTCATGTCTTGTAGTGGCATAGCTTCCTCAATATTTGCTTTTATTGGTGTTCCATTTTCTCATTCTCATTTAAAATTGAGTAGAAATGCTTTTCACAAAGTTCAATTGCTCTACCTTTCTCGTACAATTGAGGAACAAACAAAGATCCTTGCTTTTATTCCATGCAAAGTGAAAATAAGTTTCCATTTTAAAGATTTTCTGTACTTCATGCCTTCCTATTGACACGAATGCTTTCTTTTTCAAATACATATTTGAAGAGTTAAGAGGAAACATTAAGAGTCAAATAATTTTATTATTATTTATTTCTGTTTGCTTACTTAATTTTCGTTTTTTTAAACCCACCGTATCGTCTTGGTGAACCAATTTATATAAAGTTAGGCATTCTTTTTAATCTCATACCATTAGGAAGCCTACTGAATGAGAAAATTTCGTTTTTTTTTCGTTTCAAGGGGAAAGGGTAATACTTTTAAATTTTAGGAAAATTCGGTTTAATTTGTACTTCTAATTTTATATATTTGTATATCTTTCTTCTTTCTAATATATAAAAATCAATATTTGTTTGTTCGTATCTTATGCGCTGCCATACCGTTCATCCCATTGCGATAAAACTTTGTCAATTTATTGCTCGCACTTGCGCGAAGTTTATAGCCATAGTACAATTAACTTACAGTAGGTGGCGCGCGTGTCGTACCGGGCAATGTATTTGAAAGAATATTTCAGCAATTTTACAATATTTTCTTTCCTTTCGCGCGGCAGATATTACTCTGCAATTCTCGAGTGGATTTTAACTTAATCAACAACAAAAACAGCCAATAGAGTTCGAAGCTATTGAATTCGCCAATGGAATTCGAACCTGTGGAATTTATGAAAAAGGACTGAAAAAAGTATCATGATAACTTTAATCGCGTTTTTCTCGGAAAATACGTCTCCGCGGGCCTTATTTGCCCCTTCGGGGTTTAAGGGGTATGAAACGACCATTCTAAATGTATTGGCATTATAAAAAACATTATAAAAAACAGAGACATTACAACCGCTGAACGCCAGTCTGGCCAAATTTAGATGAGGACATTGATATTTATTACAAACAAAAACGCGTTAGAAAAAAAGGTAAAAGACAAAACGAAGAAGTGTCATATTAATTATAGAAATATTCATCAAAGGAATTTTCATAAAAGCAATGATTTTCACCTGCAAAGAAATCCACGCAGACCTGTAGGAAAGGCGATAACTTGAGGTGTTTGCAATAAATCAACATCAATTAGCATTGCCCTATTATTTTTCCAATGACTTTATTGCGAGACCATGTAAATGATTATTTATGGACGAACCACACCTTTTAACCCTTCCAAACTAATTTAAGAAATACATTTCCAAAAAATGATTTTTTTGTAGAATAGATAATTTCATTCCAATTAAAAATTATTATTTCTTCTGCTTTATTGATTTTTACACATTATATGCAGACTTTTCAGCTGGAGTGGTGTTCTACAAGAGGCAAAGGGATTGGCTCACAACCAGCCGGCAATGACACTTTCATCATTATTTATGAACAGCCAAACGGATAAATGCTTTCGGTTCCAACGAAGTTAATTATATCGAAATCACTCTAAAATTGCTACAGGGTCTTTAGTACAAACATAAATGTGCGACTTTGATAGGTACCTGAACATTAAGTTATCGCCAGTAACTAAGAGGCAGAAGTCTTTGCTAAAAAAGGAGCACATCGGGTATATTGATGCCCGATACGAAGATGACGATACTCCTTTATTCTTTCGATATAGAATATCGTTGCATGGGACAAACTGAAACCTGCACTCCTTTTCTTATATCAAGTGGCAACTTCTATTTTGGCAACTTCTGTCCCAGCAGAAATGTTGTTCTTCAAGGCTGGAACGATGGTGAACAAAGACCGGAACCGTTTGCTTGGGAAAAGAATGGAACAACTACTTTTCTTGTGACTCTGAATATTGAAATAATGCTGTGATCCAAGGGATACATACAGATTTAAATTTAAGAGAGTTGCATTTTTTTCAGATCGCTATTAATGTTGATTATTTTTAATATGTGCTTAAATAAACCAATAAAATTGCAATCAATCACAAGCATGCCACTTATCTGAACTCAGTTAGTTCAGGAGCTGCAACTATCTATCAAGAGTAGCTTTAAATTGTCCGTCTGTAAAATTTTTTATTTACGTGGTGTAAACATTTCTAAGAGGTTATCATGATTTAGGGTTTATAAAGACTGGACAGCTGACAATTCAAAACAATAGTTTTATAAAATGTAAGCAATTTTCATTTGTGGCTAAATAGAGAAGTGCACATCCAGTGACTTCTTGAAGAGGTCAGAACTGTACAAACTAGGGCTCGGACTATTCGCGTATTCGCATATTCGAATAGTATTCGAATATTCGAATAGTGTATTCGGTATTCGAATAACGAATAGTGCGAATATTATTCGAATACCGAATAGTGCGAATATGCGAATACGACGAATATTATTCGAATATTCGCAAATCCACGAATATTACAATATAAACCGTATTTTACTCCACATATTTATATTCCATCATTTCTGAAAATAAGGGACCATCAACAATAGACGTCCGAATTTTAGGGTCCCCCCCTGTTCTTTCACCTCCCTTTACCGTGGACGTTCACATTTCACTTGTTAGTACAATAGAACAGATTTTATGCTTGATTAAAAGATCGATAATTTCGCGCACTTTGAGATGATGCAATTGCGCAATATCTCAGCGACAGTATTATTGTTGTTTATCCAACACTTAGAATGTATAACAACAGGAAAGGCCCTCATCTGTGAAACCGTGTACGTGTGATCGGCACTTTTCTTTTAGGCGAGGTAAGGACGGAGAGCTCTTCTCCTTAGTTTGCGAACTGTCAAAATGATAACCGTGAATTGTCCAATGGTTTAAAATTTTGTTTTCTAATTAAATATAAACTTTCGAGTGTTTTCTACTATCCTGTTTAGTGTAATACATTAGCGAACTTTAAAGCTAATAGCTTTCAACTTTTTAAAGTGTAGACAGTGTATTTTAATACTGCCATTTTAGAAATGAAGTGCGCGATTTTGTGTTGTGCAAATAATCGGCGTTTTTAATGTGGGATATCGTTTTTCAGGAAGTTTTTGATTAAAATAATGTTCTGTTAGTTCTTAAGCTTAATATAATTGCGTTGACACGCTAAGAACAGCAACGGAAAGCAAAGAAAAGTGAAGTTTTCTTAGCGTTCTTAGTTTGTTTACATTTTCTAAGATAGCAATTTTTTGCTTCTCCTTACTTCTCCTTAGCTAATCCAGTGGCTCGTGATTTAACTTTTGTAAAGGGACACTAAACACTTAAATTCGGGATTAAAATGTTTAAGAGTTTTTAATTAATTTTGGGATATATATTCACCAAAAAGAAAGAAAATTATTCGCAATACCTTGAGGCAATTATGAAATGCGCTCTAATTTCCAATTTATTTTGGCCCTTCTCTAGAAATGTCGCTGTTTTACTACTGCCATGACGAAAACAAACACAACTTTACGATTCAACTACATCAAGCCAAGTGTCGAGGTTTTTTAGCTTTAGGGCCTCTCCTTAGTTATATACTCTAAGACTGCAACTTGTGCTCGTTCATCGTCAGTTCAAATCAGTCTGCGTCGAAGATAGCGTTCAGTTTACTTAGTGTGATCATGAGTACCGGTACGCCTACGGAACACAAAGGTATCGTGTGGGTCCATTTTGATCGGTCTGAAGACCGGAAGTAAGCAGCATGCAAGATTTGCGCCAAGCAATTTAATAATGGATCAACCACTTCTCCACTGTGGAACCATTTACGGTATATTCACGGAAAAGACAGCCAAATAACTGACTTTCTGACTGATGCGGTAGCAATGCGATAAATTCAATCTGAATAGTGTAAAATACGATTTGAATGCTTTTAAAATTGAAAATTATTCGAATACAATATATTCGAATAGCACGAATACTTATTATTCGGATAAGTCTATTCGAATACCACGAATAATTCGTGTATTCGAATAATATTCGAGTATTCGAATATTATTCGTGTATTCGCGAATTATTCGAGACATGCGAATATTCGAATAGTGACTAACTATTCGAATCACAGTCCGAGCCCTAGTACAAACCACTATTTTCAAAAAGGGGATGGAAAAGTGACTGTTGAATTCTCGTGTAAAAATAAAAGGCTGTTTACATAAACGTCGTGAAACGTGTTTGGGATTGGCTACCCCGTAAAATGTATTTTCAGAAAAAATCCAAAACCAAGTAAACATTATTTTCTTCGAACTTGCAACACATACGTATTTTTTTCAGAATTTTATACACAAATTTACTATTTTTATTATAATTTAAAAAATATATATTTGCCAAATCCTGTTAATAGATAACATATGTTTTCTAACTGTTGTTCTTGAAAAAGGTTCCCAGTTTTAGAAAAACTAAAAAAGAGACACATTGCATCCCTTACTTTAAAACAAGAAATGTTTTTCAGCCAATAATTTAAAAAAGCAATATTTATAAACTAGTGAGATCTGCGAAACCCACCTGGAAAACTTTCCTTTTTAGACAATAACTTTCAATTCATTCTGCGTTGAAAGCGACCCTTCTCGAGCTACTGAGAATACTAGCCTATATTGTGAAAAAAAATATCTTGCGAAGAACTGCATGAAATTTAAAAACATAATTGTCATTCTAGGAAAATAAATTAACTTATTTGTTAAATTACAGTATTGTACAATTCCATACAAAATTTTTATTTCAATTAGAATATAAAAGGATCTCTTTTTTTAGTAAAGTTTTTAATAAGTGCAATCTAGCTATAATCCACCGGATAAGATGTTTTACGAACAGCCTGATTAAATCTTACAAAGTCAAAGTTTCATAAAAATATGTCTCATCGTCTGTGCACTAAGTGATATCGTGTCGGCCTACCAATCCGGAGGTCCCAGGTTCAAATCCCACCTGTAGCGACCCATGGTTATTTTCTGCTGACAACAGATCACGATGAAAAGGCCATGTGGGTTGTAGAGAAAATGTTATTGGTTGGGAATCCACTTTAAATTGTAGGTTCACTTACAATCCTTTTATCGAATCGGGTGAAGTTCTTTTCTCGCCCTATGCCACAAAAGAGGTTACGGAAACAAGAGAGAGATAATGTGGCTGGTAACGTATACAAAAAAAAACTTAAAGAAAGAGAAAGTTATGTTTTTTTCTTCAAATTTTCAATTTTTCGTGTAACATCATTTGTATTGGTCTACAAAAATTACTATGGTCCCTGTAAAAGAAATACAAAACAGAATGTTCTTTTGGAATTATTTTTGAAAAAAAATTCCTATATATGTGGTAAAAACACACATTCATTTATATTTATATCAGGCAAACATTCCGTACCTTTTATTTTAAAAAGTTTACCTTTTTCACAACTTAGATATCCGTTTTTGTTCTGATTTTGTAGACTTTGCAACTTCTGCATCTCCGCAACCCGTTGACGATGTATATGATGCTGCAATAACAGAAGCTGTTGTTGTTGTTGAAACAATTTTAATTGCTGATATTGTTGAGGCGTAAGTTGTTGGCAATTCTGCACACGATTTTCCTTCGATCCACCGCAGCGGCGGGGTCGATTTATAGCTGACATATCCACAATTTTCATTAGGCACACAAGTAATAGTAACAACATTAGATTATACACCGAACCACATGTGTTCTACACCAACTCAACCATTTATCACGCCTAATGAATGTTCAATATCCTCTTTCCCTTTTTAATAACACAATCACTAACAGAGTAGTTTTCTCTTCATAATTTTTTAAATTTATTTTATGTTAATAAAATTTATATTTTAGCACACATTTCTTGAGACATTATTGAGTACTGGGTACACTTTTTCACATTTGACGCACAATTCAATAATTTCGAAGATTTTTAATCTAAAATTATTGCCAAATTCTAATTCAAGCCGAAGATGCTCAAAGTACAAGAATTAAGCGCGTTAGTGATACATTTTGGCGCCCTACTAAGCTTTTGAACTTTAAGTAATCTTTGATTGGCTTTAGAATTTCTAAGATGTTTCAAATCAATACCGCGCATAATACTTGTACAATGAGAAAAAAAAACACCACAGTCAAAGGAAATTGATTTTTAAAGTACTCATAACGCTTATATAAAATCTTAAGCCTACGCGAAGGAAATCTAACTAAAAATAGATTTCATTATTCATTATAAAGACACTCAAAGAAAATATCCCCCAAAGAAATAAAAATTTTATTATGATAGCACTAAAAATCCACAAAAACTGTAACTCATATCTTCAACGGGCGGTTTTATCTCAAGTTTCACCAAAATTGAAACTTCCACGACAATAATTAAAATAGTTTTTGATGAATATTTGGACCAAAAAACGGAAGAGCCCGCACGACATATTGAATTCAACTCAAGATGTAGACTATGTGTATGATCTCTTTTTGATCTCAGCGCGGTAGGATGCTGGCACGGGGTTAAATGTATGTAGCCGCATTGCTAGCGGGGTCCGATACGTTGGCTATGCCCCGCGAATATGTAAATAAATCAGCGAAGAACTAGAAGAGTTTTCGCTCCCTCTGACGCGATCGGTCAAATGAAACATTAAATGGATTTCACAAACACATACTGACGAGCGTTGAATTAGTGCCAATTGGCGGTAATTGAAAATAACTTCGACTATTTGGCTGGTACTCGTTTGCTTCTTATCAGAGTTACAGAACGTGACTCAATTGAAATTCGTTCGAAACTTCCACAAGTCAGATTCAGATACGGGCATGCGGTGCAGAGGTGCTGACGGCTCTGTAAAACCAAAGACGTTGTCGTCGACACTCCATGTTACCTTTGTAAGTGCAAATGAAGAAGCCAGTTCAGTGATGTGCAAAAAGGAAATAAATGAAATGACATATCAGCAATTTACCTTACCACGGCTTACCTCGAGGAGAAATGTCGTGTTAGACGAGGCAATTATTGGAAAAATATTCGAAGCGAAATCTTGCCCCCGATTAAGAGTGGATTGAGATATTTAATTAACCCGGAAAGAAAGCATGATGCGTTGGGTAACTCTCCAAACAGGAAAATGCAATTAGTTATGCCTTAAGGGAACAAAAATAGAATTTTTACTGTACTGTACTTTACAAATTATTTTGCCAATGCTGATGCCGTCCCGAGAGTTTTTGTATATAAGTAAAATTAATTTTGACTAAATAAAGCGTATTACGGTTGAGGTCGTCCGATTGTGAATTCATGAATGAAGTAGCCTTATAACACCTCTGATATAGTTTTTTTTATTTAAACTTATTGTTTAGGTATTTCAATAAGATAATCGTTGTGTTATTAATTTAATTGAATAGTTTACGTTGTTATATTTTGCTCCATTATTTAAAAAGATTCATAATAATATACGACATCTTATATATAATAAAAACAAGCACAGGGTAATCTAAAATTAAAATTAAACAAACTCCGCGGAAACTTGCTCACATCTAGCCGACTTTTAAGGCTAGGTAACTGATTCCTTAAGCTATAGACCTGTACTCACTCCGATGCTAGCTAAGGTTTGAGAACCGCTTATCAACATCCATATGATCAAATATTTAGCGAATAATCCTCTTATCAGTGATAGCCAGCACGGCTCCACTGGAGATCTATTAACTGTTTTGAAAGTGCGTTGGAATCAATATTTTCATAACTATGGTGCGCCTGAAAACCCTGTTATTTTCATTTCCAAAGCTTTACAGTTGGTTTGCACTCTCATATTTTTTGAAATGGATTGAAAGTTTTTTCTGAAATCATATAATAATAGACGAAGTTACATCTAATCTCTATGAAATACATTCCGGTATACCACAGGATCCAGTTCTTTTACCAACCTTATTTCTACGTTTTATTCATTTCCCGATAGAATACCGAGAATGTATGTTTAAATCATTAAACAACGATATTTCCGCGATCCTCGCTTTAACCAACAAAATTACTGGCTTTTCAGAAATCTAGTCTTCTCTTAAAAGTCAAGATTTAAATAATACTGACAGTTAGTTGCCCAACTAGAAAAGCATTCTTAAAGTATTTTTTGAAATTGTCACATTAATACATGTAAAACGAAACCTACGTATACACGTGGATGTACATACATGTTTCTACCATACGGAGACGACTCAATGGTAGATTGGCATGATCTTGGCCTCACTATGAGCATTTATTTCATTTGAAATAAATCAAAAGTCCATTCCATCTCTGGGCTGTTTTCTAACCAGGCAGTCAATTTCCCTCATTCCAGTTACCCTAATACCCTTCCGGCCTTAGCCAAGCTAAAAGACATTATAGGTTTGTCACCTGGCCTTTGGCTGCATCATAAAAAATATTGCTTTATTTAATTATCTTTATATAAATTTCGCATTATTTCAATTATTTATAGAGTTATTAGGATAAATGCTAAATTTACAGACCAAAAAACCAAAATAAATAATTAAAAAGCATAAAAGTCCAATAGGATCGTGAACATCGTTTACAATTGGCTTGTAATTTCGGGAAAACTTTCAAAATAAAAGTTTCGATTGTCATACACGTTTTAAGGACCTCTGAATTTATTTTGACCATTCTTAGATAGATAAATTTGGAGTATTCCTGTGAACAATATACCTCCCGAATGATTCAACCAATTGAGCTGAAATTCACGGTTACACTAAAATAAGGGGGTTGATACGTGTAAAAGAATTAATTTTTCCAGTTTTTTCTTTTGTTTTGGTCTTAAGAACATGTACCTAAATCGATTTTACGATATTCCGCGTCGGCCCCCAGGCGCGCCCGGACCCTGTCTGTGGATCTATTTCTTTTTGATCTTGTATAGGACTCTAAATTCTTTTCATCGTTTAATTGTGTACGAGGAAGAAGAAGGTGAGATGTATGGACCCGCCATAGCAAACTAGCGTAGAAAGTAGAAAACTCGTCGATTTTTATCAGTTTTTCTGTTGTTCAAAGTTTAAAAGCAATTTTCTTGAAAGAGCGTTTTTTACCACTTGAAGTAAGATTGCTCAAGGAGTATTGGTTCAATCAAGCGGAAATTTTAACCACAGCTTCTCTAGTAATATCACTTCTATCTGAACATCCAAAACACACAAATTCACGGAAAAGTATTTTGTTCGCGAATAAAATCGAAAATATTGCCACTTTTTCGTTTTTTAGCCGTAATTTTTTTAAAATTTAATGTGGAGGGGCCCAAACGCATAATTCCCTTCTCTTAATGGCGTTTCCACTGTGATACTTTAAAAAAACTGTTTTTTTCTTCACATTTTTACAAAACAGCCACCATTTTTGATCTAAATTTTTTGTATTCAAGAAGCTTGATAAAAATCTAAACTTACAAAATACAGTTGGGGTGGTGGTGGGGGTGGGGGAAGCGCCCGAAACATACTCGGTGTACGCGATATCTCGAGAACGGCTGAACCGATCGGGCTCAAATTTTAACACAATCCTTTTTGAATATATTTTTTAGAAATTAAATCGAAAGATTTGCGAATCCAATAAATATTTTTGATTTTATAAACAATTTAAGGACAAAATTTTCCTTAAAAATCGAAATTTTTTTTGAGGATCCGCCATTTTGTGAAAAAGCAATATTTTGCTTATTCCTTCGATTAATTTTTAGATAATTTCATAAATTAACGAAATCTTTTTTGTTCTTTGATTTCAGATGTCCCAGTTACGATATCGTGTACACCGCAAAACACCTTTTTTTTCAAGGAGGTTTCGCAGATCGTCTGCTGTGACCTTGAAAACCATTATTTTTACAAATAAAAAATATGGAAATATTGTATAAAGTGCCTACTATATGCATACAAAATTAATAAATTTAAATGCCTCTTCAAAAAAAGTTCTTGAAAAATCGCTTTTTTTCAGCTTTCTGACTGCGTATAACCCCTTAATAGTGTTTGTACTGTGACACTTTAAAAACATATTTTTGACCTAATAATGCGTATAAGTTTGTGATCTAAAATTTTTCTATTCAAGGAGCTTGACAAAAGTCTAAATTTACAAAATACTGATAACGATATTCACTTTCATTACGAACATTTTCGGGAAAAAATGTGTGTATTTTTTATTTTTTTTGTATACAATGTGGCCAAATCCTAGGGGACAACCCTTTGATGGTTTTGGCCGGAAGAGAATTAGGGTAAGGGAATTGAGGAAACTTGAAAGTCTTGTTTTTTACATTGCTGCGAGCTAGACAACAGCCCAGAGACGGAGTGGATTATTTTTTTAATTTCTTAATAAAAGCTCACGTGCGGCTCAACGAATTGATCCAACTCCGTCTCCGTATTACCTATGTTTTAATGTTGTACAAAACTGTAAGCGCTTTATAGCTCGAAAGAACATTTCCAAAATCAGAACTGAAGATATTTTGAAATCTATTGATTTATTGATCGATTGACTTTGTTGAGACTAAGAACTTATCAAATTTAGAAGACTTTGCCGATAGCTTTTTTTCTTCAAAAAAAAAGAAGTATTTTTTGAGTTTTTACCCAGGTACTAAAAGTAAGTCAAAAAACAAATTTTTCAAAATCACAAGACATTAGTATTACTTTAATCCTTTAAGTTTTATTTAGTTTCTTCTGTGTCAGCTAATTATTGGCCAAGGTATATTGGCGACCGCAAACCACCATTTGTCCGAAAGACATTTTGTATTATATTATTATTTGATAAAATTGAATTCAAAAGCTTCATATATGTACTTTAAAATTGAATAACATTAAAATGACTAAATAATATGTCAGAAAAAATTAAATAAAAGAATTTCATTGCTTAAAACCTATGTCGCCCTTAAAGGAATTTTGCAAAGAAATCAGGCAAGCGGCATGCACTTTCACATAATTCATAATTACTGAAAAAACGGTGAAATACAAGCTTGTGTAACTGTTATAGAAAATTGAGGCATTATGATGCTTATACTGCAAGGAATTGGATTGATCGAAAATATAGTTACTACATTTTAGACAAAAGCGTATCATTAAAAAAATGGCCGAAAAGGCAGGCAATAAAGAAATTCGTGAGTCAAATATATAGATTCCACAACTACTTGACTGAATAGAAGTCTGTTGTGCATGGTAAAATTTTTTATATGAAAACTTGTTTCGTCGTATATTTTTCAGGAGATTAAAGGTGAAAATAAAATTAGGGTATTGGTTGGCTTTAATGAAGTTTGAACTTCTTCTAAACACACTGAATTTTTAATAATATGTATATACAATTGAGGCAACATGGTTCACTTGAATAGCTCAATATCAAGGGAGGGGCAACAAACATGTGTGTATTCACATTTATCATTATACAATAAACAATAAAACATCTTCCGTATAATTTTTATACTTATAACACTATGAAACACACTCGCGTCACATTTTATTTTAATTAAAATGTTTAAAATTACAATACAATCGCATAAATATATTTTCCCAGAACAAAAGTTATTTTCGCAAGAATGTTTTAATTTCTATTTATTAATCAGTCGAGAAGACTAAATTCAACTGACACACTTTTCGTTTATTTTATCACCGTAAAGAAAACTGATAAAAGAGCATGTCGTCTGAACTTTACGAAAAAGATAAATAAGGAATGCACAAGATATATTCCTTATCATAGGTAAACATACATTTATACATTCTTCAGACAGTATCAAAATAAGGAAAACGAAAGTTAATTTCCAAAATTCCTCGTGTTCTCAATAAAAAGTTTTTACAATAACTTTCTGATTACTATCACAATCATAATTACATATTGATACGTTTGGGCCACCTTTACTTTTTCGCATTTAATGAGCAATATTCTCGTTCAATTTTTTTTACAAAAAAAAACCATAGATACCTTCAAAGTTCCAATAAGTTTTAACCGAAAATCGGTAAAAATGGCAAGTATAAGTTTTTATCTCCTGAGGTGAATTTTTCAGGAAAAACCAATAACATTATATCGTTAGATTTGTAGTATAAAATTGGGTTAACATAGATGGATGGAGCCACTTTCGAGAAACGTAAACTACGAGAATAGTAAACTAGCTTTATTTCGGGGTGTAGTTTGAAACTAAAAAATAGGTCTAACTTTATTCGCAAGTGAACCCTAAATACTGAAGTTAAACAACATCTTTTTATTCGACTGCAATATTTTCTTCATTCTTAGGTTCCCTGAAAGTAAAAATTGATCAATTGTGAACTAAGCTTACATTCCGACAGTGCCGTCCCCCAAGATACAAATGACAAAAGATAAAATGGATATTTTTTTAAATGCACGATATTTTTCAGAAAAGGTAGATACTACTAGTTTTTCCATTAATGACATGAGTTTTTCTAGAGCTATATAATTTTAGATTTATACTGACTCATTTTTCAGAAAATAAACGTGACAAAAATCGGTTCTATTCTATGTACTTATCGATTCAGCCCAATTTTTGTAACACGTGAACAGAAAATACAAAATATGTAACGGTCTAGTTTGAGAAAATTAATATCTCAAACCTATTAAATATTTTGTACTAAACGTAACTTAAATCGTATAGATATTATTAAAATATCTAGTGCAGACTATGTTTAATTAAAATGTCACATGATGACATAAATAGTGCAAAAAAAATGTTGGGCAAAGCATTTTTATTGCTTTTTATAGCTATCCTGCTAATTATCCCACCCTTCCAAATTCAGTTGACTCCAGGTTGATTGGTATATTTGTTGACAATAAAAAGGGGCATAGGATTTAATTTTTGTTCCATTTGTTCCTCAAAGTGAAAGTGTTAAGATCAAATAACAAATATGGGAAAAGTGAGCGCAGAGTTGCAAAGCAAGTGTTACCAAGAAAGGATTTAACAACTAGGCAAATCGCGGAGAGACTTGGATGTTGCAAAAGTACAATGGGTTTTGTTTTATAAAAATACCGTTAAACCGGAACAATAGAATGAAAAAAAGGATCAGGTCGGACACGGGGATTTTTGGGATTTTTGATAGCTAAAATAGGATACGTTAGTTCGTGATGTATCTACAAAATACTACATGAATCAGCACCCTTCGCGTAAGATCAATGATATCATCAATTTTTTGATGGAGACCAGGAGTGAAGAAGAATCTGATTTAATTTATCTTTTTCTAGATTTAGAGTTGATATTTGTAAGTAGAACTTTATTTGGCGAATCACTACAGATACAAAATTGTAGTATCTGTCTGTTGTTTTGAAATATTTGTGTTATTTATCTAAAACTGTTGAAAGACGAATTCATTATAAGTTGATTAGAAATATGGTTCCTGGTCATAACGGGGGTACCTTGAATAACCGTCAGTCCCGCTTTAGTTTTAGATGTGTTAATGCTGAAGAAGTTATTGTGACTTGGAGCGGTCAAATTTGACGCCTGTTGAACAGCCCCCCCCCCCCCCCCCCCGCCCCCCCCTCCCTTTAATTTATAACATTACTGTTGCCCCTTGATAATTCAGCCTACTTTAAATATCTTTAACAAGTGCCTTACCACTTCACAGTTTCCCTCTCCTTGGAAGGTTGCCGAATCATGCCACGGTCCCTAACAATTTTACACCGATTAGCCTAGTACCATTCCTTCCCGAAGGATCAGATCATTGACTACTTTGAGACATTTTACCTGCCAAAGTCTTGCCAATCTGGATTCCATAAGGCTCGCAGTTGTGAAACGGCTTTTCTCAGCGTAACTAGTGATGTTCGCTGTTCTTTGGATACGGATCACCTATATGTTCTTACGACTTGTATAAAGCATTTGATATGGTCAATCAACTCATTGTCGAGTCGTTGTCCTGATGATGTCTTAACAAGACGAAACGCGTCGGCTTTCGATTTGTTCTTTGAAAAGATCGATTAATAAAGATAAAATTTGTGAAACAAAAACAAGTGTTTTTAATTTTTCTCTGAAAATGAATAAAAATATGTTTCATCAAGTGATTACAGAAAGAACATTTTTTACCAATGAAATTTACGCAACTTGCGCCACACTCCGAAAACTGCTTTGGATATTTGAAATCTCAGGAGGATGATAGGGTATATATCATTACGATGTGAATGAAGAAAGCTAAACAATAGCACAAAACGTTTAGAAATCGATATAACATTTTTGCTGGTCTTTGAACGAGTTTAAGTCAAAAAACTACCGGACAGATTTCGATAAAATATTTTCGAAATCTCAGAAGTGCTGTATGGCTGTATCATCAAGCTATGTCCTACGAGAGCTGAGTAATATATGCATTTAATCTACATATAATTTTTACCGGTTCTGTATGTTGGTTTGTAGTTGTAGATTTAAAGTATTAAAGATTCATTAATTGCTTATCTGGATTTGTTATTTTTATTTCTTCCTTAGATTATTTGATATTACTTATATTATTAATAAATAATTGAAATAAGTAAATGTCTAACTTCAAAAATTTAACTTTATCTATCGTAATTAAGCCTATCTAGATACCGATTTTTACTTTCAGTGGTGGTTTACTTTCAGCTGCCCTGCTTAGTATAAATTACAATCGCAATTTCTTCTCTACCAGGACCTAACCCAAGTCATGAACATGATTGAGAGGTAACCTTGAGGCTCAATCTACGAAAAACTACTACTACTATTCGAATAAAGGTAAGACGTCGTTGAAAAATTATTCTACCTCTGCAGCGTTATAGTCAAAGATGAAGGAGTGATAAACAGACGAAGGGAGGCGCATATTCTTAACTGCCAAGAGGATGGAGGTCAATTAAAAATCATACTGCGGCTGTTCAACATGTTCATGGTATAAGGACTGTTTTTTATTATAAAAATTGTTTCCACTGATTTAACGAAAATATAACATCAATAATAGCTTTATTAATTCAACTTTACAGACTCAACGTAAATGCATTTAGTAAAAGAATATCAAATTTTCAAAAGTTATCCAATTAGTTATTTATCAGTATATCTAATAAATCAGAATGTTATTAAATTAATTAATTTCATATGATTAATAGCATTTGTTATAGCTACTTAATTGTAACCAATTTTATTTCTCCCTGCGTAACATTTACTTTCTTTACAGAAGATCAATTTCAAACACCAACAACTCAAAATCTTTACTCTATGTTTTGAATCGTTTTTGCATAACAACGTTAAATTTAAAAGCAGTTTTAACTATTTATTTTAAGAAATTAAACTAAATTTTTCTAATATTGTTATAATTTGCTATATTCAGAACTTCCAGAAAAATTAATAGTTTATAAATATTTAGAAATTTTTGGAAGACAGGACTTTATATAAATTTTAATAGGCAAAGCAAAAAAAATCAGTGTAGGTGTACAGACAGGCAGCCAAATTAGAGTTGGGTGAGGTATGTCTGCGCCAATTTTTCAAGTTAAAAGAAAATAAATTATATGAAATAAAACGAAATGAATTATTATGGTGGTGGTACACATATTTTCAGAGAAAACACAAAAATAAAAAAAAAATATTAAAATTCTAAATTATTAAGGTTAATACCGATAACATACTATATAGCCAGACATGAGTGACCACTTTGTGATCCATAATTTGTATTTATTCACATTGAAAGAATTTAAAATTTTGGCACTTTGCCTCTCCTGAGTGGTATTTCTGATTTAATGAATTAATACAAACAGTAATACATAAATGCAATTGTTAAAGATTTAATGTAAATTTATAAATTGGGATTTTTTAATAGAATTGGTTTTATGCAACAATGCAAAAAGCATTTCAACAAAACCGTTTGCGGAAAAAGCAACTTAACTCTGTCGAAAAACAAGTGGATCGGTCAATCATATTCATTTCATCGCCGGTATAAGTTTGCCTTCGCCTGTTAGTAGTCTAACTATAATTTTGTTTGCAGAAGCTTCGGAATGAAGAGTAGAGGCAATTTAAATTTATTTACAAGTTGTGATATAATAGTTATGAATAACAAAAATTGCACTATCATTAGCAGTAAACAGGAAAGTATTGTTTTAGTATGCTAGCATGACTTTTACATTACTCTACACAAGCGACATTGCCATAATGTGACTCTTAACATACATTTTTTCATTATAGTAGTGCAGAAAAATATCTACACATTCTGCGAGCAAATTGCCACTCAACGAGATGAAAGATGATAAAGATAATATGCATATGCATGAAGCAATAAAAACGAATAATTAAAATCTTCTCCCACAATAATTTTCATTTATCTAGCAACGGTCGTGTCTTAATTAATAGTGCAGAGCTCATATTTGTCACCCTCTCATCTAGGAGTTCCCCTCTTTAGTTTTTTTTCACTGTCAAAGATTCCGACGTTTTAATATTATTGTCTTGAAGGGTCTGGTTTTTATAACCTCGAAATTAAGTGACAAAAATTTTTATGGAATGAAAAATATAAAAACAACAGGATGAAACAATTAACCTCATATGGCTCATACAATGCTGCAGAATGCGAGTCGAATGACTTTCAGACAACGCATGAATTGAATACATGAGATCATATTAAATGACCTAAAAATATTTGAATGCTCTAGCATTGTTTTTATTGCTTGCTCATGTATGTATGTACTATGAGGGAAGATATCCATACGTACATATGCGTATAATTTTTATAAAGTGAATATTACATTACGTTTATTTAATAACTAGATTATCACAAAAGCAAAGTTAAATATATGGTTGGTTTGGACGACAGTATCAGCTATCTTCGGCGATACAGATGACTTTTTTATACAGGGATTTTCGAAAACAGCAATAATAAAACACTTACAGTACAAAAGATTAAATCTTATCGTCATGAACAATACGTTTGTTCATTTAATCAGCTGTTTTGATTTTAAATAAACATAAGAGAGATTAAAGAGGTAGCCTGCAAGTTACTTTATACATGTATATGTAAATTCGAAAACTGCAATAGGAGCAATTTAACAAAAATACTATGTAAGAGTAAGTATGTAGTATGTAAACATTCATATGTTAAATGGGATAATGAGATCGCAGACGCTTACAATTTTCATCTTAAAATGGGGCATTTTTAATGAAAGTAAAAAAGATACATATTATAATAACTACAATTTATTATATCTCTGGCATGTATCAGTATCGCTACTTGGTCTAAAATACAGGAATGGAAGCAGATTAAAGATGGGCTTAATTCTGCTAATGATACTGCAGTGAAACATTTCAGAACTGCGTATGTTTCTTTATAAAAAAGCATTTGAAGAAGTGTTAGAGATAAAAAACGTAATTGTACTAAAGCAGAAATGACAAAAGAAATAATTAATGTATAATAATTCCAAAAAAAACTGACAGGAAAGGCAGTTGAGCAACCGGAAAGAGACCCTGACGGATTCCTACTTGCATGGAGGAACATTAACTGCGAAGATGGAGTGAATATTTTTTTGAAGTCCTAAACAACACCTTTGGACCATTGAATACCCCGTTGCCCCCCCCCCCCCCCACCGTTGAAGGGATAAAAAAACGGCTACTGTGGCTACTATTGAAATCACACTTCCGAAAAGATTAAACGTGACAAACGGAATTAAGTCGATGAACCTCGGTAAGGTGTTGGGGATAAACAGAATACCAGGAGGATTGCTGAAGGCGTTACGAGACGGAGTTGTATCAATTGGTTGAGCGGCACGACCACCACGAAATCGTTATCAGGTTCGATACCAGGTCTCCCCGTGAGTTTTTATTAAGAAATTAAAATAATTCACTCCGTCTCTGGGCTGTTGTCTAGCTCGCAGCAATGCAAAAACAATACATCCAAGTTTAATCTCTTCCCTTACTCTAATTCCTTTCCGACCAAAGCCATAGTAACACATCAAAGGGTAGTCCCATCGTATAAAAAAAAGGTGCATCCTACTGCTGCGGCTGATATCGTTCCTCCTTTAATACAAAAAAAAAACTGAAAACTGATACCTATCCCATCAGTCTTCTAAGTTCAGATTCCAAAGTGACTACAAAAATCATCTTAGTGCGACTTACAACTTATCATTTTCCATTACATCAACACCCTGCGATTTATCATCAAACAATTTGAATGAAGATTCCCATTATATCTTAAGTTTGCTGATCTTGAGACGGTTGACAGTATTCATCGCCATTATATAGGGCAGCTTTACGTAGGAGAAGCAACCCAGAAAATATTATTACCGTCGTCAAAAATTCATACACATGATCCCAATGTCATATCCTAGAAAAAGGAAAGCTGTCCAAGTACTGAATGGAAGAAGACAAGGATAAGGCAAATTGCCACCTTTGCTATTCTTGGTTCACATAAAGTAATATGCAGTCCTATCCTATATAATGTGCAGTCCTACGTATATGATAACGATGTTTGTCTTTTATTTAATAAACAAAGTTATGCATTTTAAATATTCAAAGCCCTGAATACAAAAGTTTGCACAGCAGGGTATAAAATCAATGCTGCTAAAACCAAACTTATAATCTGGAACTGCAGGGGAGAGGATAAAATTTATCTCGAAGAAGTGTGAATAAATGTTGTTATCTCGGGAGCATAGTCAAGCTAAAGCTAATGTACAGGACCGCATCAAGAAGGCTCGATTTGCATTTAATACTCTCGCTGAGATATACCAGAAGCACAAAACTCCGGATTTTTAAATCGATCCTAAAATCTATTTTGTTTAATTTAACATGAAAAGTAACCTGTCAAATAACATTTTTCTCAACCGGTGTCTTCGGCGCTCTAGAAACATTCACTCACTGGAGATTATTACTCAAAGATTATTACATTTGATCAAAGGCCAAGGTGCCCGACGAAAATAAAAAGCTGACAGCAAGAATTTTCAATTATTCCATTGGTGCCGTAATAAACTTTTCCTTTTTCTACGTAGATATTTTTAACCACCGCTCCACTTAGTTTATTATATTTTACAAAATCGTTTCCAACAACAAACTGTTATGAAATATAAGCGCTTAATAGTTAAAAAGTGATGCAATTATTTTTTTTCACTATTGTAGAGTACTAATAAAATTTCAATAAATTTTAGAATATCGCGTAATCTCACTTAAGAATTATTAGTTTACTTAAGAATATCGAAAACGTAAATCGCGGCTTATAAATTTTGTTCTCTTGTCTCGAGTAACTTAAAACAGTTCACTAATTTCGGAACACTGGATTTTTACACCTACTTAACGAAGAGAGCTTTCACTCAAGACTTATTCGCGATCCAAGTAAATTATCACACGCAAAAAAAAATCAAACGCGGTGGCGTCATATCATTTATAGAATCAAAGATAATTTCATATCACACTCTCCTGCATTGAGCCGAACACAGTAAAATAATTTTACTTGACTTAAGACGCGAAAGGATGCTATCGAAGCACTCCAGTACCGACAAGTGTTTTCAAAAATATCGTGCGGCTAGCCAGTTCAAACTCCATCAGTCCAGAAAACCGAATTTTTCTGAAAAATACACCAGAACGTGCCATGAAATTCCTCCTGAACACATGTGAAGCTTTGTACGTACATCCATAAATACATAAAAGATATTCCACAAATAAATAGATAATGAGATATGGCTTTAATGGGGGTGGCAGACGCTTCTGTGCTCTATCTCAATTTACAAAAACAATCTCTTATTGTTAGGGTAAAGTTGGCACTAACATCGCAGGAATGACTACATAAGGGTTACAGCTACATTTATATCCCCGCAACCCCAATGAATAATGGCACATTAGTCTGAGAAAAGGGAATTTTTATTGAACTTGAAAGCTGAATTTAACAAATTTATGTTATGCTAGTTCTGTATTTCCGACGATTTTGGATAAAATGAAGATTAATTTTATAACAAATTTTCTAAAAACTATTGAACCTGAAATTGTGCACTTACCTTTATTATATGGATTCAATGCATTTGTGCATATCAGTCCAGAAATGATAACACACCTCAAAGCTTTGTCTCCTAGAGCGGGTATTTACCAAAGCCTTGCCTGAAAATAGACATTAAAATATATTTTAAAGAGTCGTAAATTGCAAATAAAATTTATATTAAAAAAGTAAATAAAAAATTTTTTTATATAATATACCGACAGGTCGAAATCCAATGAAAGCACGACATCGGCATGAAATATGATTTTCGATGCTTATATTAAAATCAAATTAAAGGGTGCCAATCAATACTAGTTAACTCAATGGTGTGATTGCATCGGATGCTGATGCCGATTTCAATTGAGGAAAATGAATTTTGTACTAAAAAAGTTGAAAAATAACTTTAAAAAATTGTGGACAAAATAACGCTGCTTGTCTTCTACCAATTTTAAGTGTAATCCAATCAAATGTTGAACAATGTAGCATTTAAAAACGGTATCTATTTGGGGTAGAACTAAAGCGACCCACAAACTTTACCATAATATGTAGTTAACCTTGGTTTAGTTAGAAGAGGAATTTTATCTAGTGTATAGATCTGTAGTTCAACTGATTCTAAGTGTTGGATGAAAATTTAAGTATTTTTGTTTAGTGAAGCGGTGCCTAAAATTATGTTGCAGGTTGATATGGTAAAGTTAGGCAACTTTTAACATTTTTTGATTTTCGAAAGAAGGAGATTCTCAATTCGATCCGTATAATGTTTGTTTTTCGGTTTGGATTATTACTTGTTTATAGTCTAGAAGTATATAGGACTTAAATCTAGTCATTTAAAATGCCAGACGTTTTCTTGTGTGCATAACTCCTCCTTAACTACTGAATACATTTTGATGATTGAAGTGTTATTTAAACGACCTTAAAGTATAGATATGCTAAAATATACAAAACACACCATTTCTTCAATTAACCTTTTCTCCACTTTCCGTGTTTACCGCGTCTCCAGTTTCACCCTTCCATCAGCTTCACCCACCCCCACCTAAACCCCTCACTATTTTATCGACTATTTCCGCTTTTTTTTCCTGCCACCGTCAGCTGTTTGGAGCAAAAGTACGGAATAAAACGGAATAGTACAGGTTAGGACGGAAGAAGAATGGTGAAAGTTCATCAATCCAACCGCACCTTCCTGCACGCACAGCCTAAGGGAGGTGAAAGAAATAGATAGAAAAAAATTAGGAAGGGGAAGGGTGTGGGGTGGGTTGGGTGGGGTTGGGGATGAAACGTAACTTCGTAATGCATGGACCGATTTAGATAATTCTTTTGTGTTGTATAGAGTATCATCCCCCCTTCCTAATAATAAAAACGATTTGGCCCCAGGGTGGGGTGGGGGCAGGTGGGGTGGTTAGTCTAACTTTGTAACGCGTGGACCGATTTCGGCGATGTTTTATTTGTTAAGTAGAGTATGTTAATCGATTGGTGTCATGTCAAAAAAAAATTTGGTAATGTAGAAATGGGAGTAAGGGGTGAAACCTAACTTCGTAATGCGTGGACCGATTTGAATAATTCGTTTTTAAAACGTATATAGTATGATACGCCATTGCTTATAATGGAAAAAATTGGTCTAAGGGTGGGGGGGAGGTAGCCTTACTTCCTAACGTGTGGACCGATTTGGATTATTTTTCTTTTGATGTGTAGAATATGTTATGATTTAGAAGATTCTGAATGCATAGAGCATTTTTATGTATTCTGACAAAAGTTATGGCTTGTGGTGAGAGTTGTAAGATGGGCGGCGCGTAGCTTCATAAGGCATAGACCGATTTTGATTCCGTTGTACAGAATACGTTTCCTAATTGATAAATGATAACAAATTTGTACCTAGAGTGAGAACGATGATTCTCTGACTACGATAATTCTCTCTTTCTGTAAAGAATACGGTGGCGCACTAGGGTCATGTTAAGAATTTTCTAAAGTGAGGGAATTAAAGGGTGACTAATTTCGTAATATGTTGTCGGATTTGGATAATTCTTCTTCCATTCCTCTGAAACTTTTGAAATGTTTTTATTCTTAGGAGTAGCATCCTTCGAGCCGTATATATGAAGTCACAAAAAGTGAAAAATAAAATAATTTGAACCGACATCACAAAAAGTGCTAAAAAGCATAAAATAATTTTTAATTTTATATCTATTACGTCATTTTGAAGTCGGTGCAAATTAAACAAACAAAACAACTACCCAACCACAATCGAAGATAATATATAAAACTACCTGAACGTATCAGCTCACGGGATCATAAGAAAGGACGGTTAAATACTTTTGTTGAAAATGTCGTAATAGATATAAAATTAAAAATTATTTTATGCTTTTTACCGCTTTTTCTGAAGTCGTCGGTTCAATTTTATTTTAAAAATTATTTTTAATCTTCAAGTTTTAAGGTGTTTTGCATAACTTGTGATAGATTTATTCTGCAAATATTTTATTTTTTTATATTTTATGATACCGTTTCTGTCCGTATGTATCTATGACAAGACTGCCGCGTTGTCACAATATCCAGTTGCATATGCGATATAAAAATTTACAACTACTTTTATAAAAAGGGACCGGCGATAAGGGAAAATTATGTTTCATTTAGTTATTAAAGCTTCGTCAAAAAACTGATTACTACAATTTAAAATATACTAAATTACAATCATTTGAACAAAGCAAATAAAACTGATTGCTTTTCTAGCTTATAAGTCAATGTGAAAGGAAAAGTGGATGTTGATTAGGGCAATTACACTTTAAATGCAACTATTTCAACGCCATCGAAAACCCAATCAAATTCAAAAGAAACCGAATCAAAATAAACGGCGGCCAAGTCAAAGTCACCTTGTTTAAAGAAACAAACTCAATCTGGTCAAGATCAACGTCAACTACTGGTACATTTTTTTCAAATTCTAATATGTACAACCGAAATCGATAAAAACTACTTGCTTATTGCCTAGAGGATCACAAATTAAAAACTTTACTTTTATTTATATTATTATTAAAATTTTTTCTGTTATATGGCGAAGACTTCGAAATAGTTGTGATTGGGATGAATGACTTTTCAATTTCAGTGGAAATGCTTTTTTTCTGGTTGTATTTAAATATGAAAAATATATTTGAAGAAGTTGACGTTGACTTGAACGTGATTCAATAGAGCAAGGATACCTGATTTAATTTAGGCAAATATATCACACGATAATGTTGCAGTTTTAATCTCCCTATCGTCATTTTGTATTATTCTGAGTAATTTAATTCGATAGACTCCTTTCAAACTACACCTCAGCCTCATTATTTATCGTATGAAAATTTACATGCTATACATAGTTTGAAAAAAAATACACCACAAGATGTGTCTGAGGTGTTGACCTCCCACCTTCCTGTTAATAAGGCAAGTAATTCAAATCTTATTCCAGATTATAGACTTACATCAAATTCAATTAGTCTGACAGTCTTAATTGAAAAGATACAAAATCAAATATTTCCACAAAATCAGGCACTTATCTCCTATAATCAACACGGATTCGTTTCTAGTCGATCACCTATTCCAATCGAGCACTATTCACTGATATTGTTTTTGTAGCACTTGATAAATGTAAGCGGGGTAACATCGTTAACATAACTTTTTCCAAGGTGTTTGATTCAACATAAGATGCAACATCGTCTATATAGGTAATAAAATTGCATCTTCTCCCTAATTAGACAACAGACAAAACGTAGTTGTTATAAATTGCCTTTAATCAACAAATTCAACAAATCTCAGGTGTCCCACAAGATACTGTTCTCCGTCCACTATATACATATAACCGATTTTTCGCTGGGTATCGATTCTAACTGTCTTTTTTTACGGATGATACTAAAAAATGTACCGTACAATTAATAATATAAATAATTCGTTTCCACTACAGAAAGATATCAGAAAATTGATCATTAGTGTAATAAAAATTACACTGGTCAACAAGCTCCTGGTGTTGGGCAGCTGGGGGGGGGGGGGGGGGGGTCATTTCCGAAGTAATTTGCTGCGTAGAATCCGAATTCGAGGTCAAAATTGGGCCATCACGTCAGGATTTTGAGATATTTGAGGTTATGTACTCCAAAAATGGTTTTTTTGAGATTTTTTTTTGTTTTCGGATTCTACGCAGCAAATTACTTCGGAAATGACCCCCAGCTGCGCAACACCAATCATAATCCCATTTTTTGTTGACCTGTGTTATTTGCAACTAAATGTGAACTCTATTTGTTGGAGCTAAATGACTATATTTGTTGAATAGGAGGCATACATTGTCGGCACAGTACAGGTGTGTGCAGGGTACCGTTGAAAACTAGGAACTCTATTGTTGCGGTCTGTGCTGTGTGTCACAGATTTTTGGAAAATAATTGACTTGGACCAGCACCCTCCTTTAGAGTGAATAGTGTATTATAACGAACACTGCAGAAAAAAATTGTTAATAAAAAATGTATAAATAAATCTATGGAAACCACGCACATGCCCAACACTCTCTTAGCTAATTTTTTTCTAGATAATGTATGTGTTATGGCCAATGCCCGATTTTTGGCTTAAGCCGACTAAGCTTACTTTAGCTAAAATGATTAAAACAGATCTGCTCAAGCTGTTCAAAATGATAAAAAGAAGCGTAATTGTGTATGTCCACATTTGGCTGATTTTGAGATATTACGTAATTTATGTATGTGACAGACGAAAGTTTTAATGTATATCATGAAATTTTGATCTTGCTTATCGGAAAAATTCCCTTACACATTTATAGAATGTTTAGCATTAATGTACTACGTTGAAGGTAACCTTTCGATGTCTCAAAACATTGTTGGGTATGTTTACACGACTCGGCTTCTGAGCCACTCAAATGAGTAGTTTATTTGAAAGCGTTTGTAAAATTTGATAAAAATTTCGATTGCAAATTAAAAAAAAATTGATTGATAAGCGATAGATTTGAAATTCATAATAATAAAAATCTTAAAATATATTTTTAACTAAATTGGAATATAACCCAACTGTATTTGCTAAACGGATTTTTATTTTAAACGACAGTTTTCTAATGCTGCCTTATCTCTTTTCAGCAGAAAAACAACCATATCCAGCTGTTAATTTGCCAATGTTTCAAACCTATTTCAAATAGCGCATACAATTTAAGACATGTTACAAATCTACAATAGGGCTACTATCTATAAATATAGTTGGTTCTTTTGTATGTGCCCTTCTAATTCGAAAAGATGCCCCATTATTTGAAATATTTAAAGTCCAATGAAAATAATTTTGGTTTCGATTTAATTTAGAAGCGTGACTCATTTACCATTTATATGGGAACCATATGTGAAATGCAACGAGAATGGCACATTATTCATGATGAACAAAAAACTTTCATCTGCATGACTCTCAAGTGCACTTTTATTTAAAAATAAAAATGTAACAAAATCACACAAACGACATTAATTTTATTGCCGTACTCATAGTTTTCACCACAAATATGGCGAATTCAGATCTAAAAATAGAATTAAACACCCAACAGTCTTATGTTGCATTTGTTTGGTGTTTTGGAGCGAAAATCTAAATATGTAAGAGGCCTAGAGATATATTCTAATTTTGATATAATTTCTCTCCCAGGCTGTATGTATCCCGGATGGTATGGTTATAGTAAACGCAGGAACTTTCTGCGTGGTTGATGGCATTTTCTGTTTGAAGTTATAGTATGGGAGCTGAATTCCTTGAGAACCAACAGATCCAAGAAATATGTTTGTTATTTCATTGAGACATCCTAAATTAGAGAGCACTTTCAGTGCATTCCAGTCTTACTCACAGAATTTAGAAATACATCTTCAAAAAGTTTAGTATGCAATTGAGCTAAACTCTAAGATATTTATAAAACCACTGGAAAACTAGTGCACATTTTACAGCATAGTTTAGGTAAAATTACAGAAAATATAATTTTTAATTATAAATACAAAATACGAGTCATTAAGCAATGCATGCGGAGGTGATGTGCATGTGATCAGTAAGTTTGCAAATGCGAATGAAAGTAAACCACATTAAAAAAGCTGATGTGCAGATCTGTTACGAACCCGACTAGAAAACAACAAGAATAAGCATATGTTTTTGTCGCTATTTTAGAGGCTTGTTTTGATAGTACATTGAACGGTGTTTCTTTATTTTGATAATATATTTATAAGAATATGAATTAGCTCTTAATATGATGGATTCCATTAGAGTTACCACATTATTGAGCTAGCCAATTTCTTTTAGCTTATATGAGCTAGTTGACTTTATATATATATATAGTACTTACTTTAAATATGACAACAGAGGATTAGAAACTAAAAGCAAAATTAACCTTGCAATCATTAAAATATTTGTGAATTAACTTAGTAACGAGCTTAAATAAATGAGTTAGTTTAAACTACTGACCTCTTAATAGCACTAACTGAATATTCAGTAGTCACTTGGTTAAAAATATTTCCTTTATTAGACTTTTTTTGTAATTAAATTACAAATTTATTAAGCCAACCTAGTAATAAATGCTGACGCGTTTTGCAGGATACTACATCCGCAATAGTTAACTGAATTAAGTATTGTTGCTCTGACGGTAGCTGTGTTTTTTAATGAACTGTCATTAAAAGAACGATTAGGGAAATTTTGAAAATAAAACTTTAGCATCGTCAAGCCTGAAAACACAACTGTGGTTGTAATCCCACAAGACTAGTTAGCATTTCTTGAAGATAGTTTTATAAAGCAATTTGTAGAAAAAACAAGTGTTTTCTTTTCAAATAAGTGAAAAAAATGCAGCTGAAATAATTGAGCCAGCTCATAAATCAACTAACTCAAACTAGAAGTTCAATTAGAAGATAGCTACAATTGAATACTTCAGAAGTTCAGCTTATTTTTAAGAGATCGTAACGTTTCGTGAAAAACGGGACCAATTTCTCGTCTCGTAACCACTTATGCCGAAAATGGGTTCGCTACGAAGACTGCAGAGATAAGTCCAGTGGTTGGATTATGGGAATCGAAAAAAACTTCATTTGTAATTTGATTACTCGTACAATTACATTGACTACTATTGCAAAGTAATTACAGTTACATAGTAATTGTGACTACTTGTAAGACTTACATGTGCTTGACTCTTAGATTATTAATTACCTAATGATCAAAAAAAAAGTACGTGTAAATTATTAAACAGCAGTAACAATGTAATTACAATAACAAGTAGTCACAATTACCATGTAACTGTAATTACTTTTGTAACCGTAATCAATGTAATTGTACGGGGTATTCCAAATATTACTACTGATTACTTCAGGGCTCTACAACATTACAACTTTATACCAGTTTGTATGATTTGTTCATTATTTTTTGGAACAATATGTCTAATATCAACATTTCGAATAATTTTTTATGGTTGGAAATATTTCTCATCCGAATTGATAGATTAGATTTCAAACTCCACAAATGAAAATTTTTATTTCACTAAGGAAATGCATAGTTTTCTTTGAAAATTAAAGATTTTGTTATTACTAACTTAAAAGCATCGATTACAGTAGCCATAGATATACTTCGGGGTGAAACAATTTATATGGTATTTTACTACCAACAATACTAGCCATAAGGAAAAAAGTAAAAATCTTATGTCAACAGAATTCGTTGTACTGCAAACCATTTTGGTACATGTTACTTAGTAACATTGAAAAACGATTTAATAACATTTTTAGTCTTTCTGGTCCTGAAGAGGAAAATGCTATCGTAGCAGCAATAAGTTATTCCCATTTCAAAAATAAATGGTCGTGAATAAATTCTTATAACTATTTTCAGCTCAAAAATCTATTCTCTACAGTTTTATCGAAAGAATATAGTGAACCATCAAGATCTTTTGAAAAATCAATTGATAAAACCAAAGGAATGTAAATTTTATGATTTTAATGTTTCATACATGGAAAATAAGTTTGGGCATTTTCAAATTTTTTTTACTGGTGAAATTCGGAATCCAAAAAGCTAAGGAAAATATCCAGAAATCAGAAATATATCTTTGAAGTATAACACTCCTTTGCCGTTGTTCGTCTACACATGTCAAAAGATCCTTTTCATTTGCAACCATGGCAAGCATGCTATTTTATTTTTCCCTTTTGAGTGTCTTCTACTCTATACAACGGAAAAAGAACCATCCAAATCGATCCACGCATTAAAAACTTAGGTTCAACACCCCCACCCCACCTCCATCCCACACAATTTTTTTTCTCGTGGTATCAAGTAAGGAACATACTCTACCGAACAGAAAAATAATCATCGAAATCGGTCCACGCTTTACGAGGTTAGACTATAATTCATAAGTTTTACTCGATTACCTCACCCCAGTCAACAGAAAAAGGGAAATTTCTGAGAATGCAATTCATCCTTTTTATTTTGTTTTCTTCTCTTCTTAATTATTCTGTTCTTAAAATTTGTTCGATTTCTATAATTAATCCCTCGGACATGGGGACTAATGAAACATGTGAGAGAAGTTTGTTCGGCTTCTGTAATGAGAACCAAAGGGAAATCGTATTGACAGTATAGTGAGCTTCCAAAGGAGTCGTATACTATCGCTTCATTCCTGATGACGAATCTATAGATGCCATCAGGGCATCTAACGAATACTTTTGAAATTTAAAAGATAATAGCCAGCACTAGCTAACAAACATGGACCAATTGTACTTCATGACAATGAAAAACCTCTTATTTTAAGAACAATTTCACAGCTAAACAATTTGACATAGCGCATTCCTCCAGATTCTTCATATTCCCCAGATTTATCATCGACAAATTTTTCCTTCTTTCGCAGCCCGCGCAACTTCCTAAGCTTTAAACTAAAATAAAAAAATCCTACAAATATTATATTGCTTCAATGAAGAAGGACTTTTAGGAGGACGGGATTTACAACTCAAAAGGGGTAAGAAAGAATAACTTCTGATGGAAAATATAGTGATTAATAAAATTAGTTTCTTCGAAACAAAACAGATTTATTTAAACCAAAAACCGTTATCAGATAAGTTAGCCAAATGACAAATATAAGTAATCAATTCGCAATTACATTTAACCCATTATCAAATGAGTTCTAACCCTTAGTAAAAAGACTGAAGCCTTTTGCAAACCTTATTACAAACCTTTAGCATATATATTTAACCTTTTAACAAAAAAGTGTTTTTTGATGCGTTTCCATAGCTTTGGTCGGAAGGGATTATTGTAAAGGGAATGAAGGAAATTAAATGTTTTGTTTTTGCACTGCTGCGAGCAAGACAGCAGCCAAGAGAGGATTATTAATTTATTGCAAATTAAAAACTCAAGGGGACACCGAGGCTCCCATGCATCCTTGGCGTGGTAACAGTGCCACTCAACCAATTGATCCAATTCCGTCTCTAAACCAAGTAAATACATAAACTACGAAACGCTATTAAGCTCAAATAGTCCTTAATTTTCCTGCTTCTGATCAGGCATCCGAATCGATTCAAATTATCACTCTCGTTTGACATATCGATTCAGCCTAGAGTTTTTTGCTAATGCTTAAGTCTGATATCGTTCCGAGCGGAATATGAAACCGTTCCGTAGCAGATCTATATCAAAATTGAGAATAATGATCCACTCCGCAGCGTTTCCTGGGTCATTATTCAATCGATTAGAAGCGATTGCAGTATCGCTCCACCGAATCAAAGGAATGTCGAGACTTACAAACGGCTTTAACGGAGCATTGCAATTATCGTCTCCATCAAGACAATGTCCCTTAAAATTTAAAAAACGCCCAGTCCATCCTCAACCTATTTTAGTCGACGGACGCATGCGGTGAAATGCTTGGGTTTTGCTACAGAGATGTAAGAATTATTTCAATCCCCCTGAGTTGGCGCTGATCTACAAGTCCCACATCAGGCCTAGACTCAAATATAATTCCCATATTTGCACAGGGGATGGACACACCACATTGTCCGAGCTAGACAAAGTCCAACGTAAGGTTGTCTCTCACTCTTCTATCGCTATTTCCACAACACTTGCTTTAACAAAATTGGTAGCCTGATTCTTTGCAGACATATTACAACGCGCGGTACAAGAGCTTCCCGCCCCTGTACTTTACAGCTTAAATTTGGTACCATCCAAGTTTGCCATCTTCTGTTTTTCCCTCATCTTATGAGCCGGAAACTTTCAAACGAGGCGTACATAGACGCCTCCTTCCCACAACCTCTTAACCTTAATTCCTTTCCTGTCAAGGTTGCGCTTGTGCATCATAGGGCATCCCCTGAGCTTTGCCAATATCATAAAAAAAATGTCCCATGTACAAAATGTACGAAGTAAACACATGAATGGTTTAGTTCGGAATTTTTTTGTGATTCCAAGTTATTTAAAAATTTAAAAAAAATGTCTCGTAATTTTAAGACAGTGCAATCTACCTACAACGTTAATCTAGGTTCTTGTACTTAGAGGGATGCGTGATGAGTAGGTGGTATATGTGGGTGGGTTGTAGGTGTGCCCCACCCGTAACAACATCCACCCTCATCGTCTGACTGAAGAACTGTGCAACACGTAGCAAAGATCCGTAGAGAAGGATGGTATCCAAATTTGCAGATTTAAGCAATAAATGAAAGCGTTAGTCTACAAAGAGTTAAAGAAAATTAATTAAAAGAAATTTTATTTAATTGAAGTAAATTTCTAAAATAATGAGTAGCGATTATCCTGCGCCAATGATATTTTCTTCAGCATCTATCTTATCTAACTACTTTCTAAATTTTCAGCAGATAATAAAAGCATAAGATAACGTGGACAAAAGCAATACTATTATTATTGCCTGTCTTACATATGTATAAGAATAGCTTACAAGGATAGTATCTCTGTATCTATAAAATGCACAGTCTGAAGAATAACATATGTAGTTTGAATATTACAGTCGATCTTTCATATACCTGTCTAATGAAATCGGTATTAAGTCCAAGAAATGGAATTATTAGATAAAGCAAATATCTCAAAATAATATACTAACAAAGATAATTGATAGCAGTAAAAGTCAAAAATTATTTCCTCTTCAAAGTTATGTATTCTGGCGTATTATTTGGTTTATATCAACAGAGAAGTAACTAACTTGAAACTTTTTCCCTTAGGTTGATATTATCGTTTTAGAAGTAAATAAACAAAACCAAAATAAATGTAAATTTGACTTCTACAAGCCCTTCACTCCCTAAATACAATGACAAGAATACCTTGTAAAGCGTATAAAAGCACCCTTTCGCCAATCACTAATGCCATAAATTTTAGCAATTTAAATAATTTTGTCATGATTAAATATATTTTGAGAAAATACATTATATATATAAAAAACATATTTAATGGTTGAAGTAATTTTTTATTAGAGTTCAAAGACGACTAAATGAAGTAACAAGAAAAAACAATATCAGAATTAGCTTTTGAAAAAACAGGTCAAGTTTTTATAAATTCTTATTTTATATACCACAATATGTACTTACAATAGTAGTTATGTTAGAAGAAAATTGCAATTGGAACAAGAAACACCCAGGGTTGATGATAAACGATTTTGAAATCGATTTTTCCCAGCTTACGTCACGTTAAGATGTGCTAGCGCTTCCTACAAGACAGGGCATGGAAGCACACAATTTTCATGCCCTTTTTCTTTTTCATTCAAAATATATTTACATTTTAAACATAAAAGAACAATTTTCATTATGTATTCACTACATCACACTATTGAGCGGATAACTTGACATCCACGATAATCTCGACGCACCGCACTACTTAGTTATGAATTCTGATTACGACCAGTTGCCTAATAGAGCAAAAATCAAACAATTATGTACGAATCGCTCCTTAAATTATGCTTTCATAATTAATATTACATCCGTAGAATGAGTCACTGTTTTCATTGATATAAAAGTAATCTGCTAAGGGTAGGTTCATGGAGAAACAATCTGTCAATTCACTTAACCACTTCCAAATATGTTACCAAAAATCGGATCGTATAAGGAATCAATTCACTTCACAGAGAACTATATATCGCGTGCCTGACATCGCCGTTACAGGGGGAAACAGCGAGCGAAAGTTAGGACTGCCAAGAAGAAAAATATGTTTAAGAGTTCTGATAAAAATTCGCGATATTGGGTTTGTTTTCCCTTTGTAATAAGAACATCGTCTTAGAGTTTAGGTTTCATGCTAGCCAGCATAAAATAATAAAAGAGAGAAGGGGAATACAACATACGACCAAGAATGAAGCTCAAGTTTCATGCGAGTGTTGGTAAATTAAACAGGAGAGTGATTCACCCCCAATTTGATGATGCTTTTCTTGACAGTGGCGTCCGTTTTGTTTTAGAGAATCATTTAGGGCTCTTAGGAAATATCAAATATTGAAAATGCTAGTATGTATTACGTATTACAACGTTTTAGCAGCTTTACAATGCTGTGAAAAATTGTAAAATGCATAGCTTCATTCAAGCATTTAGTGTAGAATGCTGGAATATTAGTACTTAGACAAGACCACTTCAATTTACAGGATTCATTTAACCTACAGCAAATAGGTTTAATATATTCGCAAATAAATTTAAGCCTACAAAAATAAATTGATTTAACCTACTAGTTTCATATGTTTATAATGTCACTATTATTTTAATGATAATTCATTATAATAATTAACTAAAACTCCAAAATAGAGTTTTCAAATTCATTACTATCATCAGTGAAAGTACTACTCTAAACAACACAACTAGTTTAGCGAAACTAGAAATAAAGTAGGCTGTTCCTAAGTAGAATGAAAAAAAATAAAAAATAAATAAAAAAAATGTAAGAGCAAGTAAGAGGTCAAGATGTTCAATATTTTCGACGTGTCACGTTTACAATACGTTTTAAAATGTGGGGTATCCCCGAAATTTAGCACCACCTTCAATGTTAGAGTTGAACTTTTGCTGTCAGAGTAATAAGAACACATGTAAGTAATATTTATAATTCGTATTAATATTACACTCAATAAAAAATATTAAATAATTGAAAGAATAAGGTAAAAAACAGTTTCAAGCTAAATACATTTTGTTACATTTATTTATTTATTTAAGCTTAATGCAAGCTATAACATTATAATACAAAATAAAAATAAATAATACAAGCTATAACATAATACAAATACTACAACCTACTTAATTTGCACAGTTCATCTATGTTATTTCTTGAAAGCTTTCTTCAACAACATGTTAAATAATTTTTAAATGACCTCATTTTGCAGTAAAAGCGCTATAACTTTTTTCTAAAGGTAAAACCAGTTTACAAACTGCACTCTATAGACATTGTTTCAAGATAATAGACCAGCCTACCATAATACAATGTTTTTACAGCCTTTTTGATGATAGGAAAATGGTTAGATCATAAAAAATTACAAATTTTTTTGTGCGAAAACCGTAACCGTGTCTTTGGTTTCATTCCATCGCCTTATTCTTCAGGAAGTTTTACAAATTTTTCACAAAAAAATCTACATGCGAAACGCTGACCTAAGGCAAGGATTTTTACGAAAAGCGAAAATATAGGAAACTATTGCATTTTTACTAAATTTAAATTTACTAATTAAGTGAAATACCATTTACACATCGCAAAATCTCCGGCACTACAAAGCCTGCAAACTTGAATAAAAGAGGATTTTCGAAAGTATGGTCCGCCATTGGTACCCTGCAAAAACTGTTAGGGTGGGGTAGTCCTGGAGGGTGGAGTGCAACCTAACTCCGATTTGGATGAGTCTTTTGTTTTTGTTATATAAAATATATTCCCCCATTACACCTAAGAAAAATGGTGAACCGATCTTCAAGTTCGTCACGCGTGGACCCATTTTTTTTGTTTTTTTTTATATATATTATAGAGCATGTTCCCCCATTGGTATCATGTCAAAAAGGTGTAGAGTGATGGCGGTGGTGAGGCGGAACCTAACTTCGTTACGCGTGGACAGCTCTGGTTTCTTGTTTTTATAATTGATGTTATATAGAGTATCTTGTTCCATTTGTATCATGACAAACAATTTTTTTTAAAGTGAGGGAGCAATACACTCTGCTCAGCTGAATTGTGCAGCTGTAGTGCAAACCTGCGTTTATTAACATCCCCTATTTTATGCTTTTTAGGTGCTTCTTCTAAAGGCGGTTCAACTTAAAAAAAAAATAATTTTTGGAGTAGCAAAGTTAAGTTATATCGAAATGAAAACCTCCCTATTATGCAAAAGTTACACAACACAGAAACAATCTATATATAGAAGCGAAAAATCGCTCACTTATCACTAAATTTCCTGAATTTATAAAGCCTACAAACTTGAAATTTAGCGGGTAGGTTCCTACTTAGTGCGGACGAAGTCGCGAGCATCAGCTAGTTATATTATATTTAAGACAATGTTTAAAAGACCTTCACCACTATCAAGACTATCGTTCAAAATTTAAATGTAGGGTTCAGCTTCGGAAACAAACATCAACTGCTGCGGAGAGCATCATTTAAGCGTTATGTTTTCGGCAACGAATTATAAAATCTCTTTTCACATACTTTTTGAAAATGGCTGATTGGGTTTCTTTCACACCCATATCCTGCCATCCGAACATAAATGTTTTTTGTCAGTCAGAACAGGCCTTATCACACTTCACTAATTCTAACAAATTTCCAAACCAAAAATACTGACTTGCTTTGTCATATATTTACTACCCAGCCACAAAAGTATTGGCACACTTTTTTTACATTTTCAACTTTGTGGATATAAAAAAAAGTGTTTATTTATAAAAGTAAATTTCGTTATGGTAACAATTACTTTATTTCTTTTGTTCGAAATTCTTTGTGTTTCGTGTTTCAACAGGACGGAGCACCAAGCCATACTTCAAAATCCAGTAAAGCCTGGTTGCAGGTCAATGGATTACCAAAAATGGAGTGGCCCGCTAATAGTCCAGATCTTTCCCCAATACAGAATTTATTGGGAGTTATTAAGAAAAAACTTGGGGCGGATCTATCCAGGAGGACTAAAACTGTTCTTCGTGAAAAAATAAAATAAATTTGGAATTCTTTTACCGCCGAGGATTGTTAAATCAATGCCACTCCGTATTAAAGGGGTTGTAAAACAAAATCGTAATGCAACGAAATGCTGAACATAAAGAAATCTACAGTAAATTTAATTTATTTTTTCCTATTTTTCCAATGAAGATGTATTATTTTCGTTATTTTTTTGTTATTTGTTTGAATTTTTTGTAACTGTGAAGAGAATTTTGAACAAAACAAATAAAAGAATTATTGATATAACGAAATTTTCTATATATATAAATATTATACACTTTTTTATATACCCACAAAGTTCAAAATGTGAACAAAAATGAAAGTGTCAAAATACTTTTGTGGTTCGGTAGTAGTTGAGCAGATTAATAATTCATATTCGATCTATTATCTATATGAACACTGAGAATAAAGAACTAGATGAAGAGCTGTACGTTGTAAGATTCCTATCAGCTATTACAGAAAACAAAGGTTGATTACGTGAAAGGTGTCAAAGATTGATTATGTGAAAAAATTGTTCGAGTGAGTTTTAATTAATTAAAACAATATCTTTTACTATAAAACTACATTTTACCATTCCAATAAAATTATAGAATATTTTGAGACTATTTCTGAATCAACAATGATAAAACAATTAATATCTGTTAAAATAAAACAGCTTGGAGTATTTGTTTTTTGGATGGCCAAATAAATCGAAATGATAGAAAGTCATTTTTAGTGTTTCGTGTCAGAATTGGAAAAATCGGCACTTATGGTCTCACTCTGTTTGGTCTGTCTCTCAAAAGATCACAGAACCAAACGGTACAATCTGAAGACTTGAAATTCGGCATAATTAAAGTTTGTTATGGCCCAATTCCGTAGCTTAGATATGGATAAATAATTCGGATAGTCAGGGTAATAAGAGAGAATCAAACAGATTATGAAAGGAAAAATTTTATCCTCATCCAGTCTATTAAAAGCATTCCATTTATTCCTAATGTTATAATCGGAAAATGGTGGTGGAGGGGGTTAGAATCTGAAATCTTAAAAATTTATTTGATTCAAATTCAAAACGTCCATTTGCCCCTTTTGTGCTGCCTTGTCAAGTGATTCCCTGATTTCCATAGAAATTTCTGACATTCCCTGTCATAGTTTAATCATTTGCAATTTTCTATGACATTGTCGACAAGTCCAACTCTTTAGTACTTGTCAGCGTCACGTTAAACCAATCAGCTTTGTTTGACGACTATATCGGTCATGGCAAAAGGCAGTATTTTGTAAAATTTAGTTGCCATTTACTATTTAAATTGTAAAATGTAGTAAATGTTTATGTTAAGTAAAGGAGTAAATATTAGTAATAAAATGGTTCATATTATAAAATAAAGCTGTCTTTTTTATCCAAGGTGAGTGCTCTGAAAAGGGGTCGCCACAGATGACTGGTTAACAGGAAACACATTGTGGTCGTTTAAGCAAAAGTCACATAGTCATTTTAACAATCACCAAATCTCGTTTTTGAAGGAGTGAAATAAATAGTCTTCTTTCAAAATATCAGTATTTAGTCTGCCCGGAAACGTGTTTTAAAGGTTTTTATCAAAAAGGTATTATCAAAAATAAAATTTACTAGAATATTTGAATTTTTTTTCACCGCAAGCATCTTTGGTAGTACTTAATAAGCCTGCTTAAGCTGCTATACCATGACATGTATCTTGTTTCTAAACTTAGGATGAAGATCTACTTTTATCTGGATTGACTATAATTACAAGGTTCGATTTGCTTCCGTTTCCAGGAATGAATCTACATGAATTGCGTCATCTGTTGGTATATTTAGGTTTTTTTTTTATTTTATAATGGGTCCTTCGTAAAAGTTGTATATTCCTGCAGTTTTTATCGATTTGATTTATATATACATAGTACTACGTGTTTGGAGTAAAAGATAAGGTGTCGGCCTTCCATCCAGGAGATCCCAGGCCCAGACCCGCCGGTGGCGATCCAGGTTGTTTTCTATTGATAACAGGTTGCGATAAAAAGACAACTCCGAGTTTGGATCCGATCACGACTCCCGCCGCCAGCTGTATTATATCACTTATGACTTTGTTTTTATAATTTTATTTTGAGACATTTTTTTCGTGCTTACCTTTGTTTTTCTTGTACTTCTTAATATTTATAAATATATGGGATAACGGTGATATGTGAGGATTTGTTTAAGAGGAGAAACCTGTATATAAATAGATCTGACAATAGTCAAACCCATCAAAATGCATTCATGAATTTCTAGTCCTTTGGTTTCCGAGCAAACTGGTGAGATTACATTTTCTCGGTAGCTATAGTTTTTATTACAACATATTTTTTACTTTTAAAACAATTTTTTAAATATGTAAATAGAGAACACTTTTAATTTCTAGGAGCAGTGAAATCCGATAGTGGAACTTTACTCAAAACGCTGGTATATATTCACTTTTAAACATAACAACAATAAATCTCCACCACTGCTTAATCCTTTAAATTATTTCAAAACACGTTCAGAAGTGCTCCAAGCGTACTACAAATCGATTTTATGTGAGAGAATGAAATGGAAGTGCATGGCACCCCTTGGAAATCCTCTCGACTTCAGTTTTCTTTCACAGCTTTCCATTAAAGTGGTGTGTCAACCAGCAAAGAATTTTGGCATGCGCCCTGATGATAAAATGAGGGTTTAATTTTCACTCACTACATAGTGAAATTTCATTTCAATTATGACATTTTAGGTATAACAATATTTAGACTTTTACACTCCAACCAATCTCAGTGGACGAGTTCACTTTAATGGCTACAAAAGTTTTCTTTATACGGGCAAAAAGAAAAGTATATTTCTCTATATTTTGATTCATTAAATCATTTATTAAAGCTTTTTGGATCAACGAATTTTCTGCAAAAATGTAAGAACATAAGCGTTGATATAGAAGAAACGGGATAGAAAAAAATATCCACTAAAGTTTTTATTAAAACCAAACTTATATAAGATGTGAACATGCACAAATCCATTGTATTTATAAACACAAAGATCTATCAATTTTATAAAATCAACTAACGACTACAATTTTATTTAAATAATTTGGTTTTGATACCGTGAATTCAGTAGCCAGCGCTAAAAGTTTAAATACAAATCAAGTTATTACTGTGCACACCCCGTCTCTATTTCATAAAAGAAGAATTAAAGCAATTGAATTACATATTTCCAATTCGATCAGTTTAATTATCATTTATTATATTAATTAACTTATCAATACATTGAAAACATTTCGATTTGAGGTGGTAATTGCATGATAAAATTTGATTTGGAAAGAAAATTTAAACTATTATATTGTTTTATTATTAATCAAAAACTATTACACCTTTACCAACCAACCTGAGAAAGTCAAAGTCAATAAATTATACAAATAAATTTGTATAAAATGTTAGGTTATCGAATTATATGCTAATCCTAAATATTTTATAGCATTACAACGCTGATTTATACCTCGGTGATGGCGATGTTGGCCAGCTTATGCATATGGCCATCAAACCCTGACTTATCCTAAAAGTTGCTAATTTTTACCACATCAATGTACGACCACATGGATCAAAAAATACAAAGATGATTTTCAAGGCTTGGTAGCCTCATAAGCTTAGATTTTGTCCACACTACTTAGATTTCGTCTACTTAGGTTGAGACTGAAACAAGTCTTTGTAAGCGAAAAATTTTACGTGATAGTTGCGCTTTTAATTGCTTTTCATTATCAGGCAAAAAGCAACGTGCAAAATACATCGCATAAGCATAATACGAAAAATCTGAAAATGAAATCAGCGCAAAATTCCCAAAACCACTTAGTAGATCATTAAATAATGCACTTTTTTTCAATAACTACGTACTTAACGTGGAGTTTCGTTATTTTCTTTTTAATATGATAATTCCAAAGCTAAGGGGATGCCCTATGATGCTAAAGCACAGCCTGGGCAGGAACAGAATTAAGGGCAATGGAAATGGGTTAAGGAGTTGAGTGAAAGAGATGCCGATGTACGCCATGCTTGAAAGTTTGGTGCTCATACGACGAAGGAAAAACATAAGATGATAAACTGTTCCACATTCATGTTGTTCTGCTTAGAAAACATCCTTAAAATTTGACGGTACGTCCAAATTTGACCTGGAGAGTGGGACGGACTTGAAGCTGTTGTAACGCGCGTTTTGATGTGTCTACAAGGTATCAGAATATCAATTTCGTTAGGGGTTAGGAAATAGCGATAGAAGAGTCAGAGACATCCGACATTCCGTCCATGCTGCAGAGAGTAAATGTTCTCAGAGATTGAGGGATTGCCAATAACTTTAATTGCCTTACGTTGCACTCATAAAATATCTACATGAACACTAAAAGACGGACTTGGATCGATGGATGAGTAGCACGATAATCACGTTATAGCTCCAAGGTTCGAGCCTCGGTCTCCCCGTGAGTCGGACTGTTTCTAGCTCGCAACAATGCAAAGCACAATACATTCATGTTATCTCATTCCTCTTACCCTAATTTCCTTCCGGTCAAAGCCATGCTAACGAATCAACATAATAAAAAAAAGGCATTTAGGGACTCATCATCAAGTATCGTTCCAGGTCGTCCATAAAGCTCGTTATCCAAACTGAAGTCTTCTTTACGGAATTTCACAAAGCAAGAAATAGAGCAAACAACTTTTTTGTAAAAATTATAAAAATTTAATTTTTGATTATAAAATGTATTGGTTACATTTAGATGTGATTTTCGTGCCATCTAAAAGATCCATTTAAGATAAATTCATTTAACTTAACTAAATTCCATATTGAATTGTTTTAATCGTTCTAATAAAATGTTATAAAAAACTAGGTCTTCACTTATTTCAATTATCATAAAAGGAACATAATTCCATATTTGCAACGATTAAACGAGTAAACTTATAGATCCTAAAAACCTAAAACAAAATTGTTCCCAAATTTAATTAGACAACGATTGCAAGTGGGCCTACAATTTAAAGTGGATTAAGAACCGCTGCCGTTTTCTCTGCAACCCCCTATGGCCTATTTTATCGTAATCTCTTGTCAGCAGAAAATAACCATAGGTCGCTATCTTTTATGTATGCAATGCATCTGGGACATCTATTACACTTTATAATCAAAAGTTATGGGTAATTTTATCTTAGAGACGGGGTTGGATCAATGGATAAGTGACATCCCCGCCATGGATGCAGTTTCGAGCCTCGGGCTGCCCATGAGTTTTTAATTTGCAATTGCAATAAATAAAATATCCACTCCGTCTTTGGACTGTTGTCTTACTCGCAGCAATTCAAAAAACAAGACATTCAATTTCCCTTATTCCCTTCCGGCCATAGTCATGAAATTTGGCTACATCATAAAAAAAAACAAAATGTTGATAGTGTAGTAACGTAAGGGTCAGAAAAAAAACAAAATAATTGTGGTTTGTTCCTGAATTTTAGAATAATGTAAGTTTGAAAGAACTCACAACAGGGTAACGTGAATACGAGTTACTCTGTTGAAAAATACATTAAATTGATGCAAATTCAGTGTATATAAATTACTGAAAGGTGCAGTCGTATATCTTACGAATAACAGGGCAAATCATCAATACATACTGCGCATTTGGTCAAAAACTGATTTACTCAGAATAATTAATTTTAATTTAATACTTTGGCCATCAAAGTAGTAAGACTTAAAAATAATTGAAAATGTTTAAGACCATCTTCTACGTCAAGTATGCTAAAGATAAACAATATGCAAAGGCAAGGAAATTATAAAAATCTCTTCAAATGTTGGAGGAAAGTAGAGAAAACTTACATAAAGAAAGTTTATGACATCATGAAATCTCGAATTTTTTAAGTATGTAATTAAAAAAAAGGAAGAAACAACTTAATATTAAGAACAACATTTTTAATATCTAATAAAATATTAAATAAGGTTGTGAGGTTGTTTTTTGAGACGATTTTCAGTTAAATGTTATTACATTAAGTCTACTTTACATTATGTTAGCCTAGATAAAATATAATTAAGTATCTAATGAAATATAAAGCATACTGACTAGTTAGGTTATATTTTAGAACGTAGGTATTTTTATAATAAATAGGCAAGGGTGTGTTGACAGGACAATTGATAGAAAAGTATAAATGGAGATAGTAGGCCTTATTACTCAATCCGCCGGTAGAACAACATTTGCGAATTTGATAGTTTGTGAAAACTATCGAAATGAAAAGTGACGTTTCACTTGATTATTGAAAACGAGAAAATCGATTCCTGCCTAGTTATTCTGATGTTTCAAATTCGTGATATGATCATTGCGGATTTAAAGTAGTAGTGAGGTAAAAAGTGCCTAAAATTTCCTCATTCAAGTGTAATTTTATCCATTCTGGGCATAGTTTTGTTTCCATTAAATTAAGTAGGTATATTAGCTAAATGCTGAGAAAAGGTGGGTTGAGATATTGTTACTTTAAAATCATTTGCTATTTCACGCTGATAGCTTCCTTCAGACTCATTCCATTTCAAATCATCCAGCCAAACGTGAAAATGATTAATTTCTGAACATTTTCGTCAAAAAATCATTGTGATATGATGGAGAGTGCCAAAGTTATGAAAGTTTAAACTTAAAATGTGTCACTACCGCTACAGTTCTCGGCAATGCAAAAACGTCTTTTTGAGTAAATTCTTGGAAATTAATATCTCAAAATTATTCAAGATATCACAATAAAATTTTATATGGTTAATAAGGATGGCAAATAGAACAAATCATAAAAATCTGAGACCATGGGTTTCATGACCTGGATGATTTGATATGAATTGAGCAGCAGCTTATTTATATTTCAATGGAATCGATGTGGACCGCACTGTCGGAACAATATCCTTATTTAACTCCCATAAAACATAGATGAAAAATGGCTTATTAAGGGGGTAGTACCGGTTATAAAGGTAAAAAACAGCCTAATTTTCAATATTTTTTTCTCTGCTCCTTTATTATATATTATTTTAAAAATTTTTACGGACTTTAATTATATTTTCAAGATAAAATAAAAATTCTTCTTTTTTTTGCCAATTTTTTTCCACATTTATAGTGGGCGCTGAAGTTGGTACCTCAAAAAATACCTCGTCCTATGGATAGTTAATCTCAGGAATGAAGAATCTGAAACAGAAAAAATAACTACTGTTGAAAAATCGCCTCTTTTTCACTTTGTTTCGCTCGTCAAATTTTACTGTATTGACTTTTTGCCTATATTGTGATAGATTACCACACAGGGGGTCTATTCGCGTGCTGTGATAACCACTGTGAAAAAAGTTTTCACGGCGGTCTGATTCCGGTTCTGTGTAAACATGAAAACATCTGTCAAAATTTTATCATTCGAGAAAAAACTTTTCACCGCCAAATTCTTTTGTGAAAAGTTTGAAAAAGTGTAGTTTACAGTTGCAAGAAATTTTTAAAATGGATAAAATTAATTTAAAGCGGGAAAAGAGAGCGAGTGAGCAGCATAGGAATCATCTTATTGATTAGAGCTGCACGTTGATTTAGTTCATGATAGGTAATAATAAATTATGAGTAAATTAGTGATTGAATATAAAACGAAAATTTATTTACAGATTGGACTGCATAGATGGAGGCAGAACGCGCGAGCGTTTGTGGGGCGAACTTGCTGACGAATTTAATGCTGTAGGTGGAGCCAATAAGGATGGACAGAAGTGGAGAAAATTTTGGCTCGACTTAAGGTAAAAACATTTATGAATAATTACTAAATACATATTTTATTTCAGGCAATACACTAAGGAGCGAAGTGAGCAGTTGCTTCTGCAGCTGTTAAAATATATATTATCGAAGCTAAAGAAATAAGTAATTTAAAAAATTTTACAGGATGTCGTATATCTGGTGGAAGAGGTTAATAACAGCAATCGCGACGAAGCAACTACGTCGACATCTCCAAAAATGGACGCCTAAAATGGAAGCCCTGCGAAAATTGAAAATAGAGGAGGAGAAACTGCTAATCAAAAAGCAGAGTCTTTCTATCGAGAAAGAAAATTCTGAACATTTAAAAACAATTTCTAATATTTTAAAATTATTAATAGATAAGCTTTCCTAAAATAATAATAATAAATGATTAAAAAAACTTCGGGAATTTTTTATTTTATTTCCATATTTTCATGTGTAAAATATATAATTATTTAGGTAAAAACTATTGATTAAATTTGAGAACGTCTTCTTATTTCTCTTAAAAGAATCCGAATGAAAATTGAGGACATTTTTTGTTAAAATTCTTGCTTTTATTGATGTCTCACAGTACACTTTAATTACAGGGTAAGTATTTTACCAAAGATATGACTATCTTTTAAAGTTCGCAAAATATGGTGCTTTCTTTAACAATACGTCTTATCTTAGTTCAATTACAAATGTTGCGATATTATTGAAACAACTTTTCACCTGACAGCTTTCAAATGAAAATATAGGATTCAGCACTAGCATTCAGCGGAACTTTTCACAAAGTGAACGAGAATCAGCATGCTGAACAAAATGAAAAGTTGCAGTCAAAAGTGGCGGTGAAAACTTCAGTGAAAAAGTTTTTTTCATTTCATTTTTTCACAGAACGCGAATAGACCCCCAGGACACTTGAATAAACAACCACACCAATTTGACCTAAATCGGTTCGGCCAACCCGGAGATTAAGTGTCCGCCATTCGAAAAAACGTCAGTTTAAGAAAAACGCGTTTAAATATTTTTTTCCGATATATTTATTGAATATTATTAAATCTTAAAATGATGTAACTTTTTTGTTTTTTGGAATTTCTTAATAAAATTTTGAGAGGTGATTTCTGAAGGGATAAGAAATTGAGAAATGCAAAAAACCAAAAACGATTTTTTGAAAATTATAACCGGTACTACCCCCTTAAGCCTAAAATTTCTTTTAAATCTAAATAAAGAAACGAAATTTATAACGATAAACGTAGAGTATTTTCAGCTGTATTTCGGATTGTTCTTCGTAACAGTCTCAATGATATCTCCTCATCGTCTTCTAAATCCAAAAAAACCCAATGCTGTCCATGATTCTTTTATTATGTTCGTAACCTTTTGCAATATTACGTACAATTTTGTAAAAAAATTAACATTAAACTATATAACTCACTTTTTTCACTGATTACATTTGCGAAAGATGAAATCTGAGACCTGCCGGCGGATTAAAAAATCGCAACGTAAAGAGGAAGTGAATCTTATTAGCGTCGGGAATACTTAATCCGTCGACGAATTCAACAATAAAGGCCAGTGTGAATCCCATGAAACAATTGGGTTAAGAAAATTGAAAAGAAGGCGATGATAATCCCTTTGGAACTAACTTGTATGTACAAAGTTAGACCATATATATTACTACTTCGCTCACTAAATACTCATATTATTTCAAGTTTACAGGCTTTATAGTTTCGGAGATTTCGTGATGAGTGAGTAAGTAGTATTTCGCTTTTATATATCTAGATTATTTCTGTGCACAAATTACTTTCAGAAAAATTTTTACTCAAGGGGAAGGCGGTGAAGAAGTTCGCAAAAAGGTGTTTACGTAACTTGTTAATAGCCTATGTGGTGTAGCTTTTGTATAAAGGGTTCGCTGTCAGTTAGATTATTTAACTTGACTTGGCTTGAACCGACTCTAAAAAATAATTGTAAATATAATACTGTCAAATTCCCCTCCTAACTCCAACTTCCCATGTCTTGGATTTTTTTGAAACATGAATCTACTACTTTGGCAATAACATTTCATTTAGCAAGAGTTAGGCTTTCGGCAATTTGAATTTTCCCCATGATGAACTAAAATTAATGACAGATAATGGTTCAAATAAAGAGTCATCCCTTATGAAAATTCACATACAAAACTTTTTCATACAATTTTATCTCCCTCTTTCACGCTTTTAGGAGTCGAATATCGAAAATCCTTTATTTTATTATGCCTTTTTCGTTTAAGGAACCTGCGTGCTAAATTTCAAGTAGGCTTTATAGTTCCGGGAATATGATGAGTGAGTCAGCCAGCGAGTGGTATTTCGCTGGAGCCGATGGAGTAAGTGATAACGTGTTGGCCTTCCCGGAGTTTCCAGGTTAACAGGACAATAGATTACAATAAAAAGGCCATTGGGGGTAGCAGAAAAAATGTCGGTGGTTTGGAATGCTCTTTAAATTGGAGCTGCACTTGCAATCGTTGTCTCGAATCGTGCGAAGAATTTGTCCCGCCCCATGCCCCAGAAAGGGTTACGGGAATTAGAACAAGAGATATATACATATTAATACAAATGCTGGTGTTGTCGAGTATTTACGATAAATTTCAAGTAATTGCTGAACCTGTGACTGGTTAAAAAAAATTATCAATTGTCTTTAACTTAGAGGAAGCGATTTTTAAGCCAGCCGAAAGCTAGATGTTACTCCAATCGGTCGATGAAAACCTTAAAGTCAATACTTGAAAAATATAAAATTTATTTATGATTGAAATAATTTATTGTAATTGTAATAACTTTTTTCCAATCATTTATTTTTCAGTAATATTAATAATCCAAAGAATCTTGTATTTGTTAATATTTTCTATGAAAAAATGACAAAATATTGTGGTCGATAATAGGGATCATAAAATTTACTATGTCTCCTAATACCGACCGCTGACCGTTATTAGGGTATACGGAGAAGACAATGTTCTCCTAATCTCGACCGAGCAGACGGGCTGTGTGGAAACTTACGGAACTCCTAATTATTACTGTAGTAATACTTTAAATTTCTCTATTTTATTTTTCATAGACAAACCAATGAATTTTTTTATATTTTCCCTAGGTCGACTAACAGAAATGAACGTCCAATTCTATGAAGGTGGAGTTAGCAGACTCTAAGAAAGCAGTGGTTCTCTTGGAGATAGCCATGTTTACTTGCAATGTTCGTCGTCGAGTCGACGGAAATAGAGAGAGGATTATTATTATGCTATAATTTCTTAGAGACAAATTTGGGATCACGCTGAAATTGAATTATTAAACAATAAACGATAAAAATTTGAGAATTCAAGCGTAATATTACGACTTTTAATGGGCACGTGCTAGATATACTAATAACTCTCTATTCAGTGCAGTTCTACTAGAAATAACAAATAAATCTTGATTCTGATTACAGAAGTCGATTAAATTTCAGTCGACCCGAATGTTGAAAAACATCTCAGATGCAAAACAAAAAGAGCGGTGCGAACCCTTTTAAAATATTCGTTGCTGTCGACTAGGTCTAAGTAACCCACCAACACTCAGCTTGTGATTGGATTGGGGCATCCTCAACGAACGAGACATTAATTCTAAATCTAGGAGCGACGCTGACTATTTACCATATTCCAATTTACGCAGTCAATTTTTATCTCAGTTGGTGTCTTCTTATAATAATTATATTAACAGAATGAAAGCATCCTTACGCGTCGATCCTAAGCGATTTTCGAGGTTCGTGAACTTGAAACGCAATTCTGATGGCTATCCATCTTCTTTGTCTTTTGGAGACAGCGAAAGCAATGAGCCCTTGATGATAGAAAACCTTTCTGCCGATTTTTTTAAGACTGTATTTTTGGACGATACCTGTGATATTAGCTGTACGGATTTTGCCCATTTGACGAGGTTTCCACCGACTTCTCGAGAGTGCAGACGGGCTGTATGAAAACTTACGGGAATTGAAATTTACTCATCTGTAGTAATACTTTAAATTTCTCTATTTTATTTTTAATAGACAACCAATAGAAATGAGCATCCAATCCTATGAAGCTGAAGTTAGCAGACTCGAAGAAAGCAGTGGTTCTCTTGGGTACATGGGTCAGTATGTTGGCTTCATGCCCAAACAGGTTGCAAAATTTTACTCTCTTCTTGTCAGCAGGCGTGTTAAAATATTTTTCTAATTCTATCGTGGTAAAGAGAGTAGCACGATAACCACATCATGGATGCAGGCTAGAGCCTCGTCCTCTCTGTGAGTTTTTAATCTACAATTGCAATAAATTAAAAATTCCCTCTAGGGTGTTATCTAGCGCACCGTAATGCAAAAATAAGACAGTCAACTTCCCTAATTTCCCGTATCCTTATTCCGTTCCGTCCAAAGCCATGCTAACGCATCGTAGGGTTGCTCCTGGGCTTTAGCTACATCATAAAAAAAGTAACACTAACACACAGCTGTTGTCATGTCAAGCCAAGTATATGTGGCCTACAGAGGGCCTTTGAGAACTAAATGTGATTATCAAATATAGTGTGCACATAAAAAGAGGTAAAAGCATTGAATGTATAGGGTTCAACATGCGCCTTGGCCTGAGTAAGCGCGGGGACATTAGATAGTTAGACCATAATGAACACAAGGTACTCAGACTATTTTAGCCGAATGTAATGCTTTTATAAGTCGTTGGTGATTAAATAGATACTGTTCTGCTTTTTATGATTATTGTTCAGGTTCTTTTCCTGCCTTGCTTTTAGGCTCTCTTTTCGCTATTAACAGATTGCGGTAAAAAGCCACTGGAGATAGCCGTATGTTAATTTGCAATGTTAGTCGTCGAGTCGAGAAAAATAGAGAGAGGATTATTATTATGCTATAATTTCTTAGATTATTAAACAATAAACGATAAAAGTTTCAGAATTCAAGCGTAATATTACGACTTTTAATGGGCACGTGTTAGATATACGGATAACCCTCTATTCAGTGCCGTTCTACTACAAGCAGAACCTTTACTTCATGTTTTTATAACAAATAAATTTTGATTCTGATTACAGAAGTCGAGTAAATTTCAGTTGTTGAAATGTAGTTGTAAATGTTGAAAAAAATCTCAGAAACAAAACAAAAAGAGCGGTGCGAATCCTTTTAAAATATTCGTTTCTGTCGACAAGTCTAAGTAAACCCACGAAAACCCGTAGAATTTTATGAAAATTTAATTTAAGTCAACTTTGATATTTCATATATCGTCAATATTTCTTTATACACATTTTGGGCCTTGGTAAAACTAGCATAGCAGTTTTCACAAGGGAAAGTGCACTGAAACGCGAAAATCTTTTTTAAAAATCTTATACCAAACTTAACATTTTTTTACAGAAATTTTTCGTATTAATCACTAAGAATCAAGAAGCGTGTAATCGCAATAGATGATAATAAAAAATTGAATGGAAAACTTCTAATAGCTGTGGAATTTCCAACGGTTATCTAGGCTAGATCATTAATTGTAACTTTGCAAACCAAAACAACCCGCAATCGCATTGTTCCTATTATTTTAACTTCCCATATATCGATATGTTCAACATATTGCACATCGACAACGATAGTGTCATTCATAACACAAAAAAATTTGTTTTTGGGAAATCGCAGAATGTTAAACAACTGGCTCCGTAAAAAGGATATTTGCTCCATCTCTAATCTGATAATCTTTAATAAATAATTATTATTAATTAAATAAGGTTCAAAACTGCTGGTCTTTTAGCACACTTATGTCAGTTTCGTATTTTTTTGTGCTTTTCGTATTTGCTGATGTGCTGATGTGTTATATTTCAAGGAAACTATAGAATTTTTACACTATTTTTGAAGAGAAGTCTGGTTGAGTGGTCATTAGTTGATTGATTGCATGCAAGGAGTGGAAGATGCACGTCTTCCTTGTACCGATGCCTTTAGTGGCGCGTTGGACGCCCCTACTCGGCAGCGTGCCCTAAAGCCTACTGTAAAGCCAACTGATTCCTTTAATTCTGCTAGATCTTCACAGAAGTATGTTCCCAAGATTCCGAATCTTCTTTGCCGTAAGGCCGGGCATTAGCCGAGAAGATGTAACACGGTGTCGTCGCTTTTCCCGCATACTCTGCGCAAAGGCTGGAATTCATTGCTCCTATCTTTTTGGAATGAACCCTTAATCGTGCACGCCCTGTCACGAGTACAACAAGAAGTTTCAATTGGGCCTTCTTCAGCTTGATAATTTTTTCCGATTCATATGCAATGAGAGTTCCCCAAGACGCTTTTGCATGTACAATTTTCTTTGTACCTCGTCGTAACCCATTCCAGGATCTCCTTTTTGATTTCTTAGATGGGGATGCTGAAATTGAGCATTAATCGAGTTTCCTCATTCGTGCCCTTCTGCGCCAGCTCGACCGCAATGCCCTGGCACATATATTAAGGTGACATCGTTTTGTCGCCCTAATTCTAATTCTAATTTTTATAAACAAATCAATGTCTTTCGTCGTAGCAAGGAAAAAATTTTATTACATAACTGAATTCATTTCATATTATTATATTAAAAAAATTTATTCGATTAGGATTAGTCTAACTTCGTAACGCGTGGACCGATTTGGATAATTCTTTCTCTGTTGGGTAGAGTATGCTTCCTGGTTGATGCCACGAGAAAAAAAATTTTGGTGGTGGTGGGGGGGGGACCTAACTTTGTAACGCGTAGACCGATTTGGATGGTTCTTTTGTTGTTGTATAGAGTGTGACCCCCCTTTGCTAATAGAAGAATAATTTGGTCAAAGGTGGGGGTTGGGTGGGGAGAGGAGTAGTCTAACTTCGTAACGCGTGGACCGATTTGGATAATTCTTTTTCTGTTGGGTAGAGTATGCTCCCTGGTTGATACCACGAGAAAAAAAATGTTGGTGGGGTTGGGGTGGGGAAGGAGGGTGGGGGTGAAACTTAACTTTGTAACGCGTGGACCGATTTGGATGGTTATTTTTTTGTTGTACAGAGTATGATCCCCCATTTCTAATAGGAGAAAAAAATTTGGCCTAGGATGGGGGGAGGGGTAGTCTAACTTCGTAACGCGTGTACCGATTTGGATAATTCTTTTTCTGTTGGGTAGAGTATTTCCGTGGTTGATACCACGAGAAAAAAATTTTGGTGGGGAGGGGGTATAAATTAACTTTGTAACGCGTGGACCGATTTCGATGATTTTTTTCCTGTTGTATAGAGTGTGATCCCCCATTGCTAATAGGGGAATAATTTGGTCCTATGGTGGTGGTAGGGGAGGGGGAGGGGTAGTAACTTCGTAACGCGTGGACCGATTTCCATGATTCCTTTTCTGTTCGGTAGAATATGTTCCTTGATTGATACCATGAGAAAAAAATGTTAGTGGAATGGAGGTGGGGTAGGGGGTTAAACCTAACTTTTTAACGCGTGAGCCGATTTGGATGGTTCTTTCTTCGTTGTATAGAGTCGAAGACACTAATAAGTGACAAATAAAATAGTTTTAAAAGAAAAAGTTGAACCGATTTAACAAAAAGCGGTAAAAAGCATAAAATAATTTTTAATTTTATATCTATTACGACATTTTGAAGTCGGTGCAAATTAAGCAAATAAAACAACTACCTCACCACAATTGAAAATAATACATAATACTACCTGAACGTTTCAGCTTACGTGATCACAAGAAATGACGATTAAATATTTTTGTTGTAGTTGTTTGGTTTGTTTGATTTGCGCGGATTTCAAAATGTCGTAATAGATATAAAATGAAAAATTATTTTATGCTCTTTAGCGCTTTTTGTGAAGTCAGTTCAACTTTTTTTTAAAAACTATTTTATTGTTTATAGAGTATGTTTCCTCAATGCTACTATTAAAAAGATGTTGCACTAACGTTGGGGCGGCTAGAGATGGAACCTATATTTTCATAATTTTATCAAATAACACAAATGATCAATATTAATAAGGAATAAGGGGAGAATAATATTGAATTTTTATTATATGTATTGATAAAAGTAAATTAATCTTAGTGATTAAAATGGTTACGTTTTTGTAATACATATTCAATATTCATCACGCTGGGAAGTTGGATGTATGATCCTCAAGGGTCACACTTAAGTCTTCATTTAAGTTTTTATTAGTTTTGTCTCATGTCACACCATAAAACCTTTATTTAGAAAACTACTGTGTTACGTCGATATTATCATTTCTTGGGCGCTAAAATTTAACCATTGATTCTTGTAGAACTCGATGAGATAAGCAAAAATAAAAAATTTCGATATATCACTTCGTTTTCAAGATATGGAAAGTAAAAATGGATAGAATACGATAATCGAAATGATTGAATGTAACAGTCGATTATCGAAATGATTGACAATTTATAGTCGCGTTCGTTTTCTGTAACAGGGATAGATTTAAAGAGATGTCAAAATAAAGGTGACATTCTCTCATTATATGTAATAAAAAACGATATGTGGAATTATACCGAAATGAACGACAACTATTCCATGTGTGAGTAAAATCAGCTGTCAATTATCATTTTGAATATTGATATAGCTCATTGTTTATTAAAAATGTACTAATTTTCCCGACTTACTAAAATCAACCGTAAACTGCTTATTCATTTAACTTGTTTTTCGGTTATAAAAAATGTAAACAGCTTGTGACATCTGTTTTTTCCAGTTACGAATACAATCAAATCGTGAAATCTTTCCTTAAATTTTTAGGATAGATTTGGAGAGAAATAGAGAAAGAAAACGAACGATCAAGGAATGATGCGGCACAATTTCGTTTTAGAAAACGAACGCTTAGGGGAGATATGGAGTGATTCCACATGATGCGGAAAGAGAAAACGATCGCGGCTTATAGTAAAATAATTGAAAAACCAGGGTAGCCACTTTAAAAAAAAAAATCCGACTTCCGGTTTTCAGATATTTGATTTTTTTTTTTGAGCGGGCAAGAGGTGGTAGTATTATTTGTATGTGAAACCAAAAATGAAAGGATAAAAATGTTTCAAATTCAAATTGTTTTCTTGTTAAATGATCCCTTGATCTCAATGCAAATTCTCTGACATTCCCTTGATCTCAATCGAAATCCCCTGACGTTTTGCTGAATTTTCTCTGACTACTTAAATTCCCTGATTTTTCCCGGTTTTTCAGAAAATTAGCACCTTGAAAACGAAAGTTGTTTCATTAAAAACGGATATCTCGTTAAACTTTTGAGATATCGACTTTTTAACCGACTTCCCAAAAACAAAGAGGTTCTAAGTTCGACGCGTATTTTTTTATGTCTGACCGGGCATAACTTCGTAACGCGTCGATCGATTTTAATGATTCTTTTTTTGTTGGGTAGGGTATGTTTACCGATTGGTACGATTTGGATGGTTCTTTTGCTGTTGTATACAGTATGCTCCCCCATTGCTAATAGAAGAATAATTTGTTCCAAGGTGGGGGGTTGGGTGGGGAGGAGTAGCCTAACTTCGTAACGTGTGGACTGATTTGAATAATTCTTTTTCTTTTGGGTAGAATATGCTCCCCGGTTGACACGACGAGAAAAAAAAGTTGGTGGGGTTGGGGTGGGGGAAGGGGGGTTGAACCTGACTTTGTAACGCGTGGACCGATTTTGTTTTTTTGCTTTTGTATAGAGTGTGATCCCCCATTGCTAATAGGAGAATAATTTGGTCCTATGGTGGTGGTGGGGGAGGGGGAGGGGAGGAGTAGTAACTTCTTAACGCGTGGAGCGATTTCGATGATTCCTTTTCTGTTCGGTAGAGTATGTTCCTTTATTGCTACCATGAGAAAAAAAGTTTAGTGAAATGGAGGTGGGGTAGGGGGTTAAACATAACTTTTTAACGCGTGGGCCGATTAAAATTAAAATTTTTTTTATGCTTTTTAGCGCTTTTCGGGAAGTCGGTTCAACTTTTTTTTTTAACTATTTTATATCAAAAAAATTCTCTTGATTTGCGAAGTGATATCAAAGTATTAATTTTGGTATTTAATATCAATAACTAAAAATATTTAGTGAAATAACTGGAAAGAAATTATAATATATAGATAGATTTATTGGCAAAAATGTTTGCCATATAAAAACATACTTTTAGAACTTTTTTTAACATATTATATAACTAGTTTCTTAAAATTTCTTAAGTTTAACTCATTTTTATCATAAATAGGCATTTCATTAAATAGCAATAGACCTTTGTCAAACACAGAATTTCTTGTTTTCATTAATCTACAATTGCCAACCTCTAAAGTTATTAGCATTTCTTAAATTATAGGGTTGACAATCAGATACATAAATTAAGTTATCTCTAAGGTAATTTGGTAGGTAACCATTTTTAATTTTATATACAAAGAATAATACATTATAAAACACTCTTTGCTTCACACTCATCCATTTTAACGTGCCCAACATCCACCTCACTGACGTATATCTACTACACCTTAATATAATTCTCATACCCTTGTCAAAGATTACTTACTACTAGATAACCGGCTCCCTAAATTACCCAGCTAATTTGAGAAATAACACTGGCACCACAGTAAAACGAAATATATACAGCTTTTAAGGTCATAAGAATATCAATGCAAATAAAGAGTACAGGTAGTGTGCAGTCATTTACTCCTGTCAAAATTATTTGAGAGAATCACATTCTCCTGTCAAAATTCTGTTCTCATCCGGAGAGAATCACAGCCTTCTCTCAAAAAAGTACCGCCGAATCTTGTCGAAGAGAAAAATGTACCAAAAAGTATCATAATAAAAAGAATTCATGTGAATCACATGACTGAGATAGTTACTTGTGTGCGTAAGAAACTTTCAAACTGTCAATGTATTCTGATCTTTTAATGAGTGAAGTACATTTGACATTTGTAAACGCATTTAAGAAAAGTATACTTAGCTCCTACCCACACTCTCCCGAAAAACAAATTTTTAGTTCTGACTGCAGGGTTGCCCGTTGCGGGAAATAATATAAAAGCAACCAAAAATTGTTCACTACTTTGTTCGAAGCTGTTTACCTAGTAGTAAGTAATCTTTGACTTTGTTCGAAGCCGTTTATCTTGTAATAGTAATCTTTGCCCTTGTTCTGTAATTTCTGTAGGCGAGAAAATGCCTCACCACTTATTGTAAACAGGATAGTTGCACAGTATTCAAAATGTGGTTTTACTATTGTGTTGTAAATATGTATTGCTGTCTGTAGAGTAATATTCTTCCGTATTCTTTTCAAAAAAACCTATTTCTTTGGCAATCTTTTTACAAATATAGTCCACATGACTTTTGAAATTAAAATTTTTATCTATTATTACACCTAAATATTTTATTTCTTCACTTGTTTTATAATTTCACCATTTATGCTCATTTATGATTAAAAGCAGATTTTACCCCACCTGACTTAGCCCTGATCTACAAGTCCCACATAACACCTAGATTTGAATGCAATTACCACATTTGGGCAGGGGCCGGACACACCGCACTGTCCGCGTTAGACAAAGTCCAGCGCAAGGCTTATTGGCGATTCCTCAATCTTTGAGGGCCTTGACTCTCTGGAACATCGAAGGAATGTCGGTTGTCTCTCACTCTTCTATCGCTATTTCCGTGGCCATTGTTCTAACGAAATTACTAGTCTGATTCCTTGTAGACACATGACAACGCGCGATACAAGAGCAACAAGTCGGTCCCACCCCTATACTCTCCAGGTCAAATTTGGACGTACCGTCAAATTTCGAGAATCTTTTCTAAGCAGAACAACCCGAATGTGGAACAGTTTACCATATTCTGTTTTTCCGTCGTCATATAAGCCCGAAACTTTCAAACAGGGCGTACATCGACACCTCCTTCACTCAACCTCCTAACCCATTTAACTCATTCTTAATTCCTTTCCTGTCATGCTGTACTTTAGCATCATAGGGCTTCCCCTGAGCTTTGTTTTGTTTGTTAGAACTTTGGCACTCGATATCTTGAAAACTAGCCAAGATGTTGAAACTTTTTATTAATTTATTTTTAATATATAAATTTTTTATAAGATCTTTGTGCTCAAAAAATAATAATCGCGCTTGTGTTACGAATTGTTACTATAAACACAGCTCGAAACTAATAAAAATGCATTAAAGCACCGCTACGGACCCAATCTTGCCTAACCATAACCGACTTTATAATCATAATAGTAATCAACTTAACTCTTTAAACCCACCAAAGAACGGGTAGACTAGTAATCAAGAATAGACTTCAGAATACTCGACTACAACCGGAACCTATATCACGAAATCTTTAACTCGGATGCTCGGTTACTAGATAAAAATTTTTATATTTTTGACTACTTGTAGATCTTACATGGAATAAGAGTGGGTGTCTTCATTGTTTTTATTCTCTATATACCACTAAGGTAATCAACTGACGACGTAAAATAATAAACTAATTGGTCAAATTTAAAATTTGCAAAACGAGCAAATAATGTGGACAATTTGAAAAAAGTACGATTGCTCAAAAGACCTACTGAATTGATTAATTACCTTGGCACTAAAGCAACTCATCGGGAACGACATAAGTAGAGAATGATGCACTATGGTTAAAACATTCTGTTGGATTTAATAAAACTTTCACAGTGTTTATCCATTCAAACACGCCCACATCAAAATAAAACTGAAACATTCGTAGGTGCGACAGCTTAAAAAAGAAAACTGAAAGTCGAAGAGACATTGATATTATTTTCTGAAGGAAATACAGAATTCTAAACTCAGTTGCCCCATTTAGCTGCTCTAAACGTAGAACTTTTACTTTTACAGACGAAAAATAATTGCACAATGCAACAGCATCCAACTTGTGACTTACTTGCAGATAATCATTTCAGCAATTCACCGACGGCCATCCTTTGCCACTGTTGAACTTTTACAAATTACACTGCTGTAAAAATAACAATGGCACTAAAGTATCACAAACTTGTTATTTTAGGAAATTGTTATTATTTTCCTCACGAAATTTTGAAGGAAGGCACGACGAGCCAACGAATTCCGACGAAACGCGAAATGTCAAAAATGCAAACTAATTATGCCAACGTAAAGAAATTAAAATACCTGCAAACATATGAATTTTGTCACCATCAGAAACAAATGGGCGAGAGCAGGCAAACAGTATATTTGCATTTATTCAACGTCAAAATTATTACACCTCTCTTTTCAAACTTTAATGAATGAAGAGAGCAATTGTGTCATTTGCAGATTATTTAAATGTGTGTGGTAATATCTACTTTCCTGTAAAGCTGCAAATGAAAAAGTGTTACCTTATGTGAATAATTTTTCCACTCACTTTCTTCAGCTATGAAATTATAAAATTTTAAATGTTTGCAATAGGTCGCGAAAAAGCGGAGCAGCGAAAAATATAAATTTAACAAATGCGTGATCTCTAATTGTTGGATTTTTACCTCGATAAATTCTTTATTCCTTTAGATCTAAAATATCGGATAATTCGTAAAATCGAAAAATCGGGATCTTACATGAATTCGAATCAATATTTTAGCGCTTGTTTAGTTTATATTCACTCATCTGGCATACATATTTCATCCGATTATATTTAGATTTCGCTGAAACTTCAGAAATAAAATATTTTTAGGGTTGCGTATTTCTAAACTGAAAAATGCAGTCAAAGATATATAAAATGTATATTTTTTCTAATTTTTAATGGGGATAAATTGTACACCCTCCTCTTATCCAACAAACATGGTCATACAGTTCTAATAACCGAAGCCCTGTGTAGGGTCACAGAGCTTAAGATCAATGCTTCTAAAACCAAATTTATAAGCTTGGACTCCACAAGACAGAATGAAATTTATCTGGAACAGCAGCAAATAGAACATGTAGATAAATGCTGCTACCTTGGAAGCATACACACTAAAAAAAACACGTGGATACACAATGATTCGTCGTGGAATTGCTTCGAAACTATATGTCGAAAGTAAGTTGAATTTTGTATAACGATGTCCGCAGCTCCACCTCGATCAACCGTAAAAGTGGTTCCCTACAAACCCGCATTCCTCCTTGGTGCAGCCTGCTCCTGATGTTGATGCTACTGTTCGATCGATCGAGCCCGATATGGCGACGGGTGCTTGTGTTGTCATCAATGTCTCTCCGCCAGTGTCATCCCAACCCACTTCCACCGCATCTACGGTTAACAAATTTGGCACCACCACCTGAACAGTATCGGAATGGGAAAAGAGACTCAAAAGCAGCAAATACTCATCTTCACCAAGCGACCATACTCCATTCCTTCTTAAAAATGTCCCTCATAACGCCAACGTTTCCTGGGTACATAGCTTTTTTTCCCGGGATTTTGCATTCACCCCCGTAAGTTGCCTGAAGTTACTCTTGGACGCAAGGAAATTCAGCAACTTCAAGGTCTCCATTCCGAACAAGTATGTCTGGCTCATCAGTAACCCCTCCAGCAAAATCTTCACTCTCGGGAGTATCGAAACTTCTAAGTCGACTAAGAAGTATGTTAAGTTTAACCCTAAGCCCTCTGCATCTAACCCTAAATTAAATACTAATAAACCGAATCCCACTAACTATCCCAGAGGTAATTCCAAACAACCTTCTCCCATACCTAAATTTAGTATTCAGTCAAATCGTAAGAATCTTAGCACTAGTAATAACATAATCTCTCATCACTCTTCCGCACCTCGCACCCTAAACCTAGCGATCCAAACTCCAATTGGCAGCTCAAAATGGGAGTATTTCCAAACTTTAATCTAAGTACCCCAGTCAAGTATCCTAACTTTATATATTCTCATACCCTTAACCCCTCTGTTCCACTTACTCCGAAGCCCTCGAACACGTCCATTCCAGCCGACAACCCTACCACCACTGTTTTGAGTTCTGTATATCCAGCGCATCCACCTAACCACAAGCCATCATCTTCCGACCACCCCACCACCTCTGCTTTGATTTCCGTCTGTCCCACCCCTCCACTGTATACACCAAACCTTGCACCCGCTATTTCCTCTGCATGCCCACCTAATTGCAAGCCATCATCTTCGTTCACTGTCGCCCCGTCGCAAACTACTTCTACCTCCGCTAACCCGCCCATTCCGCTAACCAATACTCCTTCATCCCAACATCAGTCATATATCGATCCCCTAATCCCACCTGCAGTTAAATTGACTTTGCGTTCTGCTGGACGATACCTCTTGTCCCGTTTAAGGGACCACCGCATTTATGACAACGTACGTCTATTTCTAGCCTATCTGCACGAAAAACCAAATTCCGTCTGTATTGACGGTAAAACCAGCATCAAGAACCTGCGGTCTCCGATCAAGTACCTCTGCTTCTATTCTCTTTCAAGTTAGCGGAGTCAGGAACTTTCTGGACAGACAATTAGACTTAATCTTTTCTTCAGACCCAGTTAACTAGGTTGTCGTGGAAAGCAACCATCTCCTCTCCTCCCTCGATCGTCACCATCCTCCCCTGTTTCTAGTTTTCTCCTACGAACACCCTCATGCCCTTTAAAGCTCCGAGTCTTCTTTTTCCTTCAATTTTCGTCAAGGCGACTTTGAAAAATTAAATTACTTGCTCCTCAACTCTAACATTGGCATTATCCCTCAACATCTTCCAATTGACGTTGTTGTAGAGGCGTTCTATTCGGAAGTACACGCTTGTCTTACACAATCTATCCGTCTTCTCCTCGTAAAAACTGTTCCTCATCCCCCGTTTGGTACGACAAAGAATTATGCTCTCTCCGCAACAGGAGAAATAAACGTTCTCACCCAGACTCTGACTATTCTTCGTACTTGTCTGCTTATACCTCTTTTTCTGAACGTTGTGATACCCTCTACTATGAGTAACTCCAACGGATGGAAACACGTCTCATATCCGACCCCAAGCGTTTTTATAGCTTTATTAATTCCAAGAAGAAATCTAATGGTTACTCCTCCACCCTAAAGCTCGAGAATACCTCTTCGTCTGATCCTCAGGTTATCGCCAATCTCTTTGCACACTTCTACAGTAAATCTTTCAGCGACAATTATATACAACCTGATCTTAACTACTTTTCATTCTTGGACAAATGCACTTAAACGTTGTTTACATCTTTCGACCCTGATCCCGACCTAATCGCCGCCAGTATTAACGGGACGACTTTCACCAAGGTCCCGACGGAATTCCGGCAATCGTTCTGAAGTGTGCCATGCATTTAGTTCAACCCCTTACTTTGCTTTTCCGCCTCTCGGTCACTCAAGAGGTTTTCCCTCAATTATGGAAAAACTCGTATATTATTCCCGTCTTCAAAAAAGGCTGCAAGAACGATGTGTCCAACTACAAACCCATTGCTAAATTATCATCCATACCTAAACTATTCGAAAAATTGGTCTCTGATTCCATGTTCTTTCACTGTAAGTCTATCTTCTCCCTCTCGCAGCATGGCTTCCTCAAAGGTAGATCTACAACCACCAACCTTGTCTCCAAAACACTATGTGCCCTGGAAAACGGTAAACATGTTGATGTTATCGCCACCGATTTTAGTTAAGCCTCTGAGAAGATATCCCATAACGTTATCCTGTACAAACTTGATCGCCTAGGCTTCCCCTCGATTCATCTCCTGGATTCAATCCTACCTTAAAAACCTTCAGTACAATGTTCTTTTCAGCTTATCTATTTCTAACCCTATTGTCGCCCGTTCCGGCGTCCCTCAGGGCAGCCACCTCGGCCCATTGATTTTCATCCTTACAATAAATGATGTTGATTGTGTCATCAAATACTCAGAGTTGTCCATTTATGCTGATGACATGAAAATAATTAAACATATCTCCTCCACAACCGATTCTTCTCCTGCAAAAAGACCTCGATTCGTTCACTACATGGTGCATGAAAAACTTTCTTGAGCTCAATGTCTCCAAATACTAGTCCATCTCTTATTCCCGCAAGCGTCTTACCATCACCCCGTTCCCACATTGACAGTATAATTAATAGAGCTAACTCCTCGCTAAGGTTTGTGAAGCGTTGGTCTAGAGAGTTCTCCAATCCTTATGTTTTCAAAGCTCTCTATATCTCCTTCGTTAGACCTCTCCTTGAATATGCCAGCCAGGTATGAAAACCGTCTAAAACTGATCGACTTATAACCCCTAAGTAAACGTCCTGATTTTTCCGACATTCTCTTCATTCATCAGCTATAGCCATAGACTGCCCTTGAATCCTGCAATCTTTACCCATCTATACTAATCCCCGCAACCTATTCTATTCCCCTTTTCCGACTCGACCGCCATCGCACGAACTACGGTCAACGCGAACGCGAATTACCAGGATGCTACGAAAAGTCACCGACCTTTCCTCCTTTGACTTACATCTGAGTAAATCATCCCTTCACAAAGCCTTATATCTTGATCCCGCCCATATTGATCAAGTTATGTAGAACCTTCGCCATTGCGCACACATCCTCAGACATGTCGTTTTTATATTTGACCCACATCGTTCGGATTCGCTAACAATGAGCGAATTTGACGTGGTGATGAAGATATGACGGAATCTTTGAGCGTATTGTCCCAATTCAAATCGTTCTAGAGCAACTGTAAGAGTTGACACGTCTCAAGGTAAGTCTCACACAGATGCCCATTAACGGCTCTCAGTTGTTTAATCGACGTCGGACAACGAACATTCACCATCAACAATCTAAGATAGTAACATTCGTCTTTATTTGGATGCACGGTGTAGATGCGATCCAGAGCGTCTGAAGCAAATACATTTGGATGACCTTCAATTGGTGTTCCTTGTTTCCGACGCTGAAACGATTTCGATGATGCATTCCATGTGTAGTAGCGTGACATTTCAGCGTTGGTGTCAGCAATCAGGTCTTCCTCCTCGGCATTGAAATGAACGCTGTAAAACGACACGGAATTGTTTTCTCAGTCATTCAAATCTGTCGAACTTTCTTTGAGAACTTTACAATATTGAAATCCTCAAACTAAGTCCAAATTTGTGGTTATGTCTAAGCCTGCAAAGTCAATTTACCTTAATAGAATGGCTGATCAAAATGAATGTTCGCAAAATGCAATTAAATTCGCTTTAACTAAATCTATTCTCAAAACCCACAAAATTTTTTTTTTAAGGTAAAACGATGCTAAATGTAATAACAATTAATAATAATTTAACGACAATTTCACACAATCGCAAGGAAGGAATAACAGTTATGCATGGCGCAGCTGTAAAACAATAGGTCCGCCGCGAACGCCATCTATTGAAAGTAATCCGAAGTGGCAATTCCCAAAAGTCCAATTTCGATTTTTTCAATTTTTCAGCTGTTTCTTTGGGTTTTTCCCAATTGGTTTTTATATATATAGAGATTTTGGGTGTGAACGTCCAGAATTGGTAAATGAATATTTTCACTTTCATTAAAATTAATATGGTAAAAATTGTTTCGTTTAACGAGTGTTTCGCGTTACGAGTAAGACTCCGGAACGAAATTTTCATTCTCAAACTTTTAGATATGCATATTTAACATAAATAGTAACTTCGTCTTTAAAAATGAAATAACGTTTCGTGTGCATTAAAGTATAGTTGAAAGTTTTTTTTTATTTGGAATCAAATTTAATACTCAAATGCTTACCTTTCCCTTTTTTGGTTATACGCACAATATGCATGGTTTGGGCACAAGTCAATTCGAAACTTTCTAAAAATTCTTCAATTCTTCTTAAATTATTCTAGCTCTATTGAGGAAACCGTCGTTTGATATGAGAAGGGCCAAGGATTTAATTATAATGAAAAATATGGTCATTTCTTAATTTTGCATTTGACCGTTGAAAAAAAAGATTTCTTGAAGAATAAATAACATTTAACGTGTTTGTTTACACAATTCGGACTTTAATATTTATGACATGGTAGTTTACACAATCCGTCACTAAAAGTTGTCAAAATGTGTCTTTTTGTAGATAATTTATATAAGCAAGTTAAATAGGCTTAAGGAGTTCAGTATAAGTGTGTAGGTGACGGAAAGAACAAAGTACATCAAAGGTATCGTTAAAAATATAAATTAAATCAGGTTTTAATTTTAACAAAATCAAATGAACGATTATTTATGAACACCAATTTGTTTAGATAAAAAAATTACATATTCAATCAACTTCCGCATCCCAGATAGAAACAATGGAAACAAAGTTTTCATCATTCGTATCGTCTTGAATTTGGTTGTTTTGTTCAGTCTCCTGTATAGGTGTGGAAGTAAAAATTTGCGGCGGTGGTGATTCGGGGCTTTCATTAATTTGGCTTAGGGTCGGCGTTGACGTCTGTTTACATAAATTTGTCGTTTCTGTTAACACCGACAAAGGAGGACAATTTGGATTGAATGGCCTCTCTAAATCTTCTAGCCCTTCCGGAACAGGCAATTTTGCGAGTTCTTCCCTAAGTTGTCTATACTGACGACGTAGCACCATTGAATTAAATGATATTGTGCGACCGCTTCGTTCGCTGTACTGTGGTTTACTTAATTCATCAATCCAGTTTTCAATTTGAGCGCATATTTCATGTCGTTTGAGCCAAAAATGTGTATGTATAACCTATAAAGAAAAAGTATTTTATTAGGTGGACTTTTTAACAACAAGCATCAGCATACCTCTTTAAAACATGGATTTGGATTTCGAATTTGTTCTAACATGGCCCATCTCACACAAGCTTGATATATGTTGCTATTGTATTCTCTAGAGCAGTGCGTACCACTAGGGGTGCCCCTGCTTCTTTCAAATCCTGGTTCATTAAAATAAGGTTCTGGCACTAAAATAAGGGATTGTATGGATACTAAGACCTGCAGACAATAAGATATTTAGAATACATTTATTAGGAATAACATACATGTACCTGTAAAAAGCTTGATGTTTGTGCATTCCATTTTTCTTCGGGTCTGCCATGCCACGTGTTTAAAACGGATAAGCAGACCTTTCCATCATTATACAAATTTGGATTAAATCTAACTGAGTGACGACCTGTTGTTTCTAGATTTATTAGCATGGGTGAATTAGGATAGTCTGATGGGAAGTAAACATCAAACTCAAAGCATCCATTTGCATACGGAGTATCTGCTGGCCCCGTAATAAGTACCTGCAAATTTACGATAAATGGAATATTTCGGAATCCGATAAAAATACATACCTTCATGATGTCCAACCTGTCTGCATCACAGCGCACAAATACTGAACTACTATATGATAAAGGAAGGCTGGTAGAAAGAGTAACTGCTTCCTGAGCTAACCTTTTCACACGTGATGGGTGACCGCGATCTCCCGCCATTCTAATATTATTTTCAAAATGATGCGATACGGCAAATCGAAATCCATTTTCTGACTCCACAATCATTTCATATGTATCAAACTGCATTTTTTTCATCACCTCTAAATATCTCTGTTCGATTGAACTACTCAACGGACGGTCCATACCGTTTTCAGCACCACCATCATGACTATAATTTGCTTGAATGTCCGCATTTGTTGCTTTCTGAACTAACGCAGTCGTCTCTTGGATATCGGGAATTAAGAGAGCTAGTCCTTCATCATCACCATCGTCTAAATTTACGGTCACCTTTTGTGTTTGACCTTTTATATTTGACTTTTTATTAACCCTGAAAATGATAATTTTTTAAAATAATTATAATAATAATTAACAATTAAAAATTTTGAAATAAATTAACAAACAGCTTACTTCAAACGTTTTGCATAAGTATCGACACAAGTTTTCATATTTGTTAATAATGCTGCAATCGACATGTGCGTTTCTGATTTATCTCTTGGTTGTAGTATGCTAACAAGTTGAGTCGAAAGTGATATAGCGCGTAACAATTGCAGTATCGATCTATATAACGGAATGTGCCTCGTTATATCGAGAACTGAGTCATTTCGCAAATAAGAACATAAAGCTGGTATAAGACATGACTGCTGCAATAGGTCCAAAAATACTGCAGGTAATTCTCCGTTTACGTCGATAACTTCATGATAGTTCATAATATCATCGCAATTCATATTTGATGGAATTCTGTCTCCTGGATTTATGTAGCTTGAAAGGACCTGCAAAAAGACATAACTTAAAATGGTCCTGAGGAAAAGTATTAATATTTCCAAATATTCTATTAAATGAAGTTATCAATTTGTATGTTTAGCTTGCAAGCCTATCCCAAACTAATATTAAAATGTGATATCTCTATCTTTCTTGTCTATAATACTTTGCCTGACCTACTATATCGATTCTCTGCCGGGTTGGGTTTGGTGATAATATTTTCAACTTCTGCCACGATTTTTAACTTTAAGAGCCTTCTTAATGAATCCTCTCAATGTGCTGCGCGGTCATCTAACGCAGTTTCAATTTGTAGATACGATGCTGCTTAATTCTTTTCTTTGATAATGGCCTCGGGCCAATGGATTTGTGACAACACAACCACCATTGCATGCCGTCAACGATTTATACTTTATAGCTAACAGCGCAGCCAAACTAAGTGAATCAGTTAACGAAAGCAAGCATATTGCTTCGGCCTCACAAAATGACAAGTGCGCAAATAGTTTTTTTTTATAATTTTATGTAAACTTAGTGAATGAGACGTTGTGGACTAAATCTAGCTAGTAGTCAGAGGTAAGTTTGGAGAAAATTTGGGATACCTACTTCAAGAAGCAATCAACACGGCAACTTCTTGGGCGTAGGATTGCGGACTGAAGATAAACCCAAATAAAACGGAACTTTGCTGATTCACTAAAAGACATAAATTAAGAAAGATGCTTCCCCCGTGCATTGGAAACACTAGATTAACCTTAAAAAAAATTGTGCTAGGCAGCTACACGAGCAGAAAAACAAATCGGTAAACGCTTTCTGGACGTGTAGAAATGGCATAAATAAGGACTATCACCCTATATTATAAAATGGATATACACATGTGTAATCAGACCCATGTTAGCGCATGGAGCGATAGTCTGGTGGAAAGCGAGGGAGGTGGGCACAAACCAGAAGATTATGGACCAGGCCCAACGTACATATGCGCTGTTTAGGCATAACAGGGGCTACCAGGTCAACACCGACAAGGGCCTTGGAGATCATTCTTAATATAATTCCACTAGAATTTTATGTTAAGCAAGGAGCACTAAACTCGGCTATACGTTTACGTATGAATAAACTTACCTTCCAATGCAAACCCAACATGAGAAGATCGTCCGAGTATGTAAAGGAAATACGATCAAGAGACTGTTTGAGGAAGAAGATTGCTAGGACTTCAAAACTGGTAATCCAAATTTGAGGCAGTTTCCGACAAAAAGTGAATGGATCAACAATAGGGTGATTCAAGAAAACACTATAGCGATTTAAACAGACGGCTCAACATGCGAGTGGGGCTGTGGCTTTGGAATATCGTGTGAGGAACTAAACCTGGATTTATGGGGAGGGGTAAACGACTCCTACTCGGTTCTTCAGTGTGAAATTGCAGCGATAGAGATAGGAGCTAAACAGCTAATAGAACGGGGAGTAAGATCCTTCAGGATTGCAATATGCACGGATAGCCAGGCGTCCATCAAATCTTTAACTAACGCCGCGGTAAAATCCAAAACGATAGAGGGAAGTAAACAGACTCTGACGGAACTATGGAGACAAAACCATGACACCCTAATATACGTGCCGGGGCACTGCGGCATCAAATATAATGAAAAAGCAAATGAGCTGGCGCGGAGGAGCACAAATGAGGACACTCCAATAATGGTCAACCTGAGCATATCCATCCATGAAATCAAAAAAGAAATTATGGAATGGGTAACGAGGAGGCATAAAGAAAAATGGGAGGGATCCGACATCGCCAGACATACAAATGGGTTTTGGGGAACTCCCAATGCACATGATTCTGAAAAGATCATTAAGCTTAACAAAGCCAAACTGAAACTTCTGTTCGCCTTGTGAGAGGACATGAAGGGCAAACACTAGTCTATGCAGAGGATGTGGTGAAGAAGACGAGACCGTATTACACGTTCTCGGCCAATGCCCAGCCCTAACGCAAAAAAGGTCTAGTATCATAGAAACATACTACTGCGAAGATTTAGCAGAAGTTAAGAAATCAGGATATAATCGAATTATCCAATTCGTTACGGCGATAAGTTGGCTCGACAGTGAACTTTAGGGTACGCTGCCGAGCAGGGGCGTACAACGGGCCACTAAAGGCCTCAGTGCAAGGAAGACACGTATCTTCATCCCTCGGAAACCAACCAACCAAACTGCCAATTCCTACTGACTTTTATTATTCTAAGGATATAAATGTTAAAAATATTTTTGAACATTTTATATACCCCCCGTTTCACAGGTCTCGGGAAACTCTGTATATTTGTACGTATGAAATATTTCTACGCAACACGATAAAATATGAATTAAAAATAATGGTACCCGTTGTTTAATGTAGAACACAATTATTTTGATTGATTGTTTTTCTGTATAACTTGAAAATACTTCACAGGAAGGGAAGGCCAACACGTTATCATTTACTACACCGACGACTTAATAATTTTATAAAATAAACTGAGTTACCTGTAAGAGAACAGTTACATGTTCCTCCTCACTTTTTTGTCTTAATAAAGCTTGCTCTACATCCCATGATTGTTGAGTTGATCCAGTTCCAAACCCGGTACCTTTCGCCCAATAGATGTGACTTTTGTCATCGGATATCACTTGTTCTTCGGTAGAATGAAGAGATTTCACACCACCTGTCACCTGTATAGTAAGCTTAAAAATTTGCCCTTAACAAATATATATATATAAATATTACGTCACATTGCGGTCCTGTAATTTGATAATTTTGAGATTGATGAGTAAATATGCCTAGACAATTTAAAATCAAATGCATTGCGCCAACATCAATCACCATTCTTCGTAACAAAACGCCATCATCTGTTGTCAACGGTGAATTATCTAACAATTGCCGGAAAACTTCAAATGGCAACGTGGGAAGAGTGGATGCGAGTGATAAGCTGTATATATCGTCTAAAATAGAAAAAAATTAAAAATTGAAATCACACGCTGTTAACTTGTCTTACTTCCTTCACCATCTCCCGTAACACCTAAAACAAGTCGTAATAAACATTGCGCTTTTAATTTATCACGAAGTAAGATATCAGAATATGCAGGCAATCTTAAAAATAAACCAAATGCCGCCAAGGAGTGCTGAGGTACTGAAGTAATCGCAGGACTTCTTGATGATGTTTCGGTTATAGCGTCTTCTATATCTTCATATATATCTTCATTATCCACTTTGACCCAATCAGTGGCTTGTGGTGCTTTTTCCTTTTCAGGAGGCGAAATAAACGGTTTCGTACCATCAGGATATACAACTGGTAGATAATGCGCCAGGAGAGATAAACCGCCTCTAGTAGAAAATCGTTGAAGTGGTGACGGCAAGGGTTCTACGTTAGCAGCTTTTGTTTGGCTATCATCTGCGAGATCGTCGTTGGAATTTTTAGCTGGTACCTATATTTCAAAATCGAAAACAAATATTATTTATTTAAATATTAATTGGTTTTAGTATAAATGTGAAAAAGATATATTATTGTGAAAATAAGTATATTGTATACGGCGGATTTTGATTCCTTACGGAAGAAAAAGAACATAATCTCGGCTGCGTCGACTACGCCTATACTTCGGAAACTGTGTTGAAAATTCATTTAACTAAAACAGCAAAGAAATATACATAGTAATATTGGAGCACGTCTTGGATGTGCAGATTTCCTTACGATGTATTCTTCACCGTCAAAGCAAGCGATAATCAAAATGATTCGCATTTGATTTGAGAAAAGTAAGAAGGGGTGAAGACCAGGAAGCCCCGGTTTTATTTAAGTCTGATCTAAGTCAATGTTTACACAGGCCTGCGATGTGTTCCCCCCTGGACAATGAGTAGTTGTTTCCGAAGTAATTTCTCCCACTTAAACCAAATCCGGGCTCAGAGTTGCTCTATCACGTCAGTTTTTTGAAATATTCTAACCTAAAAGTGCAAAAACACGGTTTTTTTTGTTATATTTGAGGTTATCTAGCACCGCGATGTTTTTCTTTTCACCGAGATATTTCATTTTGAAATTTTCATGTTCATAAATTACTCGGTATATGAAAAGTTTATGGTCACCTTATTCAAGTTTTGAAAAAAAAACATCGCGGTGCTACATAACCTCAAATCTGACAAAAAACAGTGTTTTTGCACTTTTATGTTAGAATATTTCAAAAACCTGACGTGATAGAGCAATTCTGAGCCCGGATTCAGTTTCAGCGGGAGACATTTTTTCGGAAACAGGGGGGGGGGGGGGGGGGGGGGATTTTCAAAATTTCGCAGGCCTGTGTTATTTGCTTATTTCGCTGTGATGCGTCGACCCAAAGTGGTAAGACCCACATTTGTGACCCATAATTATTTTCTATCTTTTAGTACATCAATGTTAAATTAAACCGTTTCACTTAAAAGTTTTTTTTAAATGGGCGTGTCATTATTCATCTCAGCGACACCGAATACAGTGGATTCCACACTAATATCGGTCGTTTTAAATTATTTGTACATGTCACTCTCTTCCCACCACCATCCCTAGGGGTGTCTTGTCACCAAATTATTTAACGGCATCGAGAGTATTATTATTTATTTTACTGACTTCAAAAAGTATTGATTTTACACTAATATCTATCCTTTCGATTATTTGTACATGTCACCTGGAAACTGAAATTGAAGTTGCTCAGTGGTGAGGAAGAAGATTTAAATTGCTAAAATTATTTGCTTATAAGTAGAATACTCCTTTATCGTAACCTGTTGTCAGCAGAACACAACCTGGGTTGTCGCCGGTTGGGTTCGAGCCTGGGACCTCCGGGATGAAAGCCCGACACGTTATCACTTACTCCACCGACGACACTAAAACATCTGCCACTGTACAATCTGTGGAAGACTGAACTCTATCTACAGCATGTCCAAGATTAACTGCCCCCTCAATTGTAAAATTTTAAGGAAAAGAACTTACCGAAATATAAAAGAAAAACTCGAACTCCATTACCTCAACTTAATTTGAATCGAACACCTTTCTGTTTCAAAATTACCTTCAATCTCGTAGGAAAGTTTTGACAAGCGGCAAGCACGATATGGTCAGCATTTTTGTCCCATATTGTCAAATACTAAAGACGTTAAAACTTTTTCCAAAATTAAGCGTTCATATATTTCCATATACCATAATCCAACGGGTTTAAGTCTAGGAAAGAAGCCGGCTATTCTTCCAAAGAAATAAAATGCGCCCCATATCATTACAGAAGATATTCATTAAAACAATTTAAAGCATTTTATTTCTTCGGAAGAATGGCCGGCGTCTTTCTTAGACTTGGATTAAAGTATATGGGGATATGTGAAGTCAAAGTTAAAGGACTTTAAAAGTGGTAAAGTAAAACATTTCAAAAATAAATTACAATGGAACGCTTAAATTTGGAGAAAGTTTTAACGTCTTTGATAAAGATTTGTGAAGAATGAAAACAGGAAAAAGCCACGTATTGAGAGCTTTTAAAGCACAAAACCCTAGTGGAAAAAATCGGCTTAACTACTCCTATCTATCATTAAGTGTAGTTGAGCGTACTTTGGTGTACGACGGAATACTCTGCATGGCCCATTGGAAGGCAGCTAATGTTTTAGGGTTAGGCAGTATGAGATTTTGTGATTGTAGTCTCTTTCATGGAGAAAAATCCAAATTTTGCGATAACCGCAATATAACCGACAAATGATGCAAGACTCACCCCGACTAATTTGTAGAAGAATCTAAGCGAAGAATTAAATTGCAATGGACCACTTACAAGGGATACAGATAGATGGAAAAAGGTTAAAAAATTTATGAATTTGTATAAAATGAAGCTGTTATATGGTAATTATTTTTTGTCGATTCAATCGTATTACCAAATAGCAAATTTCATATGAATCGACCAAGTCTTTTTGTCGATTTGATCAATCGAGTCTAGATACCAAATACCGGCCCAGGCTTTAGTTCTTATTGATAAATTAAATATATTTTTTACCAAAAAAATGAATAGTTTAATATACTTACTAATTGTAATGTGATGCATGGAGTGGATAACGAATACCCCCTATTATATAATACAGCTAAAATCTGTGATATTGTAGTATCCCCAGAAAGAATCACATCCGGACAGTCAGGATGAACTAACTGAACGCAACTTGTTACATTGGAATTAGAAGAAGGGTTGAAATCATCACTGTTCAATAATCCTAAAATAAGAAAATATTTTAATAAATCGCAAGAATTATAGTGAAAAATCTTACTTGTAAATTTAGGGAAAATATCTTTATCCTTTAAAGCTGCTGCTTGATTTCTTACATCTTTCAATCTCTTGTCTTTTGCCGTTACACCAGCAGCAACACTCAAAAATTCCATTCCGTATCCACTAAGCCCAAAACCTTCTAGAATTTCCCTTCTATTATCCGTTTGCTGTTGATTTTTTTGGTTTGATGTTTGATCTGCTTGTTGTGAAGCTTCGCTTATGGGTGGTATAATGTTACTGTAAGCTAAGGAAAACAGGAACGTTAAGAGAGTAAATTAAGATAGGTTACAAAAACTTACCAGAAGCACAATTTTGTAATATATCCTGACACTTTGTGTGCGTGCTTAAGTAAAAAAGTAAATGATATGAATTTGTCCTTTTCGAAGGATGATTATTCACAAGCTGCATGGTATAATCCTTCCTTTGCAGAGGCATTTTGCTTTTAACCGATATCAAAACTCTTTCATTTTCTAATAATAACTGCAAGACAACTCGCCTAGTGAAACCGGAAATGATTAATTTGTTGCTGTTTGACGTGGTTTGTTGTGGTTTTCCTATTACGGAGATAAGTATATGTGTAAGCGTTTCTTGATTTTTCGGATGGCAAGATGACACACGGGTTAAGAACTGAACCGTTGACCTTTCTATTCGAATGAAAGCTTGTTGTAAAGGCTCGCCTGAATCAAGTGAAGGCCTATAATTACATAGCAATTCAAGCAACGGTTTCCAAAAAATTGTCCCTTGGAATGATCCTAACCAGTCCCTTATATGGCCTTCGGAACAGCATTCAGAAAAGAAATCTAAGATTTCAGGAACTTGGTCAACATCTATTAGCAAATCGCGATTAATGTCGCATTTTTCACAGTTCTCTGCTTTGTCCGAATCCGTTAAGCAACTTGATATAGACTTTTGATCACTTTTTGAGGTCATCTTTCGAATTTCGGGTGACATCGAACAACAATATTCAAATAAAGCATGAGCCAAGAGTTTTGGTAATCCAGAATCAACCAGCTGATAAACTGCTAAAGGTGATTGACATGCCATGGCTAATGTACTTAAGTACGTGGGCTTTAGAAGCATTTTCAAGTTTTGCTCTGCTACACTATTGTACCATTCACTGCCACTATCTTCTTTGCTGTCGTCCGTTATTCCTGAAGATTCTCTTTCTTTGTCGATACTATTAATACTATTCAAAGATTGGTGGGGTAGGACGAAGCCGACTTTTCTTAGCAGTTTATTGAAAAATTCTGGTTTCACGTAACAAAAAGAACAAAGCAAAGAATCAAAAGCAACTTTTAACGGTTCCTTATCTTCAAGTACATCGATCCAATAGAGACATGCTTCAAATACCTCGTTCGTAATTGTATCGGGTAAATTTAAAGAGCAATTTTCTGTATAAACTGTCCATAATATTGAAGCTATACATTTAACAAATCCACTTTGAGGATTAGTACAACGCATTGTTCGATTACTAAAATTTTGTTGAAGTTTAAGTACCCAGTCTAATAACAGTGACACTTTATCCAAATTAAATGTATCTTGTTTCACGCATAAATCATACAATAAATCACATACAGCTTCATTAGTAACTCGATAAGCTAGAAGAGTAATTATTTAATTTTTATTTTTATTTTTTAATGACAAAATCTTACTTTGTGGTGTAGTGTTCCATAACAGTGTACGAATCAGAACAAGTCCAAGCTCCTTACTATAATTACCTAAATTCAACAGTACAGTTTCTAAATTTTGCATTGTCGAATTTGGTATAAGAGGCATGACATTCATAAGATTGCAGCAGGCCTCTAAAAATCCCGAGTATTCTGCAGCTGAACTTATAACAAGTTTCGATAGTTTACAATCTGGATTGAAAGTTGCAACACTAAAGCATCGTGCTAGAAGTCGTATCCATCCTACACTTGTTTTTGCCAGAGTGTCATCTTCTACGAAGGGAATGTCACTATTACCAGCTAGGGTGGCGCGACTATTAGTGGTGAATATTGTTGTTCCAAGAATAGAGATTTGTGTCAGACCAATGCTGGAACTATCTTTAGGTCTGTAACAATTAAATATTATTATTTTGCATTAGTTAACGTATGTTAAATTTGTGATTAATATGAAAGAAACTACATTTAAAAAGTAAAAATACTTTTTTATTCTAAAGGTCGAAAATAACTGACCGGAACAATCAAAAGAAAAAGTCTAACAATTCCACTTTCTTCTTAGGTTTCGACTACGATATTGTATATCGGAAACCTGAAGCAGGAAAAATAAAGCTGCGGTTATAATTAGGATTCTCAATTGACAAAAATATTGAAAATCGCTTTAATAGCACAACCTATCACTTGATGGAAGAACTAATAACGGATCCGACATGCTTAAGAGGGGAAAAGCACATTAGGCGGTTCAAATAATCCATTTTTTTGTTATTTCATAAATCGTCACGAATTTCATATATTCTCAAAATCTCAGAATAAAATTCGGACTCTTTCCGATGCTATTGGCTTTGTTATATTTGCTATTCGATGCTTTAACACTGAAATTTTTCGTTTTCGAAACTTTTTATTAAAACCAATTTTTTTTTCATTTGCGTGCATGATTACTTAAAAACTATTTATGTCAGCATGATAAGGCCTATACTTATGTGCGGGGTGGTGGTCTGGTGGCCTGCACTAGCTAAGGTGATCCCCCACAAAGCACTGCAGAAAGTTCAGCACTGATGATTACAGGTACCCTCGAAACTACACCCTCTAAAGACCTAACACCATTATCCTAATTTTGTCGGTGCAGCTTTTCAGAGACTTGAGACTTGGACACGAACCGACAAGGGACACTCCAAAATTCGGGACGGTGGTATAACAAATAATATCGACTACACTTTATCCAAACCTTATTTCAATGCCAAATTCAGAGAGGCTGCCCCGCCCTACCACCTCAATTGGGAGAATCAGTACATCTTTATACTGACGGCTTTAAGTTGGAAGGTAAAGGAAGAAAGGTGTATATACGGAATACCTTTTTTACCAGATTACTGTAGTGTTTTTCAAGAAGAAATCGTTGCTATAAAGGTAGCAACAGATTATCTGTAGAACAGTATAATGTCTTCAAATGACATCTGTATCTTCAAAGACAGTCAGAATGTTATTAAATCCTTCAAGGGAGTGTACACGACCTTTAATAATGCTAGAATATGCCGCTTAACTCTGAGTGAGATTGCTGAGCTCCTTCACGTACGCTTCATATGGGTGCCGGAGCATAGTGACATTCCGGGCCGTAAAGCCGATGAGCTAGCGTGAATTGGCAATATTCTACTAAACTCGGACATAACTATCTGCTTGGTAAGCAGCTAGCCACATGCAAGCTGGAAATTAAACAGGCATTCTTCAAGATGAAAAATGGAAAAGAGAACATACCTGCCCAATTACCAGGCAGATCTGGCCGACCCTTGATCTAAAAAGGTTAAGAGGGCTAATTTCACTCAAGCGAAATAGTATTAATGTTGTCGTGGCTGTTATTTTGTGTTATTTCCTTATAGGCAGACACGCTGCAAACTCGGTGCACCCTCGAGTGACTTTTGTAGGACCTGCCAAAATGAGGAAGAAGATGAAACCATCCCTCATTTCCTTTGTAACTGACCGGTTCTAACCAACCGCAGGGGCTGATGTCAAGGACCTAGTTCGGTTCGTCAGGAGCTCCAAATGGTTTTAGGTATTTTTGATAGGGATGCGAATTTAGCCGCAAGGTATCACAATTGGTCATTATGACCCAAGTGCGCCTTCTCTACCCTTCTCTAACCTAACCTACATATTATGTTTGTGTTTTAGATGTGGAAGATACTAATCGGATACAACATCAGCTAATTTTACTTTCTATTCAACAAACCGGTTAAATGGCTGCAGAAAATTCTGCTGAAATTGCCGTAAATATTTCAAACTTTGCACACTTTTGATTCTAAAGTTATGAATAACTTGTTTATCCTCGAAAATAAATTCTTTATCTACTACTTTTAATTTTTTCTGTGCAAAGCACTAAGCACTACACTAATTAATACCGTTATAATTTTTGTCGTAAGAGTATAGTAAAGACTCAGGCAATTGTCTCTATAAGCTTTGCGAAGGCTCGTCAAATGTTAGCTTAAAGTTGAGAATATTGATAACCAGTGGTAAAATTGAGTTGATAATTAAAAATAATTTTTTTTTTACTTTAAAAAATATGTACAAAAAATAAGCTTGATGTGAGTAAATTTGCTTAAAAATCCAAAACAGCACTTAAAAAGTTGAGCAGAAATAGATAAAGAAACGCTAAATTCTTTTCTTTAGCTCTCCCTCATCAGCAGTATTACTAGCTTTAGTGCATTTTTCGTACATATTTTGTACAGTTAAAAAAATATTTTAACGAAAGGTTAGTGTGATAAAGTAGGTGATCGGAAAGTTAGCCAACTGTGATCGGTGTTTAGTTTCGTTGGATTAATATCTCGTTTTCGGTTACTTGTGAAGGCGTCCAGCAGCGAAAAAAAACTCTTTGGTGGTACTAGTCAGGAAGAGCCAAAGGAATTGAGGTTTTCTTTATTTGACACGCTGCCGATTGTGTTAAAAATTTTTTAATATTTCCTATTATGCTCGACTTTTGAACAGAACTGTTTTGGATTTTTATATAAAAATTAGTAATTGTATCCAGAGTTTTTACGTCAAAGGTATGACATTGTTAAAAAAAGCTGCGCATATTCAAACAAAATTAAAGTCAAGTCGTTTCAATATTATTAATATTAGTGTAAAAACAGCCAATATAATTTTTCCCGGCTGAGGTGTTATCATTCGTTATAATTCGCCGATATTTTCCCCGTCTGTGTCCAAATGGCTCGCCGAGCCACCCAGCCATTCAGAAATCTAGATGTTCCTGATTTTGCACCAGCCAAATCACACATACACATTAAATTAATTTGTTTGACAAACAGTTTCTTCTATGTAGTTAAACGTCAATTTGAAAATTGTTTTGTTTACGTCGGTTTATGATTTTCAATATAAAGAAATTAAGTTTTAAATTTGCCCGAAAAAGTTGATAGAGTTCATTGAGCTTTATCGTTTACTCTTCCCCGTGCAATTTGAAATGTGAAGCTCGTGTGTCTGTGGGCACGGAAGTTACAAGGTATTATTGCCACAAACTATACCGCGGTATTTTTCGTCGAACCTTTTCGTGTGTCTGTGGGGTCCTTTAGAGCTTTAGTTTCAGCTTACTGTGTAGTGAAAATCTTTATAATTTATACTTTTGATCTTGCGTTCAGGAAATGCTCGAGTTACGCAAACAGAGAATACATTAGCAAAGATTACTTACTACTAGATAACCGGCTCACTAAAATACCCAGCTAGTCTTGAAAAAGTAACACTGGCACCACAGTAAAACGAAATATATCCAGATTTTAAAGTCATAAGAATATTCATGCAAATAAAGAGTACAGGGAGTGTGTAGTCATTTACTCCTGTCAAAATTATTTGAGAGAATCACTTCTTCTTGTCAAAATTCTGTTCTCATCCGGAGAGAATCACATACTCCTGTCAAAAAAGTACCGCCAAATCTTGTCGAAGAGAAAAATGTACCAAAAAGTACGACCAATAAAAAGAATTCATGCGAATCACATGACTGAGTTAGTTACTTATGTGCGTAAACTGTCGATGTATTCTGATCTTTTAATGAGCGAAGTACATTTGATATTTGTAAATGCATATATGAAAAGTATACGTGTCTCTTATCCACAAACTCTCCCGGAAAACAAATTTTTAGTTCTGACTGCAGGGTTGCCCGATACGGTAAATATACAAAAGCAACCAAAAATTGTTCACAACTTTGTTCGAAGCCGTTTATCTAGTAACAGTAATCTTTGACATTAGTATGCTTCTCATTTGAGAACATGGGAAAAACAGGAATTATTTCATTAAAGACATATATCAGGCCTGAACTACGGAAAGATCTGAATATTTTGTTAAATTGGATTTGTCCCCTTTTGTTCCCTATTTATAAAGAAGTAAATACTGCGGGTGCGCAAAAAGTATATAAGAAAAAATATCTTCACCAACGCGTTTCACATAGAAGCATTTTTGGGAATATTTGTCGATAAAGACTAGATTGAAGCCGAAATTTTACAAAAAAAAAGAAAGGATTACACGGCTCCACAAGAAAAATTTAAAAAATTAATAATGAGGTCTGACTATGTTTAACATATGTTTTCGAGGTCGCTGAATCCGAATCCGAAGTTCATTTAACCCCATCACATCAGGATTTTCGACAACTTCAAAATATAGACCAAAAACCCTTATTACCCCTTGCATTTAAAACCCCATAGCCCCATCATACCAAAAACCCCTAAGCCTTTAACCCCCAACCCCTCAACCTCTAAACCGCATAATCCCATAACCTCAAAATAAAAGCGGCAAAGGTCACAATATGCTCCTCATTTCCGAAGTTGGGGCTAGATAGCCAGTTCGACAGTACATAACATACATAAAATCCTGATGTGATGGGGTTTAACGGACCTCGGATTCTGCGACTTCGAAAACATACAGTAAACATAGTCAGGCCTCATTAATAATTTTTTCAATTTTTTTGTGGAGCTGTGTTATCAATTTCAAACATGGTGTTATTCGTAATGAAAATAATCCAATTCGAAGCATTTATTGAAACTGGATCATATAAACGCTCAAATTTTATGGAGCAATTTTAACAAGAATTTATGTCGGGTTTATATCCAAATTTCAATTAAGGATAAAAGAATAGTAAACATACTATTGACATCTCTTGTGTTACACGTAATAAATTTCACCTGTTTTTACGTGGGCCACTTGAGAAGTTATATGTTTATAGTATAGGTACCACTCGCTCTTTAAAAATATATGTATGTGATCAGCATTTCCTTAAATTTGTGCCACCAAGTTGGTATAATTAAATCCTTTGAATTTTTATTTATTGGGCATTGTTCAGAATCACGGCTCCAGACCAAAATCGCTTAACATTTTTTTTGGCACTTAAGAGTCTTTTTTTAGGCACTTACGAGAGTCATTTTTAAGTGTTCCAATAGTAAATTCAAAGCGGGGGATACATATTTATTCTATCACAACATGCCGCCCTCTCTCTCATCACCCCTGCCGGAGGCACGTGCTTCGCACTTTCCTTACTCCGAAAATCTTCTCTTTGCAAGTAACAGAAGTGTTGAATTTTATGCCATAATGTGATAGGTGTGAATATAATTTTCATGTGTAATTTTAGAAAGGCTAAAAGTAAATAAGTATAACTTGAGCTGTTTTAGAACTGCATTCAATTAAATTTAAAAAATATATTAACTATGTACGAAATAAAGTAGTAGTTAAGTAGACGTTGCATATGGCCGTGCCGTCGCCGCAGATGAGATGGTATTATACGACATGTGTGATTAAAATTATTTCAATTTCAAATCTACTTACGTTGATTGGTTTACGTTCGATAAAATTTAATAAATAATAAAATCGAAAACTTGAAGTTTGAAGTGTGTGTGAAGATTTAATTTAATTTGTTGAAAAGGAACCAGTTGTATGGGCTAAAATAAGTAACAGTTTCAAAAACAAAAATTTACTGAAATGATGGGAAACTAATTGCGGAAATTTTCTGGATATTTTTTTAATTCACTAGATGTTGTGGCGAGTTTTCCTATTACAGATCTTTGCCATAATAAAGGATAAATGCAAAATTTTCTAATGCACATTATTCGTGAAAATGAGCGACAGCAATGGGATTGTCGTCGCGCGGTGCTAGCTCTACCGTCGTGTGTGAAAACAGACTTATAGTTTCGGTCTGTCATTATTTCATAGCCTTCCTATCCTCTCATTTATATATATCTCTGTCTAGTTCCTCTAACACTTGAGGGCGATAGATATTAAGATGCAATTTACGTCGTCGTTGGAGTAAGTAATAACGTGTCGGCCTAGCAATCCAGAGGTGCCAAGTTCGAATTCCACCGACCGTGGTTGCTTTCTGCTAACAAGAGTTCACGATAAAAAGATCATGAAGGGTTACAGAGAAATTAGAGAAATTGTAGGTTCACTTGCAATCGTTATCTCGAATTGGATGAAGTTCTTCTCCCGTCCCATGCCCCGCATAGGTTTACGGGAACTAGAGAGTGATAAGATAAAATTTGGAATATATGGACCAAAAACATATATGACGAGATTTTGGGCAAAACCAACTATGGATGCAATTTGAAAAAAAAATTATCTTTTTGCAGCCTTACTTTCAACTAAAATCATAACGAACACTGCAGCAAAAGTAGTTTATGAAAAGTTTTAAAATATCTACGTAACCGTATCCTGTGCATACTCAATACGCTCTTCCCTAATTTTTAAACTTTTATGTTAAGGTACGTAATTTACATGGAGCAAAAGCCAGAAACCAAATAGCTTACCTATACAGTCGTAATACGACACTAGTAGCAATTTCAGGCTTGATTAATTTAAGACGTATACAAGTCATTCCCACTGTTGTCAATGGCTGTCCAAAAGGATAAGATCCGATACCATTGTCCCGTGATATTTCAAGTGCTACTGCAGCGGGACAGGAAGCGAGTGTTGGTAGATGAGGTTGTAACTGAATCTCCTTTAATAAAACGGCAGTGGGTAATGTAATTGTGAGATCAACATGCGATTCATTTGGATAGAACATATAACTCCATGCAGGTGTTCTTGCTCGCCGATGTGATGCTATTGGAGTTTGTATTAATACTTCTGCTGGTTGCGCTGTATTATTATCAGCAGATATGGTACAAAATGGCGCAAAATTAATCAAACCATCTTGAATTTTGCTTTGCTGTGATGCTTTTTTCGAAGTATTACTAGAAGATCCTGAAGTTGTGGAATACTTCATCTTTGTGTTTCTAGTCATGTGTTGCATTATTAATGATATCTGAAAATTAAAAAATTATAATTTTTTAACACATATTTTTAAAGAATTTTTCCTACAAGTCCAGGTTGCATATTAATTAAAAGTTTATTGCATTTAATTAAATTTTGGCAAAGAATTTTTATTCCACCCATTTCTGCAAATACTGAAACCGCAGCTGGCATTTCAAAGACTTTTAAAACATACAAAAGGAATGGTTCTGAGAGTTGGAGACGTGGTAAAACATTTCGGGGTGATGAATCTATATTAAAAAAATGTGTCATTATTTTTCGAGTTTAAAAACGAATAACTATTACTTGATTCCAAATACTGATAAATTGGATGAACAACAAGTTTGGATTGAGAAGCCTTTTCGCAAAGTACCATTAAAAGATGAAAAACGGCATCAGCCGTAGTTTGAGGTTCGTTTAAAGAACATTTGTGGTCTCCAGGTTTAATAAGTGGACATAGTAATGATGAAGCCAATAATGTAAAAGTCGAACTGCAACTATGCGATAAAGATCCCAGCAAACGCTTCATGGTAGGGAAGTGTCGTAAAACTTTTTAAAAAACATCATCAGTTATCAATCAGTATTGAAAGTTAGAATGTAACTTTACCTGTGTCCGCTACGCAGGGTACTTTAACCTTATTGTCGTTATTAAGTTGTTCTGCTTTGATTTCATCAGTTTGGCTTTCATTATTTACGTCTAAATCCACAACAATGATTTCCTATAAAACAAATATGTATTTGAAAGAAAGCATTTAAGAAAATACTGTATGTAACTTACGTCAGCCTTCTCTTGCAGTTCAGTTTGCACTAACGATGCCGACAGCTTTAGTAAACTTATTATCAGGGAATTATCGGAAACATGTGTATTTTGCTTATTATTATCCGCTCCAAGAACAGTAGCGAATAAACTTCCAAACGCATTATTGGAGTTATTTGTATCACAAGTTCGTTGGCACTGAATTTTCTCAGCATTTGAAATATTATTGAAAACCAAAAATGCTATAAATTTTGCAATTTTAATAAACATATACGTTACTTTTGCTATTTGTACTTACAAACACTCTCAATAATGTGCATTGCTACATTTAAATCAGCCTTGTCGTATTGAATTGAGATTAAATCACGAACCAATTGGCTTTGGGCATCCATAGGACCTTGTTGATTGCATATAGCTCCGCCAGGTTGCACCAGTTGCAAAATTACATTAAGCAATGTATCTTTTAACTTTTTCTTTATGTTAGAACTTGGATTGGAAAACTCAGCTTTCATTTGTAACCATAACAGCAGCTCATGCAGATATTTACATATTGTAGGTCCGGCCTGATGATGGACAGAGATATTTTTTTTAAATTAATGTATATGTTTCAACGTTAAACAAAATATTTTTGATATTGTAACTCAATACAAATATACTACTTTAAGTTAATTGCGTAAAAGTGAACAAAAATGAACCTTAAGTTATGTATAAGATTAATCTACCCGGGCTAGATCTAAACATTGTTCAGATCAGCCATAACTTAATAAATCAGGTAATCAAATTTGTAATTACTGCATGTGGATGTATAATATAGTGGAATGTGAAACCTCAATACCGCCATACTTCGAAATTCACTTTGATATAAAGCATTTACCGCATCACTGCACGAACGAATAAAAACCCCCGGCATTGTTCGCATATGTATGGAAAAAATCTCCGGTACTAGGTACTAGGGTTAAACGTATGTGATGTTTTTCAATAAAATGGAAAAAAAACCAATATCCGCAATCCGCAGGAGTTTTTGTCACCATGTCACCGTTGATGTAACCTGGATAAATGTTTATACTTCAAAAACCAATCAACAGCCAAAACAGTGATCTTTTTCGGGCGGAATCATCTCTTTTTTTCTTTGTCAGCTCAGTTCCACTTTTTTGTGCCAGGCATGTTAACAAAAAAAAAACAGCCAGAATCGTCTCGTCAAAATTTTATGAATTGAAATACAACTGCTGGCACCCTCCATATGTAAATTTTTTATGTTCTCCAATTTGAAAATGTAGGAACGGGGAAATGTTGCAGTCCTAAAAGGAAACTACGTTGAAAAATAAAAACAAAATAGGGAGAAACTTGCGTTTTCGTTCCTAACTCGGGTACTTAGTGATGCAATGTATGAGAGTCCATAGTTAATTTGAGTTTATTCTGGTCTTAATTCATTTTAGTTCACTTTCACGTTCACTTTCAGTGTTTGATTTTTTAAGTATTTTTAGTTAGGTATTTGTTTCTTAATTTTAGATTTCGCGTTATTTTAATTAGTAAATTTGTTATTTTAGAGATTCATATTAAGAGAAGTCTGCGGGTACCGAAAAACTTGAGCTCTTGAGGAGAGAATACTTCGTTGACGTTTTAGACAACATCTTTAGATTGTCAAATACCTCTTCATTAGAGCATAAAATACCGCTAACAATGTCAAAAGTCAACTTTAGACCTCCTACAAGGCTTTTCTGAGCCTTCTTCCGGCAGTGATCATATTAATATATCAAATCACATATGAATGTAATATTATAACTTCAAAAAATTCGTTTTGTTTTTTAGCCAAACATTAATGCTAAAAGCATTATGAGGAATCTTTTTCATTCTATTCATTGTTATGAAAAACAATTTTACATCGAATTCATTGAAAAGTAAATACGTTCTTTAATCGTATCTATCTGTATTGAAGACAAAATTGTAAGAAATCATAGGAAAACAACTACGTTTAGTCATTTATAAGATTAAGCTATATAAACTTACACAGCGTTTCATACTAGTTGGTGAACTCATTCCATATCCTGAGAAGAAGCGCAAAAGCATTTTTTCAAAATTCTCATCTAGAATAATAATGTCGCCTATTTTTTGGTTGTTTACATCATCACCTTAAATACAATTTTATTAAATAAAATACAAAAAAAAATATTAAATGAAATACGTACTTCTTTCCAAAGTAGACTGTGAATTACACGCCAAGATAAGGCATTGAAAACCCAAGCACCATGTTCGAATTTTCATATCATTATGCCAAGCTAAAGCCAGTAATAAACCTTGAACTGCATTTGGTCCAAATGGAATCTTTGGCACGTCATTTGGACTTAATCCTAAGCTATATGGTTTTTCCGATAACTCACTATTTAATGTTAACCACATTTGCAGGACTTGTTCCAAATGAACCCAAGTATCCTAATAAGTAAATTAGAAATATATTAATTAGTTAGATTTTTAATATATGTCTTACCTGTATGTGTAGATCAGCAAAAATGTTTTCAAATACGTCTATAAACATTTGGTATGTCTGCAAACCACCATTATACTCAGGACCTGACCAAACATTTGTTATATACTCTGGCCAAACGGGAAGTTCAGCAGTAGTATTTATTAATTCAGTCGTTGGAATTTGTGGCAGAGAAGCATACATATCTAGTGACGATATCATCGTTAAACGACGTATGCAAATTTCTATATTTGTGTCAAGTCCACAATCAAGTCGAGCATCTAGTGCACTTGAAATGCTTTTGCAAAAGAAATTAAAGCTATTTTTATTCTGAGATAAATTATCTTTTTTCATGAGATTTTTTCCCCGATCTACAATATCAATTTCATTCAAAAATTCATCAATGTCTATTTCGGCGTCTTCACATTCGATTAGAGATGGTAATTGACCATATTTTACTGCTATAAAAAAATATAATTATTTGCTGTAATTATAACTCATTTAAAACTCCATACTATCTGCATAGCTGATATCTTTCACAACATGGGTACTGTGAGATTGATTGCTTTCATTTCCTGGAAAAATTAATATTTATTTATAAGATTTTAATTTGCGTAAAAATGAAGTATTAAAAATATAAACTTTTAAAAAATTAGATGTCACGTTAAAACTATATTTGTAAGTGACTTAGGCTGCTGTTTAACTGCATATATTAATAATAATTTAGCTAAAGTACCCATTGTGTAAAATGGAGTGTGCAATTTTTCTGTGAATGGTCTTCGAACGTGTACAGTACATCAAGGAGTGTCTACGAACTCCCATTATTCAATATAAGTTTTAGAGTAGTACAGATTTTAAAAGTGCACTTTGTTGAAGCGGAAATCATTTCACCAATTTCTCAACTCCGTAGAATTTTTTGGATTCAATAAAGAACGTATTTCACGGTTCAAACCACTGGGATTTAAAAAACTTTTCTTTAAAATTTTACCGCGGTAAAATACTAAAACCTCTATTGGCTAAAAAGAAAAGCTTTAAAAAAAGTTCGTGAAAATTTGGCAGAACCGATGTGTACCGGCACCCAGCTCAGTTTAATATGATGCAGAATATCCTATTATAAAAATCTGATCTTATTTATGATTTCCGTCGGCAAGAACCACAGTACAGCTTTGATCGGGTGGTGATCGCGGCACTCAATCATTGATCCAACTCCGTCTGTAAATTTTAGAATTCGAGCACACAACTGCCCTCAGCTCTCTCTCCTTTGTCAAAGTAACGGTCATGTGTAAGTCTTGAAAGTCTTTGCTTCATGCGAGAAGATTTTCATATTTAACACATTCACTGAAATATTTCGCAGACCACTTGTTCCGATTTGGAGTAAGCGGCTGAATCTTTACGTTAATTTGCTGTTAGCAGGATTTTGCTGCCGTTGCGTACATTGGGAGACAGTAGTTCAGTTACTGTGGTGGCTACTGACGCTCTACCTTTCCCATCCGATAATGCTTTAATTACTTGGATCAATCCTTGCAGTCTCTCCACAACGGCTACATTGTGATCCAGATAACGCAGAAGTAACTACGACTAGCTCGGTTTTCGAATAATTACCTCTTTTCTAATCTAGAATCTCAGACTGCAGGCTTCTTGGTGATTGCACGCCTGGCCGTACGTACTTTGCAGACCTAAGGATAGGACATAAGTATCCGAGACAGTTTCAGCTAGTTTTTAGGATTCATTATGAGAGAGAATGTGCCTCCCCTTGTCGAAAGCCACATGTCTCCGTTTAAAGAAAACTTTTTCAGCATCGGCCACAAAATTGCTCCTAAGGTGAAGATGTTGAACTGTTGCGTGGAAAGTTCTAGTGTGGGAGAAGTATCGTTGAGTAGGTGTTAGATAGATATCTTCAGATCAACCGACCACCACTTGCCCTGCGATCCCAATAGAATTTAATCTAAAACTTCTTTGGTTTTTAGTTTTTGGTTCAGGGAAGTTGTTGTTTTCATTGGGGTTTTGCTGAGGTGTATTAATGTTTGCTATGGTGGTTTGTTGATTTATAGTTAGTTTGCTTGCCGTGGTATTTGTGGTTATAGTGTTATTTGTTTCCGCTGTTCAACAACAATGCTTTTCAGTTTTACCATTGCTGCACCTTTGCTTTACCAGACTATTTGTTCTTTTCGTCGTTGTTATCCTTCCCACCTGAGCGAAGGACACTACCTGAAATGAAGTACACGGATTCAAACTGTAAAAATACTTTATGGGCTTATACAGTGCGCATCTACGTCGAGTATTGATCCGGAACCAGTACTTGTGCAGGAGAAATTTGGAACAATTTCTATCGTTCGATTATGGGCCTCTTGCAACCTCGTGGAGCTTTGCGTTTTACATATTTCAATACCTTCCTCAAACCATTTCTGGGTGTGTCCTAGGAGCTGACATTTTTTGCGATGTATTGGATAAGCAATATATTTTCTAATCTCTACCCTTTTGAAACCAATAAGATATAATTGGTTAAAATCGCTGGTTCTTTTTGTTTTTAATCTTTAATCATCCCGTGAAAAACGTTCAAGAAAAATAATTTTCAAATTCTTCAAATACGGACTGCATTGTTTTTGTTGTCCATTATCCATCTTGTCCAAATAATAATTGGCGGGACTACATCATAAATTTCCATTAATTAAAAGATTCGATTACTTTCGATGAACAATTAACATTTAATGGATTAGCTTTACGAATCCATTAAATGTTAATTGTTCACCTAATATAATCGAATCTTATGATTAATTTAAAGTTATGATGTAGTTCCGTCTATTTTACTTTCAACGGGCGAAAAGAAACAGAAACACATTACAAAGGGATAATCAACCTTAATATTAATGTAAGAGTATTACGAAGATTGAAATATATTTATAATGTGACTTTTATGGGAAGCCACATTTTACCCAATTGGTTTAACATTTAAGTTTTAAAAAATATCAAATTTCCCAAATTAATTTTAAACAATTGTTATCAAAAATTATTTTAGAATAATTTTCAAAATTGTTTATTTCAAATAAAGAGGGACGGAATTTTTCTAAATACAAAAACTTGGTTATTGCTACCTTTAGACGGTTCAAAAAATCGATTTTTTTTATTGTTTTAATCGATAGGTATATGCTTTTAGAATATTATTCCAAAGTTTCAAAAGCCCATTGTCGAAATTGTGGAAATTGCCTGAAAGTGGCTGGGGCCGAGCCGGCCGAGTGCAATGAGCGTCAACGATCAAACTTTAGACGGCGTTTTCTCGAAACCATGTTTTTCAAAATGGCGAAAGTGATTACGAAAAAACTAGTAAACCGATTTTCTTCATCCAGCATTCATTTTAAAGGGCAGAAAAAATTACTCTAGATAGACTACGGACATAGAAAACAAATCATTTGTAGACCATTTTTGACGCAAAATAATCGAATATTTTTTCATAAAGCCTGATTTTTTGTTTAAAGCCTGATTTTTATGGTTAATGTTCGAATTTCGCAAAGATCGTAGTCTATCTACGATAAAAAACCCTCTCGAGTATAAAAATGTTTGGTTTTATGATTTCAGATGAGAATTGCGGTGAGGATCACTTTTGCAAATTTCGATGTCAGCGGCGAGACGAGTTACAATATCCACCAAAACTTTATTAATTTTCAATTTTTCATATTGTAAAAAATGTTTTTTTTTTCATCTTTAAACATTGCCCTAAATATATATTTTACCAATTTGATGTGTTCTATCTGCATTTTCCCAAAAATAAATTGCAAAAAAGTACTTCTTTTTCGGCCTCTAAAGGTAGTTTCCCCCTTAAGGGGTTATATACAAAGTTGGGGCTCAAAAAATATATTCTGAAAGTACATGCTTTCGAAAATATCTGTGTGAAATTTCATCCAGATCGGAGCACTAGATTTCAAATGACAGCCGTTTGGCGAGCGGCGTCCAAAAACTTTAAACGCGATTATCTCGGAATAGTTTTTTGAAAAATACTGTTGCGGTGAACGTGATATCTCAAAAACTTTTCAACCGATTTTCATAAGATTTTTTTTTATTTGTTCATATTTATAATCTCGTGTACTTGAACGGTTCCTTTTTCATCTAAAAATTTTCGATTGTTTCCAATAAATTTTTGTTTAGAATTTTGAACACCTCAAAAATCGATTTTTTTGTCAACATGGTTTTTTGATTGGAAAAAAAAAATTTTTCGGAAACCGAACCGTTCAAGTACACCACAATACAATTTTCTTAAGTAATTTTTTTACTATTTTGATTTCAGTTAAGCGGTTCGCCTTGGAGAGTGTTCACCGCAAGCCTCTGCAAAAAAAAACGCGCTTCGGGGGAGGGGTCATAACTCGGACAATTTTTAATATTTTTTTATAATTCAACTTGTTTTTTTTACCAACAAATTATCTTTCGCTTTTTCTAATAAAATTTACATAAAACCCTTTAAAAAAATCACCAACTTAGCTCACTTTTTCCCCTCAACTTTGTATATAACCCCTTAAGTACGATCATCTTTCATACTAGTAAATTACTGTTTTTTAATTGGTTAATACTATTTCATTACTACTACTTTTATAACATTAAACTTTAGACCTTATTAACTTCAGTACATCGCACTCATTTTTTAAGTAAAAAAACATCATAAAACAAAAGTTTTTTACCTGTTAAAAATTGCACAATAATTCTGTGCAGTCTTCTTCTTCCACCATTTTCTTCATTACTTTTACACATAACATTACTCTTCGTTAATAACCCTAAATGTGAAATTTTAATTTATTGACAATTCTAAAAATTATGTTTCAAAAATTAAATGTTGTGTTCTTGCCAAAATTTTTCGAACTGCTTAACATTAACCCACTTACTATCTTAACGTCAATGTACTGGCATTTTTCCAAGAAATACTATAAACCGATATATCAGCTTTTTATTATCCATAAAATTCTTATATCATTGATTAAAACTTGTCAACTTATGGAAAATATTCTTTTTCTTTCCTTTATGTAAAATTACATATAAAATATAAAAGGTTGAAGTTATTTTTTGTCATATAAATAAATATAAAAAAAGGCACTTATATGGTAAACTTGTACCCTTAAATAAATACTTTTATATCATTCATTAAAATTTAATACTCTTTTGTTTCTACCCTATACCCAGATAATTATTTGATATTCAAACTTAGCGATCTTTTCTCATTTTCAAAATCATACGAAACCAAAACCCACTAAAAAATACATAAAACGAGCTACTTTACCTTCTACCTTGATACATTTGAAAACATCGATACTTTTGCAGAATCTTAACATATATACACCTAATTCTGTTTTTACATGGAAGATAGGTTCCAAAAAAAAACCGTGCAAACCGTGATACATACATTTTTTGATTAAGTATTGCGCAAAAATCAATGAGCAAACTTTTTGGATTAACGCTCTAATATTTGTTGCCATTACAGTCAAGTAACTTGAGAACGGTAAAAATTTTTTGTTCGCTTTAAGTTTCATTTGAAAGAGACTACTCACTATCTTAAACCCAAAAATAAAAAAATAATAGGGAAATTATTCAACTCTTTGAAATGAAAAAATTGATTTTTTTCCGAAAATTTAAGTTTGAAAATCAATTTTTTTAAACTATTGGCAGTCTAAAAGGCAAATTACATAGTTTTTAGCACCATTGTGTTACCTATCAACTGAGATATTAATAACGTCTCTAGCTCTAAAACTTTAGAAGATATACGTTAAAGTGTAAGACTGGTTTTTTTTTATCGTAAAAAATTTTCAAACCACTATAGGGGTGGAGATAGACCTAGAGATGGGTAACTCAGATCTGAACCGGCTCAAAGATCCGGCTCTCAAAAGTGAGTCAAGTGAACCGGATCTCAGTTTTGTCCCGTGACGGATCCCGAAGAGTCATTTCTCAACATTTGCATCAGTTTGATTTGATTCTTCTTGTTGACTAATGAGAAGGAGCGCTCATAAGAAGAGAATGATAGAAAGAGGAATACTTGAAAAAACAGGAGAACGTGGAACTAAAAGTTCTGCAAGAACTACCACTGAAGCGTACGCAACACCTCCGTCTTCGCTCTAGAGCAGTGATGTGCAAACCTATGCCCGCGGGCAAGTGAGCTTTTGAGCTTTTAAATTCGTATATGCACTTGTTTGGCTGTATTCAGTTTCCTGTTTTTGCGTTTTTTAATTGTTAAAGCATACAAAAGTTAAAACAATTGTCATATTTCAGTAGTTTTGTAAGCAATTATACAATATCTTAAGATATACAACCTTTTGCAAACATTTTAAGGTTCTAAATTAAATAAACAGTACGAAACGCTTCTAAAGCTTTTAAGCATTCCTCACATTAAGTCGGTTGAGTTTGGCCATCACAGCTCTAGGAGAGACAAAATGTCTCAAGCTGAAAAGTTTCAATGACTCTTTCGAACCGACTCTTGGAGCCGGATCTTTTAAAAGAAGCAGATCCGAAAAGCCGGTTCGTTCAAAAGATCCGTTTTGCCCATCTCTAGATAGACCCCCCCCCCCCTCCTCCCCAACCAAACATTTTTTTTTCGTTTAACATGTAGATCTACCAGATCCTGTGAAACACCTTCCGTATATAATATATATGCTAGCAGAACCACAACTGCCGAAGTTCACAGAAAATTTTGCTAATAAGAAAGTTGATGTAACTAGTCACAACAACGCATGCTTGACTTTTTCGTCGTTTGTTTAACAAAGATAGTGGCATATATCATCATAACGCTAAACATAATGATTGGGAAGTTATCGTTGCGTTGATTTTGTTGTATGATATATTTGTGATATTGTGTGTTAACTATTGACTTTTTACTACACGGCAAAGCATCTTCGTCCCTGCCAGTTGGCATAAAACTGGACTATGTCAGTCAGCATAACACTGAACATCTTTTGAATAGCAGTGGACAGTGGGAAAAAGTGTTATTAAAGAGGAGTGTTAACTAAAGAGGAAGCTCCGAACTAGTTGCTGAAGTTTGGTCTCCGTTTTACGGATCCCACATTGAACGTATCGAGTCCGTCCAGCACAGATTTGTGCGATTGGCATTGTGTTCTTTGAATTGGAATGACCCTCTTATTCTACCACGCTATGAGGAGCGCTTAGGGTTACTGCAACTTGTTACACTCGAGAAGCGACGTTGGGTTGCTGATTTGATATTTTTGTATCAGCTTCTTCAAGTGGGTTCTTTGGACACTTTTAGCAGAGTGCTTTGGATCACTTCCACAGCACTTCGTCTTTTTATTATCATAGGAAACCTATGTCGTTCTAAAAAACATAGAATAATCGTTCCGATTCATAGTTTTTCGGTGTATTTTGGATCAAATTCTTTACACGAAGAGTGATTAACGGAACTATTCTCATCAAATTTGACCTGAATAATTCTCCTTTCATTTGTGCGCAGGATAAAAAAGTGAAAATAATTGTTTAACCAAACTTAACCAAATTTTTTACAAAATTGAGGAGTACAGTAATGCAGTAATATGTATAAGGTTTGTTTCGCTGCATGGAAACTGCAGTTGTAGTGAAGCATGTAATCGATGTGATGTCAAAAGTGTAGATATTTATCCTACACTAATGTCATCGAAACAAACATTTTAATTATAATTTGCTGTCTGTTATATTTACCAAAAGGTGATTAGTTGATACAATTATATACGATACAAAGTGCAGACATTTTCACTTTTTTGCAGCGAAACAAACGACGCTTCATGTAAATCACAGTGTAGATAAAGTGGAGCGAAACAAACAGACCTATAACAAAAAAGATTTAAAAAAAAGTTATAAATACCTGATGTTTCAACAACTATTTCTTCAGCTTCTATAACGCCTTCCATTGTGTTAATTTCACTGCAGTCATTTTCATTTTCAAATGCCTCCTTAAAATTCTTATCAGCGTCCAATAGATCCTATTTACATACCTTAAGATATTTTCAATATTCAATTTATCGTATTATTACCTGCACTAAGCATGTGATTGCATGAACCGCCCATGGCTGTTGTTGATCATTCCATACAGCCAACCTAATTAACTGTTCAAGTTGATTTGTTGTTACCACTTTTGATAATTGAATAGATGGTCTGCATGCTGAAACTAATCGCGCTATTACCTTTTAAACAAAAATATTAATTAGTTGATATTTGGACACTTAATTTTTGTTTTTGTTTACCTTACACGTTAGAAGAAATAAATCCATATTGCACGTAAAATCCATTTCTAAAATCAACGCTATCAATCCCCTAATTACAATTATTATATTAGTAAGTCGAATTGCTTTGAGACCTCTATCAAAATAGTTTTCTGTCTCAGGCGCTGGTTCCTTTGGTACTTTTTGCGAAATATTAGCTTTAGAAATTTTTGGTTTTGGCTTTCCAGTTAGTTCCATAAAAATTTCCGGAAGTTCATTCTGAATCATGTAGATCTTCTTTCCCCAATCGGTATACTGTTGAAGACCTGTATATTTGGGTTGTTGTATAATTCTTTTTTTGAAAGATCTATAATTCTTTCCACTGCTGTTATTGATTTGTGATCGGGATCTTGTAAAATCTGCTTCACAAGACATAAATTCCCATCGATTGGCAGCTGTTAGAAAAAAAAACACTTATAAACATTAGTACAATAATAAAATCGAAAATATTACATTTATCTTTCTTCTCCGAATTTTCATCCAAACATACTGACAAAAAGAGCAGTAACCAAGTAATAAGCTGTAGATCAGATTTCGACCAAAGACTGGTTGCTTCATTTTTATTCATATCAGCAGAATTTTCTCCTGAATTATATCTTGGGGAAATTGGAGCTACCAACTTTGCTACTGTTTTCAGAATTGAATCAATAACTATTGAACGGCATGTCCCCATGGCAATACTTCGTCGGCCCAGATATGTCAATAGAAAGAATACTCTGAAGAAAATAAAAGTTATATAAACGTGTTTGTGGCAGTATTTATGATTACCTATCTTGTGGAAATATTTTACTATTTTGTGAAGAAAATAATGTACAAAAAGTATTTGCTAAGAAGTCTCCCCACCAATTTTGAAAGCAACACATTCGCACGAGAAGTGAACAGGTGGCTAACTGTATATGTGCATCACCATACACCACTAAAGTATTAAAAAGGGTATTTGCTACGTCCATATTGAACAACGAGTGTAACGAAAAAATATTCTAATAAATTTATAATTAGAATTGTAATCATCTCAAAATTTAAATGGTTTTACCTTCAGTCCGTACTCTATAGTAAAATGTAAAATAATTTCCACTAATGATTCACTCAGTACACGTAACTTGTCTCTGGATAACGCCTGAAGAACAGTCTTGCTCGGCTCCAATGGCTTTTGTTCAACCGATGTCTCCAAGCGATCTATCACACTCTTTATAACATTTAATTGATGTTGTAAGCTTATGCATTCCTAAAATAAGAAAATGTTATTGCTTTCAAGTTCGTTAATATATAAATTAAAATTTCGGTTTACTCATTTTAAATGACAAATAAAAATTAAGATGGACAGGGAAGAAATTTAGAAGTTTTTTTTGCAATACACAGTTTGATCAAAAAGGGTCCAGACTGAACTTACGACGAATGGTATAAACGTAATGTTAAATAAATTTTATCCAGGTTGTTATAAGTGTAGCGCCATTCAAACATTATAGTGCTTTTACCCATTGGCACGCATCGTTGGCCCAGAAAAATGGACCAATATCAAAATAAGTAGTAAGAAAACTGCACTTGCATAATCCCCTTTTACTTTTTTTTATACGATATGACCAAAGCCTAGGGGACAACCTTTTGATGCGTTAGCATGGTTTTAGCCGGAAGAGAATTAGGGTAAGGGAAGTGAGAAAACTTGAGTTTTGTTTTTGCACTGCCGCGAGGTAGACAACAGCCCAGAGGGAGTGGATTATTTAAATTTCCTTTTTAATAAAAGCTCACGGAGAGACGTGGTCTCGAACCCGGGACCCATGGCATGGTGGTCGTGCCGCTCAACGAATTGATCCAACTCCGTCTTGTTAATTTAATAAAATCAGAAAAATTAAACAAAAATTAGCAAAAAATCATTCGAAAAAAGTTAAGTCTTAAAACCCACATGTAGTCGAAGTCCATAAAAAGTGTGTTTTGTACGATTTATGCAACGGAGGCATCATCGGACCGTACTTTTTTGAAAACAATGAAGGCCAAACGGTTATAGTCAATTCACAATGATATCATGAGATGCTGGAATACTTTTTGTCATCTGTATTGCATGGTATTGACTTAGATGACATATTTTGAATAATGCTAATATCAACTTTGTGCACACCCATTTCACCGAACGCGTAATTTCTCGTGTTGGCGATGTGCGTTTTAACTCCGTTACACTTTTTTCGTTGGGACTCGGTTAAAGATAAACTTTATGCGAACTATCCACATACAATTCCAGCACTCAAGGCAAACATTCAACGGTCATCAATGAAATACTGAATCAAATGATTGAAAATGTCGCCTCAGATGCTGCTCAGAGATCGGTCTACCTGAAGCAATGTCGAGGCGAGCATTTAAATGAATTCATTTTCCATACATAATGCTAAACTCTATACCTCATGAATAAAAAAAATTTTGTTAACTATTACTGTCAGCCATTCTTGTCAACAAACTTTTGTTTCATTTCAAAAACATTTAAAATCGATCTTAAAAAAGCTTTAAATAATTCTATCTAAAAAAATAATATTTTACCTCATAGATACCAACAATTTTATTGTTATTAACGGATAAATCCTCTTCTTTCTGTTTGCTGATAAATGCTTGCATGTGGGCTAAATTTGACAACTCTCCATTAAGAATTGGGGCCAACACTTCCATAAGTTTTGAACTTGCTAAACTGTATCGACAATGAACATCTTCATAAAGAGCGCTCAGAGCTTTAATTTGAGCAAGAACACTTGAATATGAGGCTTTCATATATCTCAACACTATAAAGACATAAATTAGTAAAATATTAAGCATATAAGTTATAAATTATACAAGGGTCTGCGTAAGCATCATTGTCTAATATGACAATATGCCCGTAAAAGGATCCAATGGGAATTTTGCATTTAGTTGCTGACATGCCATATCTCCCAATAATAGTAATTTTCATATATCTGCATATAGGCGGTGGTTGGAGGTCACTTAGTACAAGTGTTTTTGTACCAATATCTTGTGTGACCACAAGTCGAACGCAATCAGTTTCTTCATCAAAACACCATATATCGATGAAGAGTGAAGCAAGTTCGTCACACGCTGGAATTACCTGTCAAAATATTTTGCTATTTATATATATTTGAATTGTATAAGAAAAATATATTACCAAATCAGTAAGAAGTATAGGAGACCCAAAGTCAATGACAACATATCTACGAGCTCCTGAATGTATTCTTTCAATAACAACCATCTGCTTAGGAGGAGCTATAAGTAGTTTGTGCCACGAAAACAAATTACTGTTTTCATCACAGTTATTTTCACTTAAATATTTCTGGATTTTATTTGATAATTTTGCTTCAGGATTTGAGTCTTCATTAGAGTTGTCATCACATGATTCATAAATATATTCGCATATTGCTTTAAATTTTGGCAAACTATATTTTGATGACTTTTCAATTGGTGGTGTTTCCAAATGCTCGACTGAAAATGTGGATAAATATTTAAATGCATCTCAAAAGAGGAAACATCTTTGCTTACCAACTCCATTAGGTTTCGTTTCAGTAGAATCATCTTTAACCTTATGTTTTTTAAATGTAGAGTTAAATATTTTATCTACTAAAATATTTTTTACGTTGTTCATTACGTCATCATTCATCTGAAAAAGTACGAATCTTTTGAAATGACTTTGTATATAAATAAAAAAAATAAAGTATGCTGCCAATAAAAATAACATCTCATGTAATCGATATATATTTCGGTCTATACTGTATTAACAGTGAAGAAAACGAATTCAAAAATTTATTAGAATTAAATCAGTTCAAATATGTTGGGGTTGCTTTGCATTTTCCGAAAAAATCCTGATAAACAAACGCTGTATTCTTATTGTAATACTAAAATGAACTATCACAAATGATAATGATAAGATATAGAAATACAGAATGAAGTATTTGAACACTACTACTTTGCGGAAAGCTTCTAAATTTAAGCTATGAACTTTCCATATTTGTCAGAAATTGACCTCTCACTTCTTTATTTTAAAAATTTTAATTGAAATATTTAATCTGGGTCGCATGATATCCCGCAGCACATGCAATGAAAAACAGGCCTTTGGTCGGAATAGAAGCATTATAGTTCTGAAAACAATGAATTATGAATATGAGGAATGAACTTAAAATTCAAATCATAATTTAAGCTAGTTCTGCCATAAATTCGAGAATTCAAATTTTCGATTGAATAGGTCTGTCTGTTTACTTTTGTGTGTAAAACGTGGGTAAAAATCAAATAAAACTCGTTGTTCTGGTGGAGGGGATGAAAATGCGAAATTTAACAAACGCTTTTTGAATAAATTGATGTCAACTGAAGAACTGTTAAAAGTGAATTTCAGTGCAAAGATCAGTGAGCTTACAAGAAATCGTAAAAATAAATAAAAATGAATAAATATTTACTGAAGAAGTTAATAGTTCCCCGTGTTTATTTCAATTTTTATTTCTAAGCTGTAACTTGCCAAACATCAATCAGCTGTTAGTTGTCAACCATAAAAGAAGAAGAAGAATTCTGCCAAAATTTTGTCCACTCTCATCAGCGTGTGTAAAATTTGTGCAAAAGGGGAAATTACTCGACTGTCAAATTTCTTCAAGTCCAAAAGTAAACAGACACAGTGGACGAAAACTTTCGAGTAAACAGACAGACCTAATTACGTGAACCGACCCCTCAGTAGCAGGAACACCGTGAACTATAAAGCTTACAGAGAGCTACTATAGATGAGTTGTTCTGAATTAATTGAAATTTACAAGATTTCAAATTATCAAAGAAAAGGGCATTGTGAAAAAGATACAGAGAATCGAAGCAATTGAAGATCTCTTTTTGCGACTTAAGTGTTTATTAAGTAAAAAGATTTTTTAATTAGCATGCTATCGATTTCCGAGTTATTTCCATACAAATTTTATAGTGATATTTTAGAAAAACCTATTCTGATTGCTTCAAAAACGAGATAAATGACTTCCAGTTTATGTATTTTTCTTATTTGGTTACTTTTTTTAAAGGTAACACAGGCCTGCGAGATCTTTCCCCCTTGACAATGAATAGTTGTTTCCGAGGTAATGTTTGCCCCTGAAACCAGAATTGTTCTATCACGTCAGGTTTTTGAAATATTCTAACCTAAAAGTGCAAAATCACTGTTTTTTGACATATTTGAGGTTATGTAGCACCGCGATTTTTTTTTTTCAAAAAGCTATGTATCGGATCTTATAGTACAAGTCTTCCTTCATTCAAGTGACCAATTTCAAAATCCGATATCTCGGCAAAAAAAAACAGATTTTTGAGCGAACTCAACGGCATTTAATACAGGAAGACTTGTACTAAAAGATCCCACACATAGTTGAAAAAGAGCATCTCGGTGCCACATAACCTCAAATATGTCAAAAAACAGTGTTTTTGCATTTTTAAAATCTGAAGTGCGAGCAAGTTAAGGCAGTTATGGAAACAGCTATTTTGGAATCTTGAAAACAATTAAATGTCAAAAAACAAGCAAATAAAAGTAGCTTTTTGCTTGTTTTGATCGCACAAAAGCATATAAAAGCAGCTATAACAGAAATCTGGAACAGACTCCTGATAATTGATTTTAAGAGCCACAAGCATTTTTGTCTCTGCAGTGGTCGGCACTGGATCGTGAAATTTCTAGGAGAGATGTCTAAATAACAGGGCAAAACGGCGTAATGAAATATTTTCAAAAATAGCTTAACTTAATTAGTTTTGATAATGAAATATCAATATATGCTTATAAAGATAACAAAATCTAATCAAAAATTATTTAATAGTTTACAAAATATTTCTAGCGAACTAAAAAAATCGGTAAATCGATGATTTAGACAATATTTAATATTTAGATTTGATTTTTGAAAACTATATAAATATGTTACTTTTCAAATTTAATGTACCAATAAAAAAAGTTTATTTTATAATTACTCGAGATATTTATTATGTATTTTTTCCAAACCCCCTCAAAATCTCGAGTTATATATTCTGCATTTTTTTGCAAAAACCCTCAAAAATAAAATACCGTGGAATCACGCGTATAAGTAAATAAATTGGTAAATAAACGAAATGTTTTATTTTCTTTACTTACATTATCTTTGTCATTGTCCTTCTTTCCATCACTTTGGCCTTCAACATTATTTTGCAACGGAGTGACAATAATCTCCTCCATATTTATATTAGATGCTGTGCTTGAAGTTAGTGAATCCATATTTTCTATTCGTGTAGCTTCCGATGCAGCAAAGCATGTAAAATGGAGCGGTTCCACTTCAAGAAGCCCACGTAACTGATTACTTATGCTTTTGCTTTTAATAAGATGTGGAAATGTTCGGAATTCCACACCATCTAAGGAAATGTGAACAATTTTAAAAATGGACAAATTGCATATAATTATAATTACCTATTGAGCTTAGTTTTTTAAAATCCATTCCATTCGGTTGAAGTAATCCAGCATTTGATTTGATAATGTTGACAAGAGTATTGGGTGATGATGTATTACCCTTAGTTATTTGTGGCAAATCGATATCAAACAAATCAGGTTCAAACGGAAATCCGTACAAGCCAAATCTATTTAAAAAAATAATTCATTTTATTAATAGTGTCTGAATTAGTACCCGAATGATCAAACCTTGATCCAAGTAATGAACAAAATGGATCCCATCGATTCTCAATTTCCTTCGTTACATTCATAAGGAGTTTTGTGCAAATTTCGGAAATTGTTGCGTGTGAATCAGTCGTTGATGTTGCACACACTAGCAAAGTAAACCAACGGACTGCACTCGCATATTTAGTAGTTTGTAATTGTTGCAAACAAGAGACAATTGATTCTTTAAGTGATTCATCAAATGTATGTTTAGATTGAACACCATTCGGAAAATTCCGGACACCCCTATAATGAAATTTTTTTTTATTGAAATATTATTTGCTCTCTATATTTGTACTCACTCAGAAAGTATTAAGATAAGTTTAACAGCCTTATGAGCCATAATTCTGTTTCCATTTATAATACAAGTAATAATTATTTTCTTAAGATTTTTTTCTATTATAAAAACGCAGTCTTTTTGTTGAGTCAACATGTCAATGACTGGATTATCTTTTATGTTTGACCCTGATGCGGATTTCTGGTCATTATCTTTTGTTTTTGAACGATCTACAAATTTTGTTGATCTAAAGCGCATAAGTCTTACAGTAGAAACCCAGATTAATATGTCTAACGCTAAGTTTTGGTGCATCATAGAAGTGCTATTGCATATAATTGTAATTAAATTTTCCAGAAAGTTGTTTGATTCTAACATCGCTGTTCTTTGCATTCGTTCATTCTGAACATTACAACTATTTTTTGTACTTCGTACAGTAATGGAAATTTCGTGTAACCAATCGCAACCTGAAAAAAAGACAAATAAAACAAATTAGATACATTTAGAATTAAATACTTTGGAATATATACAAGTTTATTTAAAGTTTAGAAAGCGGGAGGAAAAGGTGTTAAATAAATAAAATACAAGAAAATTTTACGCGATTTTTGATAACGCACCTTCTTTTGTAGCTTTTTTTTATCGAATATATTGTGTACTATTATGCCTTTACAGTAAATATAGTAAGGAAAGAATAGCTTCTAGAAGAAAATATTATAAAGCAGAGAAGATACGATGTTATTAAGGGGAGGTTACCGTTCATGATGTCGATTTTTTTTACATAATTTGAATCCTTATATTGTCTAGTATATGTAGTTAAAAGGAACCGTGCGCCGGCTGGAAGACAGGTAGCTGAGGCCTTGCAAGACGACCTTTTTCCGATGCCTTATTAATCAACCTGACCAACCTTCAGATCCAGCAAAACGAATACTTTGGTGCTGGGATAGCTGACTAGATGTAAGTTGTCAAAAACAAACATTAAAAAGGATTTTTTATAACTTAAAACTGCTGTCTCGAGAAAAATGCATTTGTTCAATTTGTTCAATCGTAAAGGGACTTTTTTTTGCGTCCATTGAAGCTAAAAAAAACAGTGAAAATATGACGTCTTTTTTCAAATCCGGGGGTTTTCAGAAAATTTAACAACAATACGGCCCCCCAAATTTCATGTAGATTAATAAGTTTTTACCCGATTTTGTTTCGAATTAACTGACAAGGGGTGGTGGAACGCCCCGCGCAAACACGCGCTTCAGTTTATAGGACCTACAGCCGCCATTTTGGATTTTTTTTATAAAAAAAATTTGGAAGAATTCTTTATTTATGGGGAACTGAATTATATTAAATGCCGTTTCAATAACAATTCATTATATACCCGAAAATAAATCCCAAAGTTGACGCATCTTTCATACCTATAAACGGTAACCTCCCCTTAAGGATCAGTAAATTATGATACTAAGTACTTTAGAGATTGCTGGAATCTGCAAGGAGCAGTTTCTTACAGCTGAGTTAGACCATGTCAACCGTGACATTAAATTTCCGCGAGAACCTAGAATTTAAAAATAATTCGATATATGTGAAAACAAATTTGAATAATTTTTGCAAATTTCTTGTTTTTAATAGTTTTTTAGTTAAATAAATATTTCAACGTCATTTTCTTAAAAAATACATAAATTAAAATCGAATATCTGTTTTTGAATGAACTAAACGATTTTTACAATAAAGTTTATTTTTAATAACAATTTTATAAACAATTGAAAATCTCTATGCGTTCTACACACCCGACTGATATAAAATTGATTACACATCAGTAATCAACTCTCTCAACATTGAGTTTGTGAAAGAAAATTTTTATATTTTAGTACGTAGGTAAGGCAAAGGAATTTTTTTTCTATGCATCGGCTTAAGCACTAACTAACACTTGCGCCAAACCATTATCTAAACTAAACTATTTTATATCTTTCTAATTGCATAGGGACACTTTGTTACATTGTTCTTCATCCGAGCGCAGCGTTTGGCTTCCGCTCCGGCCACGAGTGCAGAATTAGGTTTCATACGTTCTAAAATACAAAAATTTTAATTCACAAACTTAAAGCGTAGAGCTCATTCCAGACGTGTATTAAATTTTATTTAGTCGGGTGTGTAGAACGCATAACAATTTCCAATTGTTTATAAATTGTTTTTTTACTAATATTTTTTGGTTTCGTTTAGTTCATTCAAAACTGCAGATTTTTTTCTATCACCCATAAAATTTCCACTCAATGGTGATAATATTTAAAATATTTTTAAATAAAAAACTAACATACACAAGAAATTATTTTTAAATTCTAGGTTTTCGCGAAAATTTAGTGTGACAGTTGACTCAGCTGTATTGGAGAAAAAGCTTGGAGATTGGCTCAAAAAACACAATAACTGAAGTACTGATGATTAGAATAAAATAGATGATAAAACGAAATCGCTTACTATGGACTATTGTTCTTTAATTATTGAAATGCCCGGCTATTTAAAAATCAACTCTTAATGTCCCAATTGAGCTTTAATCGAAGTCATCGGTGGAGTAAGTAATGACGGAGGTCCCAGCTTCTACCCGCCCGGCGGCGACCTATGGTTGCTTTCTGCGTGATAACATATAACGATAAAAAGGCCGTTGGTGTTGCAGAGTAATGGTAGTTTGAAGTATACCCTAAATTATATCTCCACTTGCAATCGTTGTCTCGAATCGGGTAAAGTTTTTCTCCCGCCCATACCCCAGAAGGGGTTACCGGAACCGGAGAGAGAGAGTTAAATTTTTATCATGTGTTTCATGCACCTACAGATTTTAAATTGCTCGTTGGGAAGGTGAAGACAGCGAGGAAAATGAAGTTGAACTGTCAATTTGTACTTGCTGTGATTTACGTCTAAAGCGTTTGTGGCAAAGACTTTTTGTGTTTGCGTACAAATTAGAAGTGAAGTATTAATTTTGTATAACTAAATAGACAAAGAACATAATCATAAAAGTGTTTTGAAAAACTCTTTAGGAACTTAAAGTGTTGTTAATAAGTTAATTTCACAATAAAGTACTCAGTTTTGTGCTGTGACAATAATCGCTGTAATTCGCCAAGAATATCAATTTTTAGGAAGGTTTTCGTTATCGCCTAACTTCTTATTGTCTTAATATACCGAGATAAGTATAAAAACTGAAAAAGAAGTGATAATAAATAAAAGTTTTTGTTTGCAATTTCCAGTTGTTTTACATCTCAAATATGTTCAGTTTTAGTCACACCAATTGTTCAAAGGCAGTTCTTGGTTATTTTTGAAATAGATTCAATAGATAATAATTTTCTTTCGCCTTTATATAAATATTAATTTCTAAAAGGTAAACATGTCCGTGACAAATAGTAAGAAGCAACTGGGTGAACTATTAAATGCTTAATTGAGGGTATTTTTATCTTTTTCTGGACGCCTTATAGCACTTTCTTATTAGTTATATATTCTAAGTATGGAAAGCAACATTTGAAAAATTCTACGACACACTTGCAATTCAATTCAATTTTCCGAGACCTAAGCAACGTAATGACATTTGACAGCAAATGTAGTTGATAAGTACCACATTTGCAGTGAAATTCTAACAGGAATTGTTTCAGCTTTCTGATACCATTCTACGTAATTTGTTCCAAATGATCGCATTCTACGTAATTTGTTCCAAATTATGTATGTATTTGTTTTATCTTTATGAACTGTTTTGTCTTCATAATGACGTTCTTCCTCATACTGAGGTATAGTGTATCATTAGCATTATATTTTTGGATTTTTAGTGTTTTACTATTCTACTCGAAAATGCTGCTCGCAGCATTTACAGAAGTAGTGTATTTTATAAGGAAACCGAATCATTCAAATCTGGCCACACGTTACGAAAAAGATACAAACTGTTTACCAAGGTGGCTAGTCCGACAACGTTCTCCGTATACCTCTCCATCCCCACTCGAGGTACAAAATTTTTTTCGTAGTCTGTGCGTTATACCCGTTACGCCCTCCTCCCACCTCAACCCTAAAATCAAAATTGTTGTTATGATCCAAGCGGAATAATATACTTTCTGCAACAATAAACGAATAATACAGATCGGTCCACGCGTTACGAAGTAAGGCTCCTCGCGTCTCTCTCACTCGAATCTTAACAGCGACATTTGCCTTAAAAAATTCAAATCGTTCCAAGTGCTACGAAGTTAGGTTACATACCTCCTAACCCCAAGTGCACAATTTTCTATTTATCATCCAAATCAGTCTACGCATTACGAAGATTGGTTACGCCCCATAAAATTTAAAATACAGAAAAAAATCATCTAAATTGTTCCTCGCGTTGCCAAGTTAGGCTACCCCTACCCTAGTACCTTATTTCATTCCGTAATACTCCTTAATGTTATAAGCAGTGTAATAGTGAGATCTAGGATTCACTTCTTCAGTCACAATATCATGTATTTCTATATAGCAGTGAATCAGTGGCTATACCGTCGTGTAAAGAGGCTATTTAATGCGGTTGAACCAAGGGCAGTGACGCTGTTTAGAAGCTATGAAAAGTGTTAAGTAGTAATGCGATGAGTGGATGGAAGCTCCCAGAGACTGTCACATGATAAACCTTTGCCAGATTCATGCATTCCACAGTGATGGTTTATAATATATTTGTGACAAACCTAACATAAAATCAATACTAAAGCGATATTATTGGTGTTAGTAGTACTCTAATGCATGCGTAAGGCGTGTTATACTATATTTGTTGTTTTTCCTTCCATTAAAGTTTGAATTTTTAAGCCTGAAATCATGTGCAATAAAAATATATTAAATTCTAAAATATTGTTTTCAATGCTCATACTGATTTTTATATGGTCTTCTGCAAGACTACTTTTGAACTCTCAATTATAGGTAATCATAATAATTTGACAAAATGCTTGGCATAAAATGTTGAGTTGCCCAACTTTTTTTGTCTTTTAAACTTATCGGTAAAAAGTTAAAACGCAGAAATAAAACTTATTGAATTATTTCAATTAATAAAAATTATTAATGTGTAAAAACAAATCCAATCGAAAAAACCTAAATTCTGGTAAATTTTAGAAGTTTTGTCAACTTTTTTTTAATGATAACACTAAACAAAAAAAATTGCAAAATGATTTAGACTTATTGGCGAGTAATTGGAAGTTTATAGTATTTATACACACAGTGGCTCAGGCATTCTTATGCCACAAGCCTGTCTGGAAGAGATGTCGAGTTATTTAGCGACTCCCTTAATTTGCAACAACTGGTTGAGTGTCCGACTCGTTTCCTGATATTATGGGGCACAACGCGCATCTTTGGTCTCTTAACTCACTCAGACAAATACTCTGTTCCGGTCACGGCTCCGTTGGGCAACTCAGATCATTGCTTGGTCTCCGGCCAATTTTACATCTCCTCTCTGAAAACCGCTAATGAAAATTCCACCAAAAGATTAATGTGGCATTATAAAAATGCTGATTGGGCTGGCCTTATCCCAGATGGACTGATCTGATTGCTTCTCCACGAAAGACTTTAATCATATCACCGAGAAAATTTTAAATAACCTATGGTTTGGAATGCATCGCTTTACTCCTCATACCTTCAAAAATGTGAAACCAAATAACACCAAGTGGTTCAATAATAACTGCTATACGGCCGTTAAAAATAAAAAGCAGCCTTGCAGGCATTCAAATTGTGTCCATCAGAGGATTTAAGACGTACATATCTATAGAGCTGCGCGAAATATATGCAAATCAGTGATTAGTCGGGTTAAGTTCAACTTCGACCAAAGCGTTAGACGGAAGGTATTTGGCTTCCGTCTCTGGTCAAAACCGGTATTTGGCTTCGGTCTCTGGTCAAAACCGTAAAGAACAATTTCACCAATTCTTCAATACCATCACTCATCCGTAATGTGAATGTTTGTACTAGCCCTTTAGACAAAGCCAACCTGCTTGCTGCTAATTCATACTTACCACCTTCATCCCAGCCTCTTCTCCACCGCAGTGCACCAGCAAAAAGTCGCTAAACTTTCGCACTCGAGAAGTTTTTAAGGTACTCTCTAAACTCGACGTGTCCAAAGCTACTGGACCTGATGGTTTTTCGCCACTGGTTTTCAAATGCTGCGTCTCTACTTTGGTTAAACCTCTGCGCAAACTTTTTCACTTGTCGTACTCGACAGGAGTGTTTCCGAATACATGGAAACTTGCTCATGTTCAAAAAAAAAAAGAGAGGCATGCGACCCCTGAACCTACAGACCAATTGCACTAACTTCTGTTCTTGCTAAAGTTTTTGAACCACTCATTAAATCTCAGTTAATGAAATATCTAGAAAATAACCATCCTATCAACGATTGTCGGAACGGTTTCCGTGCTGGCTGGTAAATCGGAGACTTACTAACTGCTTTAATGGAGCGTTAGAATCATTATCTCCATAATTTTGGCGAATCTGAAATCGTCGCTCTTGATATTTCAAAAGCTTTTGATAGAGTCAGGCATGCTGTAATTTTAGGCAAATTTCAAGCATTTGGTCTGCACATTCACTTCGTTAAATGGATAAAGTTTTATGTCAGGCCGTTCAATCCGTGTAATAATAGACAGAGTTACATCTGATCCCTACGAAATCAATGCCGGTGTACCTCAGTGTTCAGTTCTCACAACAACCTTATTTCTTCTTTTTATCAGTGATCTTTTATCTCTCCCTTGCAATCCCATTCATAGTTTCGCCGACGACAGCACCCTCGATTTCGCGTACTCTTTTGTTTCTGTACTCAATTTTCGCGGGAATTTTACAAAAATCAATCGATAACGCATGATTAGGTCATTAAACAACGACATTACTACGATCCTCGCTTGGGTATTAAGATAACCAGTAACCTGAGCTGGACCGACCATATATTTTCTGTCGCCCAAAATTGGGACGAAATATTTGGGTTTTCTACAGAGATGTAAGAAAAACTTCATCCCGTCTCACTTGACGCTGATCTACAAGTCCCACAATACAATTCCAATATTTGGGTAGGGGCCGGGCACACCGCATTGTCCGCGTTAGGCAAAGTACAACGTAAGGCTATTAAATCATCAGATTAGAATCATCAAAATCAAGGCAAAAATCGGTCGACACCTTACGAAGCTATGTGCTTCCTCTCCTTTCTCTCCTTCCACTCTCACCCTAAGCCGTCATGGTCAGCAATAAACGAATCATCCGAATCGGTCCACGCACTACGAAGTTATGCTTTCTTCCTCAACACCCCCACTCCAGCCTATAAATTGATGACATGGTACCAATGGGGAACATAGTCCATACTTTTTTAAATTGCTTTTGAAATTGCTTTGTTCGCACGAGCAGCATTCTTCGAGCCGTATATACACAGTCTGTCTCGAAGTAAACAGGACTTTCTCAATAGGGACGCTTCTGGTGGCGCCACCTATAGGCGTTCGAAAGGTATATCCTTTCCAGACTTCCAGTCTAAATTTCATGACATTTGGTTCACTGGAAGCGGAGTTATAGCGTCTCAAATGTTAGTATGTTTTTGTCATCGGTACAAAAATGTGCATCGAACAAAGAGCCAATAGTACGTTTTGTTTCAAACTCGGTAAAACGTTTACCGAAACGTTTCAATTGTTGCAATAAGTTTATGGTGATGATTGTATATCCCGTGGCAGAGTTCATGAGTGGTATACGCGCTTTAAAAACGGGCGTGAAGACATCAATGACGACCCCCATGTCGGCCAGCCGAAATTCGTGATTACGCCAGAGAGCATCGGAAAAGTGTGTGATTTTCTCAAAATTCAGCCAAAATCATCGTTGCATTTTATGGAAATGGAATTGGGAATGTCCAAAGATTCGATCCATCGCATTTTAACGATCAACCATTCCACATATTCGCCAGATCTGGCTCCGTGCGACTTTTATCTGTTCGGAAAACTTCATTTGCCAATGCGTTATGCTGACGTTTCGGCCATCCAAAAGGCGTGTACCAACATTCTCAGAGCAATGCCGGCCAACGACCTAAAACCTCATTTCAAATGCTATTAAGTCGTACAAATCAGGCTATCGAAACGGAAGGGGACTATTTTGAATAAAATAAACCAACTTTGCCGAAAAAAACTATTTTTGTTCTTATTATTAAAAAATCCTGTTTACTTTGAGACAGACTGTGCATAAAGACACTAAAATATGAAAAATAAAAAAGCTTTTAAAAACAAAGTTGAATCGACTTCATGAAAAGAAATTTTTAAATTTATATCTATTACGAAATTTTGAAGTCGGTGCAAATTAAACAAGCAAAACCACTACCCAACCACAATTAGAGGTAATATATAAAACTATCTGTAAGTTTCAGCTCACGGAATCATAAGGAAGGACGATTAAATACTTTTGTTGTAGTTGTTTGGTGTGTTTAATTTGCTCCGACTTCAAAATGTTGTAATAGATATAAGATTAAAAATTATTTTATGCTTTTTAGCGCTTTTCGTGAAGTCGGTTCAACTTTTTTTAAAAAACTATTTTATTACTACCACAGCTGCTCTCAATTAAGATTTTATTATAAAATAATATTATTATTAGGTATACAGTTCCACAAATCCAACAATATAGTAATAAAATAACTTTTGAACTTTTCAGTTTTCACGTATTTTCGGCAATAATTCCCAGTCTCTTACAGAAAATTAAAGAAAAATTGTTTTCAAATACTTACTTCTAGCTTGACCTATTTATAAAAATATTTATACATTTAGCCCCTTGTATTATTTTTTCACAACATATTAGTGATAAGTATTAGTAAATATAATGTACATCTATGCTAAATTTCAAGCTTGTATTTCAAACGATTTCAGTCTGTGACGGACTGACAGGCAGACCCAAGAGTGATATTATAATAATAATAATAATTTATTGCTTATAAGTGTACACCAGATTTACAATCTTTTGTGAGTACAAACTAGTAAGTCAGTGCAATATAAATTCCTGATAATAAAAAAAGAAAAAAAAGAAATGAGCTATTATAAACTAAGAACAGAAATTAAAAATAAATCGGCTACGTCAAATAGTTCAGAAAGAATTATAATAGAGTTGTTGAAAAATAGAAAATGACATCTGTTAAAATTTAGTTTAATTTTAATTTAATTTCAAATTTCAAAAGCTGCTTCCTAGACAGTAAAGAAATTAGAAACTAATTATATACAAGGTTATACAAAGTGAGTTCGAATTTGCGTTTTGAATGCATTGACGGTGCTGGCAGTTTGCAAAGTAACGGGTAAACTATTCCATAATCTGATAATCTGGACGAGGTAAGAACCTTCCATAACTGATTTATAAAAGCGTGGCATTACAAGGTTTCTGTTTCGATGAGATGTAGATAAGATTCCAAAGAGCATCCAAGTAATCGAAAACGAAAAGGGGAAACGTGATCAAATCTACGCAAACCAAATACAAGTCTAATACAGTCGTTGAATGCAACCTAATGGTTCTGTTTTTGAGGAAGGGAACCCTAAAAAGTAGCTTCTTATCACTTATTGGATTCCTCAAACATTTTATATTTTATATTTACAAACAGCGTTTCTTTTCAATAACAAAATATGACAGATGCCTGCTTACATGGTTCGCTTTATCTCGTCTTATAACAAATGCTTGTTAGTTAGGTCGAACAGTTCGCCGGTATTATTGGAAAGCGCGTTATATCTGATACACTAGGGACGAAATTCAGAATTTCAAACTCACTTTCCTTAACCCAAAGCCTAAATTTGAAATATTTCTTTAACAAGTGTCGTAGGAAATTTATTAGCATGTTGTCTTTAGCTGATCACCAGTGCACACTAAATGACACTGAAAAAGTTTCTCCACATCTAGTGCTTACTAAAAGAGTTGTCAAATCAACTAACCCTGAAGCACTTGTTCACACTGAAAATTTCTCTGTGCTATTCAGTGCTATGTATTTTGAATTGCCAGTTGAATTGGAATTTGATTGTCACGTCTCATATTTGACACTGAAAAGCACTACGTTCCACTGTTTTAGTGCAGTGTTACCCCAAACAACTAACGATTTTAAACAATGCACTTTTTAGCACTGAAAATAAAGGAACAGATGTTTCCATTTTGCGAATCATTTTCTCCACCTCGCAGGAAATTGAATTATAAGAAATCTATTCCTAGAGTAAGTTGAAATGTAGATCAAAGGGTTGTCCCCCTGAGCTTAGGCTGCATTATAAAAAAAAATAAAGATTTGTTCCACGCTATTTAATTTAGTCATGAACGCTCACGGGGGACCATGTAAACAGGCAGTTAGTTAATGTATGTAATTATTAGCATTTGTTTCCTTATGAAATATTCCATAATATGTGTAAAGACTCCAAATTGTAGTATATTATATAAACAGAGGTAAACGGAGATTTTTTGTTCTTCAATACATGTGCTTCAGTAAAGATATACTCTAAAGCTATATAGAAAGAATAGCAGATATAAATGAATATACATATACAAGTCTTGATTTAGGTTGTTATGAAGAAAACAAAAGAAATACAAAACAATACAAAAAAATACTATGCTAGCCTAGCAAATAAATTATTATTTGACATGGATTTGTTACACCTGCTGGTATTAGAAACATGCGTGCTTTTTCAAATGAAGCCTCTAAAATAAGATACTACTCATATAACTGTAATAAATGACCATACCTATGTAATAATTATTTCGAGATTGTTTTGCTGAGGTGGAGTATTGAGAGTATGTTGCGTTAGTCGAATTTTGTGATGGATTGTTTGCGAATGATGAGAACAGGAAGCGCAAGACACCTTTTTTTCTAACAGGAACTGAAATAATTATTTTTAACGTAATTTTCCATTTCTTACAGATCACATATTTAATTTAGACAGCTTGTTAGTAATACAGTTTAATAAGCTCAAATTAGTTAGTTTTGAAAAAGCATGCATGGAACGCAGGAATATACTTTGACGGTCATTTACATTATTAGTCAATTTACCTCTTGTTTTTGCCTGGCCTTCTTTAGCGGGATCTACCATCGTTTTTATATGAAGCAAAAAATTTCTGGCACGGGTTTTAAATAGCTTCGGACTTGTCAATGTCACCAGGCCACCCTGGTCGCACAAATCCATGCATGAAGACAGTTCAATTGGTCCGACAAGAATTTCTGCATTGTGCGCTTGTAAGTACTCTTCACTAAGGACAGGATTGTCATGAGCACCTGAAATAAAATATTATAAATTAAATAAAGTAGAAAGGTTTATTTAAACTACTATTCCTGAAAAATTAGAATATTAATATAGGAGATTTTAGATTGGATAATTTGATGTAAAATACATAAAAAATATTATAAGTTATTTATATTACGAAGTAAAAGCATTGTGTTATTAATAAAAGATGCATTTTTACTAAATGCTGCTGCGAGACCAGCAGTTACGTAGCGCATTCTGTCGGCCCAAAAACCATCACTGCTGTGAACCAAAGTGTAACCGAAGAGCAAGAAATGTCGAGTTTGGGCTTTATCCTTCCATCACATGAAAAGTTTTGCGTCGGTATCTTTGTTTACATGGGTACAGGCTGGAAGTGTTTCAATAAATTTATCTATAAAGCCTAGGGAGTCCGTTTATTTTTATTGTCTATCCTTCATTTAACACACGTCTACCTTTAATGCGTTTTACGGGTCTTTACTTAGAGCATTTAGCTGCTTTATGTCTTGTGCAAATTGAGGTTATACGGAACAATGCAAAAATTCTATTTAGATTTTTGCAACATTCGTGGCTTGAAGAGTAACAATTTCTTGGTTTACTTCTAGTTACCTTAAAGAAAGTCGACCTTTTGCACTAAATGAAAGTAAGGTTATTTCTGATTTTGATATTAATGAGTATCGCATTCATAGTTATTACTTATTACCACTCTCACCACCACTTAAAAGTCGTCAGTGGAGTAAGTGATAACGTGTCGGCCTACCAATCCGGAGGTTCCAAGTTCGAATCCCATGGACAGCGACCCATGGTTGTTTTCTGCTGACAACAGATGTCGATAAAAAGGACATGGGGGGGGGGGGGGGGGGGGGGAGGAAATTTCAATGATTCAGAAACCACTTTAAATTGAAGGCCCACTAGCAATCGGTGTCTCGAATCGGGTGAAGTTCTTCTCCATCCCCATGCCCTACAAGGGGAACTAGAGGAAAAGAAAGTCACTTTCACATCTCCCTCAATTCACTTTAAACATGCAGGATATAATTATTTCTAGATTAGATTTAAACTCCATGAGAACTTCATGCATTTCTACAATTTTTCGGAGCTCGAATATATCTCACACTGATACTATGTTTCTTTATCGGAAATCGTTTTTGCTGGCTTTTCAACTCCCACAATACAATGATTCAGGCAAATTCATCTGGAAACATGTCGAGTTTTTTGGCGAGTCGTTTAATTTGCAATAACTGGTTCAGGAAAGATATTTAGATTAGACGGAAGATATTTCCAACTGAAAAGAATATTAAGCGCTTCTTATCTTTCCTCAAAACTGCAAAGAACAATTTAACTAGTTTTTGAATACAACCACTCATAATTAATGAGACATTTTTACTAGTTCATTTGACAAGGCCAACTTGCTAATTCCCACTTTGACTTCTAAAAGGGAGAAACAGATGATGCGATTTAACAGAGAGCGTATTTTTGAGATCGACAATTCCAGGTTACAGCAGCACTCCAGGGAATGCGAAGCAATTCACATTCGACTAAACACCCTTAAAAGGCAAACATTTCTTAGCGAGGGCTAACCTCAGATGGAGCGCTTCCTCTACCTGTGCCATTTTGAAAGTGACTTGGCGGAGATTCAACAAGAATAGAACATCGAAGCTGCTTAGTAGATTTCGTGAACTCATGTCAAAAATAGTCGCCGTCTGCACGGGCCACTGCCTGATAGACATGCATGCAGCCAGACCGGGACTTCCCCACAACACTCAATGCCGCTACTGCGGCATCCCCAGTGAAAGATGCCCAGTCTTGACGTGCATCAGAAAGAAGTCACTGGCAGTATACTTCTTTGAAAACCTACAAGCAATCTCAGGAGTAAAGATTGGGTGCGTGTGATTTGCCGTGTATAACGTCAAGGTATTACAAGTTGTAGTGACAAAATTGTGCATTTAGCACTAGTTGAAGGGCTGGTCTCGCTGACCGGCTCTCGCCACTGAAACCAACGATACCAACCAAGCTTCCACTATTCTCATTATAAACAGTTTCTTACCATAGAATATGTATGAAAAAAAATGTTTGTACATAATAATCCCGTCCGTTCACCGTTTCTCAACTCTTGCCACGTGGAGGTGGATTTTTTAAAATCCAGTAATACAATTTAATATATGTTTTGTAATCTTTTAAAGTTTATATATATTTTTTGTAATTTTTTAAACTATATATTTTTTTTCTGAAACGTTTGCTTTTTCCATACTATTGGTAGTTTTCAAGGATTACTGTTGGAATAGGTTTTACAATAATCTGATTGGATATTTCTCCGAGAAAGAATTCTTTTTGAAATTGAGGAATTTCTATATTAGATAATTCCCCTCTATGAGTTGACATAGCTGCCAGGCGACCTGGAACTGAACCTTTAGACTTTCGGTCTTTTGCCGTAAAAGTTGGCCAAATATCTTCTTTTTAGCTCTGCGACGTTCTTAGGTTTTTTCAGATACCTTCTCTTTTAGCTATGCCCAAGCATTTTCTGTGGGCGACAGGTCCGGACTTTTAGGTCACCAATCTAAAACGTTTATTTTTTGCTCCTTTAAATATTGCGAGACAATTTTTCCTTGCGTATAGGCGCATTGTCCTGTTACAGTATAAAGTCCATAATATATTAGGCCAATAAGATTCAGGTTTTAATATATATTCGGTGTAGAATGTCATTCTCTTTTGAATATTTTTCTTCGATAAAAAAAATATTTTTCGCGCGACACGGCCATGTAGACTATTTTCATACAACCTTCTTCGTACCTTTGATTTAGATGGAGCATCCTTTTCTTCAGAACTAAGTAGAAATCGTATTTTTGGTGCAGATAAAGATTTGATAAAGACAGTGCTGTACATCTAGTATCAACTCTTTCAGTTGTTTTTCTAGGTCGGCCTGGAGCGACTCGTCCTTCCTCTTTGAAACTTTTGATAACTTTCGCAAAAAATTTCGCAATATTCCTAGCAGATTTGTATTCTTGGTGCATTCTTATAATTATATGTCACTCTTGAAAAGTTAACTGCAAAAAGTTACCTCCATCTTAAATAAATTTTTCTTAAACGCATAACAAACTATGCGTCAATAATTTCTTTCGTATTTCTTTTTTGCCCTGGAAATTGTTAGAAGTTCAACGATTTTTTTCGTCGTATTTATAACATGCACAAGCTCACAATGAAATGAAAATAATATGAATTTTTTCAATACTTTCAGTAGTTATAAAATAAGGATCAAATTTGTATGTGTCAACTTAATTATGGTACCATCTGTACATACATTATTACGGTACATGATCACAATACCGTATACACTTCTCTTACACTAGGCAAACACAATTTAATTTAAAACCTATTGATAGATTCCATGTACATCAGAGCTAATCTACTAATCTAACGGTTACAAGAAAATCTTTACAAGGCACCTCAAAGTGAATTTCATAATAAATAGGGTTTATTATTATAGCACGTTGCAAAAATATTGAATTGGTATTTTATTCTTGAAAAAACTACTGAAATCGTTTGCCATATATTCTTACCTTCACTTCCTGATAAGGGGAATTGAACGTTTTCGTCCACAGGTGCTTCTGTCTCATCCATGTTTGCAGTGCTTGGTGCCTTCATTCTGTATCCAAATCCACTGGTGTTCTGCTTCAGCAATGTCACTTGTATTGCAGGAGGGTTAGGGCATTGTTGATAAAGAGAAAACTTTAAGTCAATATGTCCAAGGGAAGCTGGTTTTGATAGAGTTAATTCAATAACATGTTCATCCCATGTGGTTCTGTTGACAACCAGTAAAAAATATAGTTATCGCACTTATTTTAACAACTGTAATACTTACGCATCATTATGAAGTCTCCAAGTTTTAGTATAATGGGTGTCATCGCCAGGACGTAAATGTTGTGGATGACGTCTCTGCTTCTGAGCCTGTACTAGCTCATTCCAACAACTCGGGACTTCTGCTGTGTATGGTGTAAGCATTTCATCAAATAAAGTAAGGGAATATAATGCTTTTAGATCGGTTAGTGTTAATTCACTTTTGTGAGCTAACAAAGCAAAAGCAGGGGAAGCACTTGAGTTTTCACCCATCACAGATGTTTGTATTTGCTCCTGTTGCCTTTTGTTCAATTTAGATGTGGCGCCATCGATTTCAGTTATGTCAATATCGCAAGCTGTAGCAGATGCATCCGATAAAAAGTTTGTATTTTCATCATCAGCCGCCTCATCTCCTGAATCGCTATCTGTGTCGTGTAGAGAATAGAACACCAAGGACCCTTTTTCTGTGCATCCACATAGACGTTCCAGACTTTTACAATATATAACAGATATGAATCGCTCACTTTTTGGAGTTACTTTTGCAACAGTATGAAAATTATTAAGCAAAATAAATTCTAACGAACCGTCTTCGCAAACAATGCTAAACGCACCATATTCAGTATCAGAGCCTTCGATTTTTCGAATACAAGATTCAGTTGCAGGTAAAACACATATTTCTCGTGGCGTCTTATCATATGTGAATGTCCTTGAACACACTGGTGTATCATTTATATAACCATTTTTATCAACCGAAAAGAGTAATAGCTTTGAATTAATTTCATTGCTACTAGTACTCGGATCATTCTCTTCAGGATCCTGATTAACAGAAATTTTGCCCAATTTTACAAGCAAATTAGAGCAATGGTTTGTAGGAATGATTTCAGTGATTACCAGATCATTGGAACTAGAAGACACCGGAATCAAACAAAATGGCAAACAAGACACATCTTCTGATTTTTCGTGTGGTGCAAGCCTAGTTTGTGTTGATTTTATTTGTGTTAGGGTTTGAAGAAGTTTCTCTGTATTTTGCTTAAGTTCACTTTCAATTTTAGTGATATCGTCGTCAAGGGTAGGAAAGTTGGTCGTGTACGAATCAGATTTTTTTGATTCATTGAATTTCCACGGACAAAAGTCCGACATTTGTAAAACGTCATTGGTCAAGTTTTCGTCAGGAGTTGCTTTACTTAAGTTAATACTTTTCTGATCATCAATATTTTCAGCTGGATTAGACTTTGAATCGGTTATAATTTGATCGGGATTTATTTCTTCTTCCTCAACTTCTACAATATCTAGAACAACCATATAAAGGTGAGTTCGTTTTGCAGGTTTTGCGGAAAATGCAACTACAATCTTAGATCCAAGAACGCAATTTTTCACATTAATAGACTTAAGCTTATGGTTATCTCCTCGTAGACACTCTCCGGAGCGGTCTGGTAAAGTACAGATGGCAGTTACTTCCATAGAAGCGAAAAACTGATCTGATGAATCTGGGAAATATTCCTTTAATTGATCTCTTATCTTGAATGAATGCAACTTTTTCAACTGCCGCTCTATGCTCCAAACACTAACTTCTCCAGACTTGTCGCTTGTGCACAGAACGTGGCAATTTTCACTATTCGATATAACATTAAATCCACTTGTTGATGTAGCTGGATTAGTAGCATATGTGACAGATAAAGGAACATTTTGCGTATACTCGCCCTTAACGAATGGACAACTAGGAGAGTGTCGCTCATGTTCACTCCAAGGCTCATCCGTTTTTTCCCAGCAAACTAAGCAAACACTACAAGTAAAACACATTGCGCGATCCTCTCCTGTCACACTGGGTTGATGGTAAAATCCCGCTTGAGCCATCTGATCTGGTAGTGCCCATTTGTAGTCCATGTGAGGCCACTTTTCAAAAGTTTGCCTGCGCGCTGCTTCCGAATACATAAGAAATCTTTGTAAGTTACCTGAATTGCATGTTTCTAGAACTCTGGAACTGGCAAGCAAATCGGTAAGTCGTTCGTTTATGGCAGAGGCTATAGCTAGAGCTGGGATGTGACGATCTAATCGTTTCAAATTGCACACAACATTATTAGCAACAAGCTTTAAACTTGAATAAGGTAGTTCCAAGCAAATTGTATTCCACTATAATATAAACATATATTCAACTTTTATTTAGTTTGAACTATTACTTACCCTTTGCGCCTTTATCCACTTTTTGGTGTTCGCTTGAGATTCCTTAATTTTCTCAAGCAATTCATTGCTTACATCTGACGGGCACTCTACACCGTGTTCTTCCAAATTTTGGAGACTCTGCTGAAACAATATTGCTTCCGACAGTAAAAGTTCTACCCGAACCAAGTCGTCATTTTGTAAAACTGGTTTTTGCAGTATTGTGTCTAATAAAAGGACCCCATTGTAGTCTCCTCGTAGACCAATATTTTTTCCGTCCCAAAATAAGATTTTCTCTTGTAAAGGCATGTACCTTCCCTGAATATCTCCATTGGCATCTATAAATGATTAATAACATGACAATGCAAGAATTCTAAATCGCAATTTATGTATTTCATTGTTTGATCATTTAGACTGAATTTGGTTCCTGCCCCTGTCTGAACATATGTACATTTTATAGGGCATATGAACAAATCATCATAAAACAATTCATAACAATTAAACAACAACGAAATTAAAGAAAAGTTAAACAATTTCGCAATGTTAATACTCGTATTTCATTTTTCTTGGAAATTTACCTGATAATGTGCACGATTGTAAAATGACACCCGAGTTGACATCGAGCACCGTCACTTCATTTTTCCGGTTAAACACAAGTATTACATTTAAACTTGGATGATAGATTATACCTCTAGCATCTGTGGAAACTTTTAACCACCCATCTTCTGTCAAAATACGTGGGTCATCAGCCATTTTCAACAAAATCTTATCGGCCGCTGTTGTTTAACACCATATCCGCCATCAGTAGTTAATGGTTAATTTGACAATGATAATATAGTCTACTCCTTTATACATGGAAAAGGAAAAGAGAAAGCTTTAATTTATAGACAGTAGCGTAGCAAATGGGGGAGATGTAAACATAAGTTTTATATTTCATGATTCTCAACCTGACTGTCATAATGTCAAAGTGTATGCCTAGATTCGAAGTCAATTATTGGTTGGATGTTAAGACCAGTTCAGATATGATACATATTTTCTTTTAGATTCCATTTCGACAAGATTTACTTTAAATTTTATATTTTTTAGGAACATATCAAATTTTTAATTAGACGTGATGATTTAGGGATGTTAATAAGAACTCTTAGGAACCTTTTAAATCCTCAAAGATGACCATTCGCCTTTACGGATAAAAAGATATGTAAGAACATTTTTTAGTTTACTTTAAAATGAATTCTTGGTCCACTTTATCGATTGCAGTTTTACGAAAAGTGTCGAAAGTAAGTTGAATTTTGTATACCGATGTCATAGAACATATAGGTTTATACAATGCCGATGTCATCGTTTAAAGAGTATACTCTTTAAACGATGCCGATGTTCTAGGCCTATGCATATTAGTTTACGGCGAAGTTTCAGATCAACTTCAAGTGGAATATAAGAAGTTGAATTCACTTACAAATGTCTTGAAATTGAAGCCCTCTCTAGTTCCTGTAACCCCTACTGACAAGATTGCAATGATTGCAATTAGATCAACAATTTAAAGTGGATTCCGAACCACCGACATTTTTCTAAAGAAGGTATATAGAGAAAGTACTGCCAATTCGATATACCAAATTAAGAAAACAAAAACTTCTTCCCTCCCATATGGTCACTATTTCCGCTATTTTTCGTGCCCTTTCGCGCACCATGTACATTTACAAATTTGCTGTCAAATGACAAATGGCGCAAAAGTTTATTTTCCTCTCGGTAAAGTGCGCGCGCGAATTACATTGAAAAGACTGAATCGATTACATCGAAGAATTATCGTGCAATAAGTGTAAGTTAATTAATTTTAATGTTAAACATTAAATTTAGAACCGTCATAGTGACATTTACCATGTAATTAGTTGAGTTTTTCGTGCTTTCGCGTAAATGTTGTACCACAGCACTGCGCCATACTTAATTTAAGGGTAGAGCAGCCAACTTTAAAAAAAACCGGATGAGGGAAGATTCTTCGTGCAGTTTAACGAACCTGGGCCATATTGGCGGTACTTTCTCTATATACCTTCTTTAGTAATTAGTTGAGTTTTTCGTGCTTTCGCGTAAATGTTGTACCACAGCACTGCGCCATACTTAATTTAAGGGCAGAGCAGCCAACTTTAAAAAAACCGGATGAGGGAAGATTCTTCGTGCAGTTTAACGAACCTGGGTCATATTGGCGGTACTTAAGAACAGAAATTGTCGACAGGTGAGTTAAGAGCATCCATTGAAGAGCAGAAATTGTCGACGGCCGAGTTGAGGTCATCAATAGTAGCGGAACTTAAAGTCTCGATGAAGTGAAAGCTGAAATGGAAATTTCTATGCAAAAATAGTTTGAAGATCTTGAGTCAACTGTAGAGAAGAAACTGGAGGCCATAGAAACCTCTATCAAAGTCAATCTCAAAAGCCAAGTGGAAAAGAAAATGGGAGAGTTAAAGAGTCAGATATAGAAAAGAGATTGGAAGAAGTTTAAATTTCTGGACATATGAATATTAAACAAGGCGATATAGAAGCAATAAGGAATGAGCTGAACAGCGTCAAGAAAAAGCAATCAGGAGTTTTATCTACCGACGTAACCATAAATAAGACTTTATCCTCCAACCTTTGACGGCCAAACGCCCTGGAAACCATACAGACTTCAGTTCGAGACAGCAGCGGCAGTGAACTTTTGGACTGATGAGAAAAAGCTACAGCTTTAAATTTGGAATTTTGGCACTTAGAGGAGCAGCCGCTGAACTGTTATACACTATACCGGTAGAGCTAAGGTACGATTATTCATCTTTAATACAAGCCTTAGAATTACGATACGGCAATCAGCACATGCAAGAGGTCTACCGTTTACAGTTTACGGAGTCGAACACAGAAGCATGGAGAGACGTTGCAGCAGTAATGCGCAAACATAAAGGCTGACAGATTTGGCTTATCCTACGTTTAGCCAAGATTATGCCAACGAGGTCGCCAAAGAGGTATTTATTATTTCACTTGCTAATCGTGACCTGCAGCAAGCTGTACGACTGGCTGGAAGAAACACCAACGCTGAGGTTTTGGCTTACGCTCTGGCATATGAAGAAGCAAACCAAGCCTCCAGAAGACTTATTTACCAAACAGAAGAAACCGAAATAAAAGGTATTTGTTACCAGATCAACCGTGGTCGTCCTAGGTGCTGAACATGCGGCCAGAAGGGTCATCTCTGACGAGATTGCTGGAAGCAAAGGAGATCAACCCTTCCGAGGAAGACAAGTTGTGCAAAGTGCAGCAAAAGAGAACGGGAAGAATTTGGATTAAAGAGAGGTACAGACTGAGACAACAAAGCTACAGTTTCCAGAAGCAAGTATAGATGCTAGTTCTGCGATGAAGAAGGTCATCTGCAAAGTGATTGCAAAAGGAAGACTACTTTTTAGAGGAGTACTGTCCAACAGAAGGTGTCCGAAGCGATGGAAGTGTTTTGAGAGACCGTCGATGGCGAAGGACTACTGAAGAGCAAGGAATGAAGAAAAAAATATTGCAGAAGATTGAACACGTACGAAGACTAACTGTCTTGCCGACATCGAGCCAAAGAAAGGTGGAACTGTAGACTATTGGTCAAGAATTGCAGTATTTCGAGGACGCACTGGAAAATTCACTAGAGGACAATCCTGAAACCACTAAGGAGCTAGAAGATCGGCTTTCGTGGTGCTACAGGGATCTTAAGCTGCATAACAGCTAGATGATAAATGTGTAAATATGCGGGCTAAGCGTGAAGAGAGGGCTAACAAGAAGAAATTTGAGATAAGTGACCTTAAATGTTTTTTCAAAGAAGAAAAATCTGATGAACAACTAGAGAAGAACACACAATGTACAGCAAGATGTGCGCTGTCGTTGTTGAGAGCTTGTATATGCTAACATTTCAAAAGCTCTTCAAGCTCCATATTTAGGCTTCCTCAAAGGAAGATCTACAACCACCAACCAAAACACTATGTGCCCTGGAAAACGGTAAAGATGTTGATGTTTTTTAGATGAAACGAGCTTTTTCGAATTCACCGATTTTATTTATTATAATTCTATAAAAACACTTAACTCTTAACTACGTAGGTATACTAACTATAAACTTGCTAATAATACAAAATTCAAAAGTAAAATTTTGGCGGTGATTTGTCCATGTGCCCTGATGTAGCTGTCCATTTATGCTGATGACATGAAAATAATTAAACATATCTCCTCCACAACCGACTCTCTTCACCTGCAAAAAGATCTCGATTCTTTCACCACATGGTGCATGAAAAACTTTCTTGAACTCAATGTCTCCAAATGCCAGTCCATCTATTATTCCCGCAAGCGTCTTACACCCACCCCGAGAGTTTACATGCTAACCGACGTACCAGTCCCTATCGTTACCTCTTTGTGTGACCTCGGAGTAACCTGTGATAGTTCCCACATTGACAGCATAATTAACAGAGCTAACTCCGCGCTAGGGTTTGTGAAGCGCTCGTCCGGAGAGTTCTCCAATCCTTATGTTTTCAAATCTCTCTATATCACCTTCGTTAGACCTCTCCTTGAATATGCCAGCCAGGTATGGTCACCTACACAAACAACTTACATTAATAGGATTGAATCTGTCCAGCGCAGGTTCATTCGCTTCGTTCTACGTGATCTTCCGTGGGTAGACAGATTCAACCTTCCACCTTATGAAAACCGTCTGAAACTGATAGACTTACAACCTTTAAGTAAACGTCGTGATGTTTCCGACATTCTCTTCATTCATCAGCTACTAAGTGGTGCCATAGACTGCCCTTCAATCCTGCAATCTTTACCCATCTATACCAATCCCCGCAACCTTAGGTCCACTCCCCTTTTCCGACTCGACCGCTATCGCACAAACTACGGTCAAAGTGAGCCAATTACCAGGATGCTACGTAAAGTCAACGACCTTTCCTCCTTTGACTTCCATCTGAGTAAATCATCCCTTCACAAAGCCTTATATCTTGATCCCGCCCATCTTGATCGCCTTTATTTATTTATTTATTTATTTATAAAAAGAAGATTTGCCAAAGCTGGCTACTACAAATGTGATACATACATATAAAAACTTATACCTAAGATAAAAATAATAATCAAAGTTCAATGGTTTGCTTAAGTTGGGCTTTGAGCTAATTCTTCTTCCTTCCAGCCCATATGTACTTTAATTAGAGCTCATATTGTAGCTTTTACTATTTATTTATCATGCCATCATTTATTATAGCTTGTAGTATTAGTATTATGTTATAGCTTGTAATTGTAGCATGTATTATTATGTAATAGCTTGTATTAAGCTTAAATAAATAATACATCTCCACAAACTGAGTTTTATTGAAACGAGTTTCGTTGTGCTCTCGGATCCGCAATATTTTTTCGTACCTACATACAAAGAGGTGTACCTATACATTCAATTTACAGTTGGTGAATTATCTATTACAAAGTAAGTAAAGACAAAAATGTAAAAAATAATTTCATATAAAAAAAAGTATTTTAAGAAAAAGCTTTTATTTAAAATATACCAAAAATTTTCCTTTTTTTTTGTATTGGTGCGAGAGGTGAAATCTTCCAAAGACAGCAGGAAATTTCTCTAGGGATTTGAGGAATCAGACCACTTTATTCGGGTCCTTTTTCGTCCGTACCCCTTACTTACTTCCCTTACCACGGCTCCCCTGGCCAACGCAGCTTGCATTTACTTACATGTTAAGTGTTCGTGAAAACCACGTTGTAAAAGCGATACCTGTATCAACTTAAGCTGCTTAAGCATTGGACATTGAATTCAATAATTCATACAGAGTTTACGTTACGGAACTTACCTCGAAGTACATTAGAAGAATTGATTGCGCAAAGTTATGAAAAATCATTAATTGCGCTACGATCATCAGTGAATCATTGTGTATACTAATGTAAATAAAAAATATAATGCAACATGTTACAGTTCATTAATCGAATTACATATTTAACTAAAATTTATTCATTAGCTAAATTAATTTATCTCTTCAGTTCCGTTTATTTCACTTTAAAAAATGCAATCTTTCGTCTTATCATGGTAATTAAAACGTACGTTCTCGTACTACTTTAAGTATTAACGAATCTTGGACAATGTGGATACTTGTCAAATAAGTTAGGTGTATAATTGGATTAAAAGAATCAACATTTTTATTGGTTAGATTCTGTGACAAAATTGTTTGGAACGAGAGCTGGGGCTCGAATGTCGAAAGCATTGTTAAACTGGTTTGCTAAGCTATATATAAGCGGAGATTGTTTTCTGTGTGAAACTTTTTAATCACCGCTGTCTATTTGAACATTTATAAAACATTGTCAGTTCTTTATTGGATATTGCTCTAGAGATTGATGCGTGGGTTACATCAATAAAAACAGCAAACTTTTTATCAGTCGTAGTCGGGAAGTCCATGTCCGTGGTAGTTTGTCTTTGATTAGGAAAAGCATATAGGACTCAGTGTTTAACTTTCGTTTTATACTTTGTGTTCTAGCTAAAAAATTTATATACGTATTACTTAAAATTTAATGATTAAAATATTTTTGGTGTACTTATAAATCAACGTACAATGGAACTCACGGAGGTCGCTGCTACAATTCCAGTAAGTCTTCCATATTAAATAAAATTAATTTGTGGAATGTGTATGTAAATGTAAATACAAATTGTGGCTTCTTACCGGGATTTGTTACACTATAAAAGAATTAACTTATCTAACTGACTCTAAAGAGGCATTATGGCCACATTCGTAGTTTGTCAGTATCACTTGATTGTGTATAAGGGATTGAGAGTAATAGTAAACAATTAAAGTTAAAGTAATTCTGTAAAGTGCATTTAAATGATCTTAATCTTAATGCTATTTGTATATACTATATTATTGCTATTGTATAAGCTATGAGCTTGGTATTTTAACAATATAATGAAGCGAACAAAATGCCGATTTGGTTTAATATTACAAAAAATGTGAATGGATCAACAATAGCGTGATTCAACAAAACACCATATCGCTTTACACAGATGGCTGAAAATGAGAGCGTTGCTCTGGCTTTGGAGTATCCCGCGAGGATCAAAACCTGGAGTTAAAGGGCGGGGTAAAAAACCCCTATTCGGTTCTTCAATGTGAAATCGCAGCGATAGAGATAGGAGCTAAGCAGCTAATAGAACAAAGAGTAAGATCCTCTAGGTTTGCAATATGTACAAAAAGCCAGGCGTTCATTAAATCTTTAACAAACGCTGCGGTAAAATCTCAAACGATAGAGGGATGTAAGCAGGCCCTCAAGGAGTTAGGGAGGCAAAACGATGTCACTCTAATATATGTTCCGGGGCGCTGCGGTATCCCAGGAAACTAAAAGGCGAATAAGCCGGTGCAGAGGGGCGCTAATGAAGACACTTCAATAATACACAACCTGGAAAGAGTAACGAGGAGGCACAAAGAAAATTTGGAGGGATCGGACATCGCCAGACATACCAAAGCATTTTGGGGAATTCTCAATGCACATGAATCTGAAAAGATTATCAAGCTTAACAAGACCAAACTGAAACTTCTTGTATGCCTCGTGAGAGGACATGCAAGACTATAGGCTCATGCCATAAAAACTGGAGTTGCGAACTTCAGTCTGTGCAGGGGATTCGGGGAAGAAGACGAGACCGTCTTACACGTTTTCCGAAACACTTTATATAACTCCGAAAAACCTCGGTAATTCTATTCTTAATCTATTGCTGCTACAAAATACTCATAGGTGATGTTAGTAGTTACTTTGATCAAATCAATGCCTGAGCTTTTAGCGAGCTATTCTTGGTCTTAATTACGACCCTTACAAATTTTCTCTCTTCTACATCCATATGTGACCTTCTATAGTAAAAAAGATTTGGAAGATTAAAAAATATTGTTTAGATTTTAATATATTATTATTATGCATACATTAAGATTCTAACTTTACGGTAGAAAAAAACAAATATACGTAGTATAATATATATAAATCTAACATGCAAGCCTCACAGTTACAAGTAAACTAGAATACTATCGATGATGTCTAATCGTAAAAATATTGGCTCATAAATAATACAGGGTAAGGAATACTGCAGCTTTTTAAATTCCGTCAAATATTTAGAAATGGTTTTTCCATTACTGTTTGGTACTCCGAGACCCTGTTTTACTTTTAAAGATTTAGCTCCTTTAGTTATGTGGCAGGCAAGGAAATCAGAGTACAAGTACAGTTTGTTTACACCACGAAACATCACAATAGCAGTAGTGTAAACAGACTGCACTTGTACTGTCATTCCTATAGTAAACGACAGGAATTAATTGAAATATTCTACTTTCTTACTAAAAAAACCGTAAACTATATATTCACTCAACTAGTTTTTCGGTTATGAACTTGCGACATCTATCTTTTCAATTACGCACACAATGAAAACGTGAAATCTTTCCTAATGTTTCTTTAATTTTTAAGGATAGATTTGGAGAAGAGAAACCGAACGGTCAAGGAATAATGCGACATCACTCCGTTTTAGAAAACAAACGTCACGGAGAGATATGGAGTGATTCCGCATGATGCGGAAAAATAAACCGCATGCGGACTTTACCGCCAAGCGTCTCGTCACCATTCCATTTTTTGTACTACAAATTAACAAATCCTAACACTCAAATAAAACTTCAGACTCTTCAGTGGCGGAACTACGGGGGGGGGGTGGGGGGGGGGTGGCTCGGGTTTAAATGAAGACCGTAAAAAATTTCCTTTTTCTTTAAGAATGTTCGGAAAAGATTTTGGTGAAAGTATTTTATTCCTAATATTGAACGTATACATTTTTCATCAATAGCAACATTTGAACTTCTCTCCAGTTCAATCTTATTTTTCCTTAAGAAAACAAACAGTTTCTCGATCGCAAATGGTAGAATTTTTCGGTTTTCATAATCACAAAAAAAACCTTAGGGATACTTTAAGTGAAGAAAACAATTTGATTTTTCTACAAAAACTTTACTTTTTCGTTTTTAGATGAACAACGCGTTTCGACCTCTTAAGTCATCATCAGGCTGTAGCCTGTTGTTTTCTTCACTTTAAGTATCCCTAGCTTATTTTTTCAAAAATCTCACCAGATCTCTTTTTGGTATTGGCCGTGTACCAAATTTCATCTTAATAGGTTTATAAAATGAGATAATGTGAGGGCAGACGGACGGACAGACAAAATCTATAAAGATTCTTTTTGCTACGGAACCCTAAAACATAAACTACATCTACGTAAGCCCACTGATAAACTTCTTTCGTCTTTGTCAATTAATAAATTTAAATGAAGCAGGTGAAAAGAGTAATGCAAAATATGAAGCTCCAAAATTCACAATGGTAACTAATGGTTTATGGTACTTAACACACAGAAATTTTAAGAAAGAGGGAAAAAAATACCTAAATGCGCGCATGACATAGGTACACACATAATGTCTTAATAATAAGTTTCGATGAAGAAGTCCATTATTTATGAAGTTATTTTATACTTATTTTGCGCTATCAGTTAAGCATTCCTTGCAAACAAATAAGAACTGCGCGCTTATACAACCAAAAACTAAGGGAACAAAACGACCACAAAATAGAATGTTCGTATTATTGAAAACTGCTTTACTTTGATCACCCTGTCAGATTAAAGAATAAATTGATTGAATTTAATTGGTTCAATTCTAATATAGAATCAATGAATGTCTTATTAAAAGTGAAAAATGTACACTTTACATTCATTCATTCTAAAAGAAGAGAAATTGTGAAGACTTGCTGTTGCTTGCAAACAATGGCATTACATTGAATACCTTATTTCTCCAAAGATAAATAAACCGGATACAAATTCACGTAGTGTTCCGCAGATAGATACAATATTAGCAGCTTAATTATTTGAGCTTTATTTATTTTATCCCACGGCAATCTTCAATAGAAAAGTTTAATAACAATTTGTTCAGACGAGTACAATATATCTACGATGTTACAAACCTAAGAGTTGGAATGTAAATTATTCTAATTTGCTCGAATGTTGAAGTAAGCGGTTCACAGCTATTGATTAATTGCAATTATAATCTTAATTATTTAAATCAAAACAGGAAAGTATACAGATACTGATCGAAAAGTTCTGCATAATCAAACAATGCATAAATTAAAATATATCTTCCATGTAATAATTACACTAAAAATTGTCTTCAAGCTTGTTAAAATTCAATCACCATGTGATTATAAAAATAAAATTATTTGAAGTGATATTACCGCCAATTGTTGAGATAATAAGGTGAATTCATTAAATTTGTTTAACTTTTTTTTAATGATTCAGTTGCGATGTTCTTTGTCAGTCTATTTGGAAATAACTTAAAGCTTTTTATAAATGTGTACCATGACTCCCATAACAATGCAATAAGTACAAAAGTAAATTCGAATCGTTCTGTGCACTCGTACGTAGTAGAGTTATTAAAGTTTGAATTTCTTCTAGGAATGGGAAAAATTCCTATTATTTGCTTTTTATTAGAAATAATTGCGAAATAGCTGTAATAAGCCACATTTGTACTCTTTTATTAGGCTTTTATTCGGTTTCCAACAAACAATTTTTCATTTCACTTGAAACTTGACTTTGTGAGAAGAATTCAAACTAGGAAAAATGCCGAACGCAGATATGTGGAAAATAATTGTTTAGAAGGCGTAGGTACACTAGCTCCACTTTTTAAACGACTTCAAAAAAGGAGGAGGTTCTCAATTCGACTGGTGTTTTTTTTTTGTGTTTGTTACGCGAGCATTCCGCCAATTATGAATTGATTTTGATGATTCTTTTTTTGTTAGGTAGAGTATGTTCACCGATTGGTACCATGTAAAAAAAATTATTGGTGGGGTGGGGGTGGGGGTGAAACCTAACTTTGTTACGCGTGGATCGATTTGTATGGTTCTTTTTTTGTTGTACAGAGTATGATCCCCCTTTGCTAATAGGAGAGAAAAATTTGGCGCAGGGAGGGGAGGGGGGGGGGGGGTAGTCTAACTTCGTAACACGTGAACCAATTTGGATGATTCTTTTGCTGTCGTATAGAGTACGATCCCCCATTGCTTATAGAAGGATAATTTGGTTCTATGGTGTGGTAAGGGGAAGGGAGAGGAGGAGGGGTAGTCTTATTTCGTAACGCTTGGACCAATTTCGATGATTCTTTGTCTGTTAGGTAGAGTATGTGCCCCGATTGATACCGCGAGAAAAAAAATTTTGGTGGGATGGGGAGGGGGGGGGGGGGTTGAACCTAACTTTTTAATGCATGGACCGATTTGGATGGTTCTTTTTCTGTTATACAGAGTAGACGACACTGAAAAGTGAAAAATAAAATAGTTTAAAAAAAAAATTTAACCGACTTCACAAAAAGCACTAAAAAGCTTAAAATAATTTTTAATTTTATATCTATTGCGACATTTGGAAGTCGGTGCAAATTAAACAAACAAAACAACTACCCAACCATAATTAAAAATAAATCATAAAACTATCTGAACGTTTCACCTCACGGGATCATAAAAAAGGACGATTAAATACTATTGTTGTATTGTATGTTGGTTTGTTTGATTTGCACCGACTTCCAAATGTCGCAATAGATATAAAATTAAAAATTATTTTAAGCTTTTTAGTGCTTTTTGTGAAGTCGGTTCAATTTGTTTTTTAAAAACTATTTTATTATTCTTTCAATATAGTACTTTTGGTGAACCTCATCATTACAAAAATCTTCCTTTCAAAATAATAGCAAAAGAAGTGCTAACTGAAAATGCTGGTCTTTGAATCGAAATTAAAATTTTGTTGTTGCACACCTGCCTAACAAACCATAAAATAATAACATCAACCGGTGTCTCCGGTGCATCCTAAGAAACGTTTTGGAGTGAGATTCACACGCGACCTAAGCAATGGAGGCTTTCTTGATTCGACGGCCTCCGCGGCCGAGATCTCCTAGTATATAGGAAAGTCTTTGTAATGGGTTCAAAAATCGAAATCAAAATTTTCAAACAATTTTTATGGTTTAATCTCACTACAGTATTTTTCCACTTTTTTAAAAAAAGCAGTATGTGCGGATTTATGTACGTTCGTAGTCACTTCTTTCCTGCTTTTAAACTTGTGGATTAAAAAGTGATATCGGCGCGTCTAACGTCAATATAATCTGAAAGAAATGTTATCAAATGCGGTCAAGCCGTCCTTTTTAAACGACTTTATTTATTTTCAGAGCAGTGTCTAATAAATAATCAAATCTTGTGATCAATTTTCACCCACTGCTAAACGTCAAATTGATTGTAAAGTTCTCGAAGTTATGGAATTTTGTTGATAATAAAATATTCTGGTACTTGGATGGGGGGGGCGAAATCAAATGTTAACCCTCTTCCCGTTTATAGGTTGAAATTTTGAAAACACTTTATAGAATCTAATCTGCTGTTCTGGTGGCAATCGGGATACTTTTAAATATCAGATATTTTCATGTTTTTATCAAATATATTTCATAGTTTTTTGTAATAGTAAAAACTTTAGATAATGAATATGAATAATGAAGGGATGAATAGAATAATATTGATTTTTAGGGTTCCGTACGTGTGAATGAAAATACGAACCCTTAAAGGATCACTCGTGTGTCTGTCTGTCTGTCCGTCTGTTACAGCCTATTTACTAAGAATCTACTGGACCGATTTAGATGACATTTAGAACACATATGAATTTCTCTGTGACCCAAACACGGACGTGTAATATGAATAAACGAATTGTGAATATGGGGTCACTTTGTGGGGGGGGGGGGGAGGTAAATAAAAAATAAAATCAAAGTTTTGCAAACTGTACCGTGTAACATATCAAATAAAAGGGCTTGTTGTGGGGGTCTCAATATATGTTTTATAATTTTAAAATGAATAGTTTTAAAGTTATATGAATTAAAAAAATTGATGAAAATTGATCATTGACCCCTCCCCCCTTCACCGAAACTAAAATAAATCTAAAATTTTGAAAAAAATACAGAAAATAGTTCTTTACTTATATATAACAGGAAAACCTATAAGAAGTCTATAATCTTAAAAATAAGATTAAAAAAAAAACATGATAGATAACATATTCATGCTACGGAATCCTCTCCACGCGAGTTTATCTTATCACTTGTCCGATTTTTTTATTAATAATAATAATAATGTTTATCGATAATAATTCATATAAAAATTCGCAGCAACTTAAGCCCTATTTCAATAACTCTACAATACATTGAAAATAGCGTGCTGGCGAAAAGAAAATAAAAGAAAGAAAGAACTTATAAGCTACGTTAATGGCCCAAGGCCGTCCGCCGAGGTTGATAACAAAAAAAAATATAACAAAATATCAAAAATTAAATCAAGGAGCTTATAAATTCCAAGAGAAAAAATATACATATAAAGATAAATCTTATTTCTATATGAATAGGTATCTAAACCTATACTAATTAAAAGCTAAGTAAATAATAAACAGAACGTAACTACAAGTAATTTAAAGAATATTACTGTGCTACCCTTTACATTGATCAATTAGAAAAGAACGATACATATTTCCAAGCATGTTAAGCATATACAGCATGTATCATTTCTAGAGGTCAATACGAGTTTAAATGATAGCTCTCACCTAGGCAAACAAAAAATGGCATGGCATGGGGGGCAATCTCAACCGTTTGGGAGTTACTGGGTGATTCATAAATATCAGTTTTTCATGGTATGCACATTACTCTTCTATTTTTATCATTTGATATACCCAACACAGTGGCATCAAACAAACGTTAAAAAAACTACTATCCCAATGACCTTTCCAAAATTGTCAACAATGTTGATCTAACTCCTACGATTGCAGATACAGTCACTTCCAAAAGTGAAAATAATGGTTTGCGATTACCTAAAATTCAGCATTTTCCCAAATGTTCTCCAAAATTCATGTAATTAGTACACCCCTTTTTTATTTTTATTGGACTGCCCATCTTATTACCTTTCCAAAAAGGTAGAATATGCGAGAAAGCGTGTAGAAATTTATAAACAGAAAACTTCTCGAAAAATATTCGAAAATCTGCAATTTAAAGAAACTGTTTAAGGCGTAGTGCAGCCAGCCTCTCCCTTATTTTCGTCGCTGCATTCTCAATTCTGCTAACTAAATCCTCCCTAGTGTTAACAGGGCTTGAAATTTTTCACTTAGTATTGCCTTCATAACGTTAGCAGTATGCGCAGGTGCTCCATCGTGTTGGTAAAACAAGTCCGTTCGATTATGGACAGGGATCTCCTCTGTTAGATCTGGCGGTGTATTGTCCAAAAAGGCAGCATAAATTTCACTATTCAGCACTTGAAGCAAAACAAATGGTCCTACCAAATGGTTTCCGGTGATACCAGCCCAAACATTGACACTGAATCTCTGCTGGAATTAGGTCACCTTTGTCCTATGTGGTTTAGTTTCTGACCAGGTATGGAGCTTATGAAAGTTTGTGATACCATTCCTGGTGAACTGAGATTCATCCGTCCACATAATGCGGTCCAGAAACGCCCTGTCGTCAGTGTCGCGTTCCAGAAGCCAAGTGCTAAATTCCAGTCTTCTCACAGAATCTCCTTCCAGTAGTCCTTGGACTGGGTGATGGTAATATGGACGTAATTTCTCTTGATGAATAAATAACCCTCCAAAACTTAGATGAACACACTTGTCTCGTGCTCATGCTCGTCTCAGACTCTTGTCTCACGATGATGATTATTTGCTGCTCGACGTCAGCAGAAGTTCCCGAAGTTTCGAGGCGTGTCTCCCAGTCGTGTGAAGTTACACTTCCTGTTTCTCTTAACCTTCGGAAAGTCCGTGTAAATACCTCCCTTTGGGGTGCTCGGTGATTAGGGAATTTCCTTTGATATTAAAATACAGTTTCTGTCTACTACACCATAAATTTAAATAATATCCGCGTATTCCTCAAAAGTAAATTCTACCATTTTTTAATAATTTTTGCTTTAAAACACCCGTACTTATTGATTTGTTTTTCAACTACATTTGATAGGTCTTCTTGCTGACTGACAATTTTTTATAGCAAAATTTCCATCAGGTACGAGTAACAGAACGCCAGGATACAAGGGTGTGAATTCAACACAAGCTAATATCGGCAATAAAACAAAATTACACTAAAATTTTTATAATTTTTTTGCAGCAATAATTTAAATTAATTAGCTGTAACCCAAAACAAACATTTTCGACCCTTTATTTTAAAAATTTTGTTTATTTAAAGAATTTCCTACCTAAAGTGCAATAAAATCATTAGGTAGTCAGGGATTTCTAAGGATGCGATTTTTCTAATCCTTTGTCTACCTTGCCATGTTGCATCTTTTAGGAAAGGTAATAATATGGACAATCCAATAAAAATAAAAAAGAAGTGTACTAATTACATGAATTTCGGAGAAAATTTGGGAAAATGCTGAAATTTAGGTAATCGCAAAGCATTTTTTTCACTTTTTGAAGTGACTGTATCTGCAATCGTAGGATAGTAGTTTAATAGCGTGTGTTTGATGTCACTGTATTGGGTTGACCAAAAGATAAAAATAAAAGAGTAATGTGCATACCATGAAAAACTGACATTTATGAATCACCTTGTACCTCCCAAACGGTTGAGATTGCCCCTCCCCCCGGTCTTGGGATCTAGATACCCTTCCTCCCTGAGGTTGGGTGACCGCGAGAGTCATGACCCTCTTGTGGTGGCAAACGCGTTCGCTGACTTCTTTAGTGCCGCTTTCTGTGACCCTTACTGTGACGTCGCTTCCACTGACTTCTCCCACTTAAAAAGGCTCCCGCTAACATCGCTTGAATCCAAGGACCTTGTTCTCAACGACTCGGTTGTCTTCGATTATCTGTCGAATCTGCCCGATATGTTTTCGTGTGGTCCGGACGGTGTCCCGGCTTCGAAGATGCTGCTCAACGGTCACTCCTGTACTCTGTCGCTGTGGTCGTTTCCCGAAGCTCCTGAAAGATTCTGTGATAATTCCGCTTCACAAGAAGGGAGACAAGGCAGACATATCCAACTACATGGCGATGGGTCGCCAACTTGTCACACATTGCAAAGGCCTTTGAAACCCTGATTGATTGATTTGGTGTGCTCCGCTTTCATTGTAAACCTTTCCTGGGTTCTTTTAAGCACGGCTTCATGAAGAGTAAATCAACCACCACCAATCTGCTCTAATTCGTGCATTACTGTTTACCCCTGACCGAATCGGGTATTCAGGTCGACTGCATATTCACCGACTTCAGCAAGGCTTGTGATAGGATTAACCATGGCATTCCCGTTCATAAGCTCAGCCTGTTCGGTTTTCCGCCGCTCTTTGTGGAGTGGCTGTCATCCGTATTATATTATATTTTAGTACATCGTTTATGTCTGTCTTAAACCCGTCATTCGATTGTCACGGATAAAAAATTCTTTATTATCTTAATAACTTTTTTGCTTTTTAGAATATTTATTGAAAGATGCGGTTGTAAATAATTCTGCTGAGTTGAATATGGAAAAGGCAATAAATTTTTGAATACTTTGCACATTGTGTGTCGTTAAATATTACGGAATGTACAAATTTTTTTATTTAAAACATTTATAGAAGGAAAGTGTGCCAATCGATTAATAAACTGCAAGTATTTATCTGAACAGATAGTTGACGTGAATAATCGAAACTCGTGACAAATGATGCTTACATTTTATCTCTTTAAATCTTTTATGGCTATTCTCACTTATGACTTAGAAAAAAATTATTTTTGTGATAGATCTTGATGTTATGAAATAATGCATAAATTAAAAGGGAAGATTACACGTTTTAAAACAAAATTGAATTAAATTCCAGTCACAGCTAAGGCAAATTATAATAAATTTATCGAAGTATTTTTGAAGTGTTGAAGATTAATGAGTTAGCCATTGCGATGCTAATGTTCTGTTCAATTTTAATTACACAATGCTGAAATTAATTTTTATTTTCTTGTCAGTAAAACTTAAGAACGCTGATTTTACATTAAATAACTTGGCCAATAGTAAGAAAATACTTTTTTTAATTCTTATAATCATTTCAGAAAATTAAATAAATTGAAAGAAATTTATTATTATTACAAAGACGGTTGTCCATTATCGATTACATTAGATCACTTAAGTACCTCTATTGCTCGAAATTTCGCAAGTCGAGCATTTTCTCGAGCATTAGCTCATATCCATCAAAAGAAAATCCGCACAAAACAAAGGATGAGAACAGTTGCCAGAACGAAAAAAGGGAGTTTTTATAAAAACTAAACTATTTGACAAATCATTATATGTACAAATCAATAGTGTTCTATTCTGATAGTTAATCAATCGAAAGAAAGAAGAATTACAAAGGTCGGTCAAGAATTGCGACCTGAATTGTGTCCCCATACGCATAGGCCAATACCGAAAAATGTAAAAGAAGGAAGGTAAATATGTTTATATAAATTTATAGTAAGCTAATCGAAAAATTTAGGCAAGGGAACTATAATGTAAATTTTTCAAAAGCTGTACTCGAGAAGATTCAAGTTTGTTATTTAAAATATTGTAATGTGCAAGAGGTTGACCATGAAAACGCAAATAGTGAATTCTGCCAGAAATCAAGGAAAGTAAATGTCAAATACTAAAAGTCCTACCTGTCCGGCCGTTACCAGCTTGTCATGTTTCGTGGCGCTCCATCCAGAAAAATTTCGGCAACATCTGGTGTGCTTCAGGGTAGCATCCTTGGTCCGCTCCTCTTCATAATTTATATTAATAACATCTCGTTGCGTTTTTCATGATTAATGCTCCAATAATCGTCTCCCAGTGAACGCCAGCAAATGCACCGTTATGTCCTTTTCATGTAGGAGTCATCCCATTTCCATTACCTACTCCATGGGCGGTCACGCCTTGGCCAGGATTGACTTGGCGTGACTGGGCGTGATTCTTAACTCCTGTCTCTCCTTGGAGGACCACGTGGACTTCCTGGAGCGGAATTCCACACTTGGCTTTGTAATGAGGTGGTCTAGGGAGCTTGATGATCCATACTTAAGGAGGCTTATTTTTTGTACTTTCCTCAGACCTATCTTGGAGTACGCCAGTTCGGTTTGGGACCCTTACTTCGCCGTCCATATTAACCGAGTTGACTCAGTCCAGTGCAGATTCCCTAGGCTCGCTTTTCGCGGCCTCCACTGGCGTGACCCTATTCACCTTCCTCCTTATCCTGCCAGGCTTATTCTGATTTCCCTCGCCACCCTTAAAAAGAGACGCAAGGTCTCTAAAATTTTTTTGATTTGTTGTAGGGGTCGATTAACTCTACCGAACTTAACGACGTCAGCATTTCCGTCCCGGCCCGGACCTTGAGGAATCACGACTTCTTCCATGTGCCTCACCACCGAACCTTGTATGGAATGCACGAGCCCATAGCCTCTATGTACCGACTGTTCCATGAGTTTACCACCCACATCGTTCCAGGCAGCAGCTGAAGACCCAACTTCAACTAATCTATGAACAATGATTAAAACATATATCTTAAGTTTAAGTTTCAACCATGCTTCTTTGTTGTAGTAGCCAGTCTTGGCGAATTTTTCATGAATAAATAAATAAATAAGTCAAGGACGAATTGATACTGTAGTGAATAAGTGAGGTGAAAATATACAACAGAAATATGTAGACCAAAGTGACTGAAGTTTCAAGAATTAGCCTGAGTAGCAGCCTTGGTTAGTTTTTAGTCCTGATTGAGACTGCAAATAAATAACATAAGATTGTACTGTGAAAAGTAAGTTATGTATTAACCAGTTACTAGATAAGTTCGTATAAATAAAGTTAAACGGTATGTATGTGAAAGTGTCTTAATTAATCCACCGAATAAGAAAGCTCCAACTACGGTACAATATTTTGAGTATGGGTTGGGTGGAGAAGAAGTGACACCTAACTGTGTAAAGTATGGACCAATTTGGATAATTCTCTTTCTGTAGCAACAGGATAACAATCTTGTATTTATAGAAGTGTATTTATAGTAGGTCGTGGTTAAAGTAGAGGTGAGCTTCGTATTTTACGCACCGATTTTGAGGACTAATTTTAATGGACGCCCCAAAAAACGAGACGTACGGTGAAGGTGGGGAGGGAAAAACTTTATAATGCGTGTATCGATTATTTTGTTTTGTATAAAATATCTTCTTCCATTGCTACCATGAACAATTTATTTAATCGTCCTTTCTCATAATCCCGTGAGCTGAAACGTTCAGGTAGTATTATGTATAATCTTCAATTGTGGTTCTGTAGTTGTTTTACTTGTTTAACTTGCACCGACTTCAAAATGTCGTAAAAGATATAAAATTAAAAATTATTTTATGCATTTTAGCGCTTTTCATGAAGTCGGTTCAACTTATTTTATTTTTCACTTTTCAATGTCTTCTACTCTGTTCAAGTGAAAAAGAACCATCCAAATTGGTCCACGCGTTAAAAAGTTAGTTCAACCCCCTACTCTCACCTCGATCTCACAAAATTTTTTTTCTCGTGATATCAATCAACGAACATACTCTACCCAACAGAAAAGGAATCATCGAAATCGGTACACGCGTTACGAAATCCCTCCCCCACCCCTACCATAGGACGAAATTATTCTCCTATTAGCAATGGGGGATCACACTCTATACAATAGCAAAAGAATCATCCAAATCGGTCCACGCGTTACAAAGTTAGGTTCCACCCCCACCCCACCAAAATTTTTTTTCTTATGGTATCAACCAGGGATCATACTCTACCCAACAGAAAAAGAATTATCCAATCGGTCCAGCGTTACAAAGTTATACTTCCTCTCCCCCCTACCCTAGGCCAAGTTGTTTTCTCCTAATAGCAATGGGGATGATACTCTGTACAAAAAAAAAGAACCATCCAAATCGGTCCACATGTTACAAAGTTAGGTTTCACCCCCCCACCATCCTAAATGTTTGCACATGATACCAATCAATGAACATACTCTACCCAACAAATAAAGAATCATCAGAATCGGTCAATGCGTTACGAAGTTATGCCCAGTCAGACATAAAAAAAATACACGTCGAACTTAGAACCTCTTTGTTTTTGGGAAGTCAGTTAAAACTTCGTAAGCCATATTGGCGTGGTAATTAATAACATTTACTATCAAAGACGAGAACCATTAATATTAATCGGTTTAAGTAACCAGTTAGGTTAGTAAGTTAATCAGTTTGCCCTCTTTATTTTGTGTTAATAATAAGCGGTAACTTACACAAACCGTAGGATATACATTAAATAATATTAAAACAGTTGATTTTGATTATTTCAGAAATATGTTTTCTTTCAGAACGATAACAATCAACAAAATGGAAAAACACCAACTAAATCAAAATTACTTTACGCTATAAATGAAACTCCGCCATGGTATTTAAGCATTTTTTTGGCTCTTCAACATTATTTAACTATGATTGGAGCGATTGTGTCTATTCCATTTATACTAACACCAGCCCTTTGCATGGAAGATGAAGATCCGAATCGAGGTGTCATTATCTCTACTATGATATTCGTTACTGGAATTGTAACATATTTTCAAGCTACTTGGGGTGTCCGGCTTCCCATTGTCCAAGGTGGTACAATATCTTTTCTAGTTCCGACTCTCGCAATATTAAACCTTCCTCAATGGAAGTGTCCCCCACTTGATGAAATATCCGCTATGACAGATCATGATAAAAGTGAGTTGTGGCAAATACGCATGCGTGAACTATCAGGCGCAATCGCAATCTCTGCACTATTCCAGGTTTTTATTGGATATACTGGCTTAGTTGGAAGAATACTTAAGTTTGTAACACCGTTAACAATTGTGCCAACTGTTTCACTTGTTGGACTTACTCTCTTCGAACATGCTGCTGAAACAGCTTCAAAACACTGGGGAGTTGCAGTTGGGTATAAATATAAAAAATACAATTAATAACTGATTAAATAATTCTTAAAATAGAACTACGGCAATGCTTACGTTGTTTTCACAAATTCTAGCAGACGTAAATGTACCCTTAGTGATGTATAGAAAGGGACGAGGTCTAGAAATCAGGAAATCCCAATTATTCAAGCTTTTTCCAGTAAGTAAATATAAAATTTCCTTTCAAAAGTAATTAAATTGAACGAAGTAATTATTTCAGGTACTTCTAACCATTGCTATTATGTGGGGCATCTGTGGAATATTGACAGCTACAAACATTTTTCCCGAAGGCCACGCTGCTAGAACAGACGTCAGAATTCGAGTACTTAACGACACTTCTTGGTTTTATGTTCCATACCCTGGACAATTTGGGCTTCCAAATGTTTCTTTATCTGGTAAAAACAATTACTATTAATTATTACAATTACAGCACTGTGATGGTAACCTAAATATCAGCATTGATTATCTGATGCCATCATATCATCAATAAAAGTAAATAAGGAAATAGTTGTGGTGTTTATTCCCAAACAAGAACATAGGCCTCTGAAGCTCCCTAAATTCTTTAGACCAATCAGTCTCACATCCTTCCTAATTCAGACGATAAGAGGAATATCTTCTTGCACTTCCTATCAACGGCAGACTCCAGATTGAGATGCCTAAATTCTTGCTTCTAATCTAGCAAGATGTGACCAACTTACGATATAAAAAGAACTAGAGAACTCCCAACTAGGATCCAAAGGGACGATGGTGGTGTGCACGGGTCATTGGGCAATCGGAGACCACGCCACAAGGCTTGGCATCCCTTTAAACATACATTGCCGAAGATACGGGGATGAGGGATCGAAAGGAAGTCTTTTACACTTCCTGTGCGAATGTGCGGCATTGGCTAAGGCAAAGTATCGGACATTTGGCAGCCTTTGTTTTAACGAATTGGGGTAGTTATCGGGGAGGAAAATTGGAAAAGTCATCCACTTCCTAAATGCTACAGGGTGGATCTGATGACCTCTTCTCGACCGCTCATCTCACTATTCTTTTTTTATGCTTTATCTTTCGAATAATCGCGTCACGGGTACTAAAACGGCACATTGCATGTTGATTGGGCCTCCGCCACTATGAAACTAAAACTAACTAAGGCGATAGAAAAACCGCTAGACCTTCATATTAGGTGCAAACTGGACCAACCATCTCCCCTTCACTCAGTTTGCCTACACTAAAGGTAAATCAACAGAGACTGCCTTACACAATCTTGTTAACAAGATCGAGAAAGCCATTAACCATAAAGAAATGGCATTATGTGCTTCTTATTCTCAAACTGTTAAGTGATATTCTAAAGGAGCGAGAAATTACATCCACCCTTCACTTCACCGTAAACAAAGCTACGCGAGCCCTATGGGCTTGTCGGAAAATCTTCGGAAGGACTTGTGGTCTCACCTCGAAGATGATTTCCTGGTTATACAATACGATGGTAAAACCGATTCTTACTTACGCCGCCGCCTTAGTCTGGTGGCTTAAAGTACAACAAAGGATGACAATCGCCAAATATAATAAGCTTCAGCCGTTTGCTTGCCTCTGCATAACAGGAGCAATGAGGACTTGTTCAACTGCTGCAATGCAGGCTGCAATTAGCGCCCTGCGAGTGCAACTGACATAGAAGTGTGCAAGTTTCATCCTTCTTCCGTTTACCAATTTTAGTGTGAAGCTCTTAAAAACGCTAAGAACTGTTTGTTAAATCATCTGTTAACTCTAAACTCTTAATCGTTATCATTCCGTGAAGATTGAACAAAAGATATTTTCTCCTGCTTTTTGATCCGGCATTAATATTAATTAGCGTTAAAATAATTTAAACTTTCAACGTAATCCTTTCTCCTTCATAGGTGGGTCTTTAAATGGTGCAACTTTTTGTAAAAATGCATGTCTTATAGAATTAACAGTTGGACGCTAAAGCACAACTTTCCTATACACTATGTATATGTTCAATTTATATTAACTACTCTTTCTCAAGTAACGTAGTCAGAAGAATTTTAAATTCTGCTATATGTATTGAAATTTGCATTTTTTAGGTGTTTTGGGCATGCTAGCCGGAGTTCTTGCCTGCACGGTGGAGTCCATAAGCTATTATCCAACTGTTTCACAGATGTCAGGTATAACTAATTTATTAATTAAGAATTATAAACCTAGGGTGTATTTAGGTATTATTATTATATATATAAATTGTAGAAGCCGCATCACCTCCCCTCCATGCAATTAATAGAGGCATCGCAACTGAGGGATTGGGAACCATGTTAGCTGGACTTTGGGGATCGGGAAATGGCACTAATACATTTGGTGAAAATGTTGGTGCAATTGGTGTCACAAAAGTATGTATTTTATAGCGCAAATGTTGACGGATTTAAATATTAAAAATTTCTGTGAAGGTGGGAAGTCGACGAGTAATTCAATGGGCCGCTTTTATAATGATTATTCAGGGTGTCGTTGGAAAATTTGGTGCAATATTCATTATGATTCCTGATCCCGTCGTTGGTGGTATATTTTGTGTTATGTTTGGGATGATTATAGCATTTGGTCTATCGACGCTTCAATACGTCGACTTGCGTTCAGCCAGAAACCTGTACATCCTTGGACTGTCCATTTTCCTTCCCATGGTGTTATGTAAATGGATGCAAAATCATCCTGGAGTGATACGTACAGGAAATGATACAGTTGATGCAACATTGTCAGTATTATTTGGTACAACTATTCTAGTTGGTGGATTGCTAGGTTGCTTTCTGGATAATGTAATTCCAGGTTTATTTCTTTTATTGATTAACTACTCTGGACAAACTTTTCAAATTCGATTATTTCAGGAACTCCTGAAGAGCGTGGATTAGTCAAGTGGGCTAAGGAAATGCCTTTAAGTGAAACTGAACCTACTTTCGAACATTCATCCGATTATGACTTTCCGTTCGGAATGGATCTACTAAAGAGGTTAGATGTGTTTATTTATAATTAAAATACTCACGAAATAATTAGTCAAAAAGTATGATATTTTCAAAAAATTTTCTATCTAGTCATTGAAAGTAAGTGAACGATTAGAAACTTACTCTTTGAATCTTGGACGCGTAACTCTGTGTTGTTTCGATTACAAAATCGATCATTTGCAGATTTCTTACGAACTGCGCGTGATTTTGAGAAAAATATCATATTGTTTAGGGCGAAAATATTGATCTCACTCTAAATGGCGTCAAAATGGTTTTTGCTTTACCTCAAATATCTTTAGAGCATTTTTTCCACAGCCAATAAGACGCTTTGAAAGCGCTTGCTTAGTATGTACATTGAACGCTAAAGCTTTATCTTCAAAATAGGAAAATAATCAAAATTGGTTATAAGATACAACTGAGTAATGCAATCGCATGAATCCTTGCTTTGAGCGATGGTAATCTTTATCTTCAAAGCAGTTTTAATTCACCAACACTGATTAGCAATTTTCATAGAGACGATGGTATGTACATACAATGCCGTACATAGGGTGGGGCAAGTAGGGCGCGTGCCCTGGGCGGGCGCTATTTAAGGAGGGATGCAAAATTCGCAAATTATTGAAAATTAAAATAGAATTGAAAAAATTGCTTCCATTCCCTCAACTATTGGCTAGGATGCTGGATTTTAGAAGTTATGATACCGTTCACGACAGTGGCTTAAATATAAATTTTACTGGACTTATATACAGCAGTCAAATTAAGCAGTTCTTACGGCTATTACTTTTGTTTAGATTTTTTTAAAATTACAAAATAATGTAGATTAAGATGAGCCCTTTACGATGGTTTTTGGTTTTGGGTAGCAAATAATACTCGTTTTCGAAATACTAAGGCTCAAAGCTTGCATTCAATTTAACGTGAAAGTAAATCTGTAAATGGTAGATGCGCTCGAAAATTCACATTTCATCGTATTATGTAAAGAGTTTTCTTTAGTTTACCGTAGACCCTTCTGTAATCATAATTTCTGAATTCTTCAATTACTTAATTACATTCATTACTTAATTACATTAATTAAGCTAAAGGTGTTGCGGTCTAAATTATTTGTTCTATTGTATTAGATAAATTTTTTATTTTAATATATAAAATGAATAATTTATTTAAAATAAATGAATATCTTTAAAAACCAAGAAGCTACAGCGTTTAACACAAACCTCTGCAAAATGCAAAATAGGCTGAGGCACCAATACAATATGGCGGCTCAAAAATAAACTAAACATCTAACAAATTAATGAATACCTTTTTTCAACTCTCTAAGTATAGTACAAATTTAGGTAAAAAAATAAAAACGAAATAAATTTTGTCAGCGAACTTTAGTAATTAAATTGGTCGATTTGATATGGATTAACCATTATGAAATCGATGGTGTAAATTTGTTTAGTGGAAAATAGGGAGGTACTCAATATCATATTCCCACTTAATAAGGTACATACAGTGTCGGTCAAAACAAAGGGAACTGAATGCAATAGAACCAATTTGTTTTGATATATCTGTATTGCAAGTGATTACTATTAAAAAAAAATATTATTATTAATTATTTCAGTGTTCCTCATTATTATTAGTACAAACTTTTTTAAAACAACAAATGCATAACGAAATAAAAATTAAAATCTGGTAACAATTGCATTTTCGCTAGGTCATAACAAAGGGAACTGATAAAAGAACTTTAATGTAACTTCATTTTATTGTAGACAAACTCAATATTTAGTTGAGTATCCATTATTTTTTATTACTTCATAACATCTCTTCAGCATAGAACTAATAATTTTATTAATTATTTTTGGAGACATTTTATCCCATTCAATTTTAACTGCTTCGTAAAGTTTTTCACCGGTTGCCCATTTGCCATATCTTCTTACCTTCTGTTTTGCAATAGTCCAACAATTTTCTATAGGGATTAAGTCTGGAGATTGGGCTGGCCATTTTAATACATCAATTTTGTTTGCACTCATCCAAGTTTTAACAAGTTTGGAAGTAAGTTTGGGGTAGTTGTCTTGCTGGAACCTCCATTTCAACGCCATATTGTCCTCTGCATATGGAAGCATAACGGTTTCTAGTATATTTTTATACTGGAAACTGTCCATAATGCCATCAATGCGATGTAGTGGTCCTACTTCTTGACCGGAAACACATCTCCAGACCGTCACACTTTTCCTTCCTCCCTGCTTAACTGTTCGAATACAATTTTTTGGATTCAACGTCGTCTTCGAACTTGTATCATCCCATCTGAATTTTGTAATTTAAACTTCGATTCGTCAGAGAAGAGAACACTTCGAAGTTTAACTTACTGAATTCAGATGGGATGATACGAGTTCGAAGACGACCGGGTGACCGGTTGAATCCAAAAAATTGTATTCCAACAGGTAAGCATGGATAATGGAAAAGTGATGCTCACCATCGGCATCCAAAAAATTGTATTCCAACAGGTAAGCATGGATAATGGAAAAGTGATGCTCTTCATCGGCATCTATTAGTCCAACGGATTCATTACTTGGCGGATCAACAGGAAGCTCTGCTAGTAATGTTTTGGCAGCCAATGCAAGAAATACGTCGCAAGTGTCTTTCCTTGTGGTGCCAAGGAGGTGACGGTATACGCCCAGTATGTAGGCAGATTGTCCTTTAAGCAATATGTATTAGGCCTTATGTAAGTAGAGTTTAAAATTTATTAAAACTTATACAAGATTAAATTAAGCTGAAATAATAAAAGAAGAGATAAAGTACGTTGAACGGTAGTGTCACAAACATATAATGCGTATCTGTAATTGCGGCCTTTATACTTAATCTAAATTTGTGATCTTATGAGTTTTCATATTTTATAATTGGCTTTTACTGGCCTTAAGTTAAATTCTGAGTTCCAGTACTCATTTATAATTTGCCGATGCATAAAAATTTAACTCCGGGAAACTTCGCTTTGTATAAAAATAATTGGATGTTCCCAAAACTTTCACACATAGTTGGTAATATTTATTTAAAATATAATAGGCACACTGTTAGTTAGTTCAAAAATTGATATGGAACTAGTGGTAACGAATTAACGAGATATAAGATCACCATTTAATTAGTACTTGTGATGTTAAAATAAAAGGGTTAGCTAAGTGAGGAAAATTATTTATATATATAAAAGTTGTCTTTTACGAAAACTTTGTCATGCAATTCAATAATGTTGAATTTTCTTTTTGGGTCTTGTTTGAAATAACTAATTTGAACTGTCCGTTAAGTAAAGAGAGAATTTATGTATTAAGAAATAAACTTAGATAAGTTTTCGTATGTTGATAAAGACGGTTTTGTATTCCCTTCAGGGGTAATGTATAGTAGGAGTTTCGGTTAAAACGGATCGGTTCGTTAAATTCCATTTTCGATTAATCATGCTTAGAGAGCAAATAGTCTCCGTAATTCATCCTCGCACCTTGTGTCGCGCGTCAGCGATCTAGCGCTAGATATCTGCCTCGCGACTGCTCAGAGATATTATTTTACGGCCATCAATCATTCGTTCAAGTTAACTCGGTTGTATGAAGGAAAGAAACAAACAAATTGCTTTTAGTATCCGTTGAATCTAGCCTCCTAATGGGAGCGACAGATCTGAAACTTAATTCGCAGGTTAATTTCCTTTTTTTATTAATTAGTTAAGCATCTGAAGATAGGTTTAATTGTCTAGTTGTTGTTTTGCAGTGAAATTGATGGATAAATAGTAATAAGGAATGAATGATTACATGAGCTAAATTTCGTTTTTGGATTTCAGGAAACCCCAATGAAGCTTCTTGTCCTCCTTGCTTCCCACATCTCCCTTCCCTCTCTTTCCCCATGTTTTTTTATTTATTTTTATTGATTTCTAGTATATTGATTTTTTGTTTTCAGCACTTTTTTTTTAGGTTGGGCCTACACTCTAGCCAGGTGTAGGGATGGAGTGGGTTAGAGCCTGAACTGTCAACCAAGGGGGTACGTTTTCTTTTTGAACTTTTCATGACAGTTCAATGTGGTTAGGAACAACAGATGACACCAGACCTGCTGTTCTTCCTTTAATATCTGTCTTTCTTGCGTTTTCATCCCTGGTGGCAGACCAGAAAGAAGGAATCCACAACCTTCTTTCGCCACAGGCACGCGAAACTCAGTTATGAGTGTGTGACTCGGATGTTCAAGGACCCCATAGCGCGTGCCAAATGAACATCCAGCGACAACTTCACATTACACACGCGCACACATTATACATCATAACATCTTAGCCTTATCTTATCTTATCTTATTCTTCGCTTCGACCAGTGAGATCTTTTGTTTCCACAAGGGGTTACGGGAATGAAAGGGAGCAAACTGGGATCGATACTATGTTAGATCGAAGTTACGCAATTGTGTTTTGACTCTTACGTAGAGGAAGTATTGCGAACATCTCTGGTTTACCCACTAAAAAAGGGAGAAGAGAATTATCTGAATTTAAAAAAAATATTTTCTGTCCTTTGCAATAATACAAAATACTGGATTGCAAGGCATGTTGTAACTACATGTTTAAAAAATAATTAAGTATACTCAATATTAAATCATAAACTCATTGAAGTGGACAGTCAAATCAAAAAAATGAAATTAACGGCAAATACTGGGGATCTCAAAAATGTATTAAAAAAACAATGTCTATTGCTCTAAAAAATATTTGAAATTAATTTATAATAAATTAAATTTTAAATCTGTTAATTTTTTATTTCAGGTGGAAATGGACGTACCATATTCCTTTCTTACCGACGTATAAATTGAAGAAAGAAAATTAATGATGTTAAATATATAACAATACAAAATGGCAGGAAAACTCTTATTAAGATTGAACAGGTCAATTTAGCTTTCCCAATTATTATTATTTTTCTTGCTCCACAGAAAAATTTGTCATAAGCAATACCAATTACATATGTATACTCTCTGCTAAGAACAATTACTTACCGGAATAACCACTTAAGCACAAGCTTAGTGTTTTTGAGTATAACTGTTATAATTTTAAACAAATATTTCTATCGCGACACGGTAATATGTACAATTGTAATGTATTAAATATTTTGGTTTTATAACTCCTTTTTGAGGTTAGTCATAATTTCGAAAAGATTTATTTGATTTAATTGATAATCCCAAAAACATCAAAGTTGAGTTATTCAGGTTATTCAGGTAAAATGGTCTTAAGCGCAGTTATCATTGAAGTATAATTTTTGTTGTAAGACTTTAATATGTAAAACTCAAAAATTAGTATAATAAATAAAATATCAACTTATTAATTTGATTTCTTTTATTTTTACATTAAACTTATTATTATTTTTAATTTCAATAGATCCGAACCGCTTGTGGAGCGCTATTGAATCGATTCGGAGCGATTAGAATATCGCTCCACTAAATCAAAGGAATATGTCCTCTAAACTCTTTCACCTGTCGTACTCAAGAGGAGTGTTTCCGTCTGCATGGAAACCTGCTTATGTTCAGCCGATACCAAAACAAGAGGAGACATGCTACCCTTCTAACTATAGACCAGTTGAGTTGCACTCACTTCGATTTTATCTAAGATTTTTGAATCACTCATTAACTCTCAATTGATGAAATATCTACGATTGGGGCAGAGCAAACCGTGTTATGTTTAATGCATCCAAAACTCAATGCTGTTTAATGACCCTTAAAAAATGTCCAGCCTACCCTCAACCCATCTCTGTCGACGGAGTGAATATGCTCAATTCGTCGTCTTTAGACATCTTGGGCATTGATATATCCATCAATCTTAGCTCGACCGACCATATATTTGCTGTCGCCAAAAATGCAATGAAATGTTTGGAACGTATAAACTGCCGCCCATCAGACTTTTCTGTTTGTGTACACTCTGGCGGCCACAATTTTTATCTCAAATCAATACAGTTTGAAGATTACCTTGAGAACATGTTTTTCTTTTATATGAACCTAATTCTGACCAAAAAAATTTAAAATTGTATTCTTTAGAGGTGCTTAAAAGAAGGGGTATCATTTTTTGCTTTATTTTATAACCTTTTTTGCAATGAGTTTTCATATAGAGCGTAATTATATAAAAAAGCAACTGACTATCACTTTTTAAAATTATAGATTAGAAAATTTTTGAGCTAGAGTGTACACAAGTTGAAAAAGTTCTTTCGATAAAAACACATTTAAAAAAATTACAAGGCAGTAGTGAATTATTTATCTCTATTGTGAAAATAAATACAAGAATATCTGTCGATACAACGCTCACTTAATAGCTCATAGCATCAGATCAAATTGAAATGTGTATTCGAAACTTTGGGAAAAGTGAAGATCAAAAAAATGTGATGCTTTGAGATATTTAAACTTATTCCCCCTTAAGCTGTTTTCCTGGAAAAAAATGAGAATATGGAATTGAGGGGGATTTGATTTTTTTCGTTAAAAAACAACCTTTTGTATACTTTTTATAATAAAAAACTATGCATTCAATAAACATAAACCTTTTTTCCAATTTTTAACAATTTTTCTTTTGTGCAACTAACAATTTTTTTATAAAAGGATTTGCAAAACACTATGGCCTGAAAACCCTATTAAGAGACGGCACAATTTTTTTTTCGTGGGTGGTTGGCATGATATTTTACGAAAAAATGGCTGAATTTTAATTTATAAATAAAAAAGTGTACATATCGTCTTCATTTTAGCTCGAACTACAAAGGCATCTATTCTGAATATTCTGCTAAAATTTCAGGCCTACCGATTCAGTATTTTCTTTGTAATTATGTCAACTAGTTCCGAAAGGTCATCGGTAACATGTCGGTCGACCTAAATGTATATAAGGAAAATAAAGGTAACCTGTTTTCCGTTATTTAACGGCTGCATGAATAATGCAACTCGTTTTCATTTCTGATATTGGTAGCTATTACATGCAATTTAATCGCACCACTCTTTCGCGCAAGTGGCCAGTAAGAGATAGTTTCGCATCTCAAAATATTATCTTTGTTTTGAAACTTTTATGTGAGTTAAAAGCGAACTTTTTACATGGCCGAGAAAGCGTCGTTACACATGTAATAAAATGACGTCAAACTGCACTAAACTATGTTAATTATAGCGCCTCTTGTTTAAAAAATGGGAACTAAAAACTGTTGCACATGACTTTTTCAAGTTGTACGGAGTCCTTACTTTCCTTATATACATGCTGTAGGCATTACAATGAAAAAAGGACATGCGGGTTGCAGAGAAAATACTAGTGGTTCGGAATTCACTTTAAATAGTAGGTCCACTTGCAATGTTGTCTTGAATCGGGTGAAGTTCTTCCCCGCCCGATGACACACAAGGTGTTACGGCCAGAAGAGAGAGAAAGTTGCAAAAAAATAGTTTCAATTATCGAAAGTATATTATACTAGCGGCCCGTCCCGGCTTCGCACGGTTGGACATGATTTCTTTTATATTTTTACCTTTTATTTATATTTTTGTTTGTTTCATTTCTATATTTTTTTAAACGCAGTATCACATTATCTATTTATACTTACAATGCGAATTTGTTAATCGTTTTTTTATTTAAGTAAATTAATTAATCTTAAGTGAGACATATTACTTAGTATTTTTTATTTACATTTTTACAACATTGTACGTTTTTATCTGATCCTACCTAATTAAATTTTCTAAGTTTTTTATATATTTACATTTTTTATTTATATTTTGTTTGTTTTTTTTTAAATTTTTACTTTTTCTGTTGTTTTAGGTGTGTGTATTTATTTTAAAGAGTTTTTCTAAGTCATTGTAATTTTTACATTTTTATTTTAAAGCTTTATTTTATTCAATTGGTTTTTACTTTTATTTTACAAAACTTTTACCTTAAAGCTTCACTGTATACTATGTTGGCAGTGGTATTTGTAGGTGATAACAAAACATATTGATTTTCAGGAGATCCTACTCGAGAAAGGGCAACATATAATTGCCCATGAGAGAAGCACTTCTTAGGTCGATGCCGACAATCGAAAAAGTTTGTCCCTGTGATTTATTTATCGTAAGGGCAAAAGATATCTTCACAGGAAACTGTAACCTTTTAAAGGATATAGGCAAATCTGTCGGAATCATCGGGATTCGCGGAATGTGAGCGAGCTGTCCGGCCGCGGGCCCAGTGATGATTGTTGCTACAATCACATTGTCTCGTAATTCCTTTATCAAAAGTCTTGTGCCATTACACATACTGGGAGGGCTTAAATTTCTCAATAGCATAATGGGAGTACCTCCTTTTAATTTTAATTCGTGGGGTGGCAAGCCGGCAGGATTAAGGGAATTTAAAAATTCTTGTGGGTAGTGCACTGTATCTTCGATGTTGCATACGGTGTCAATAGATTTGTAACATTTAAAATCACCCGGTACTTTTTCCATAATCATTTTATTTATCTCATTTACTGAGTCGTTTCTCGGTGACACTATCGCCCTCGAACAGAGCCAATTGAAATTTCTTTCTGTGAGATTTTCGATGTCGGGATAGATTGTGTCTATAAGAATTTCTAGACTGTTAACAGTTTGAGCTAATTCATTGTCCAACAATACTTGGGGGCTATTTGCAACTGTCGATGGTAATTTTCCATCTCCAAGTTGAAGTATTTTTTTTGAGAAATTTCCATTGTGGTTATTACTTAAATGTGCTCTCATATTTGTGCGCAAATTAAGAGTTTCAATTGATTGCCATAAAGGTGATGATTTGAGGCACGCTTTAATAACGTCGGCATGGAATATACAATTTGAAAAATTCAAAAAGTAATCTATAGGTATCGAAACAATTTTGAATACAAAATAATTTATTTGGATAAGAATTAATAAAAAGGTATGAATAACATGCACAACGCGACAGCGTTTATTTTTTCTATTTCTATGACTTATTAAGTTCGTAATATCTATTGAATGGAATAGCTGATTTGAACAATTCAAAAAGTAATCTACATGAATTGAAACAGTCTTGAAAACAATATGATTTATTTGGATAAGGATTTAAACAGAAGTATGAATAACATGGTCTAATTTTGGTCGGTATTTTTATCAACTTTTAAAATGTAAAAAGTGGTTATTGTGACATAACGATAATAGTTGGACATATAGAATCGCGAAGTTTTTTGTAGTTATTGATATGTTCTTTAATATTGTAGAACATGCGATGTTTTATGGCATTTTTTTTACACCTTGGGTTACGTTACTAAAGTTTTAGTAAGGATCCCTAATCTTTTCTAGCAATAAATATAGCCTATGTTACTCAGGGTGAATGTAGCTTTGTAATGGTAAAAGAATTTTTTAAATCGGCACAGTAGTTCTTGAGTTTATTCATTACAAACATACACACAAAAGCAATACAAAAATACAAATCTTTCCTCTTTATAATATTAGTGTAGATATCTGCAGATAATCTGCAATTCTAGGTAAATACAAGAATTTGGGGAAATTACGTGCACCTAACTCAACCTTTTGTTAATATGCTTGTATCCAACCGCTCTTACCTTAGAAACTCAGAGTTACGTTGGTGTTATGTCACTTCAATGTTTTTAATAACTTTCATTAAAGTAGAAATATTCCGTTATTGATACGTTATATAAAAGTAATTTTCCATCCTAAAGTAGTTACTTAGGATATAATTCCGTTGCAATTACGTTGCAATGTTGTTTTTTATACCCGCTCTGTTACGAAAAGTAATTTCCGAAATTCATATCTCGTAACATATGTGCATCCCGAATATATATATTTAGCAACAATGAACATAAATAGTATAAAAATCCTTCTTCTCCAAATGTACGTATATAAGCTAGGTAAATGATGTGAATTATAAGGAACTCGTTTAGGAGGGGTATCATATTTTCTGTACTTTATGCCATTTTAGTATTAGATTAATTAGTAAAAATTAAGTTAATGAAAATTATTACTATATGCCTACACTCAGTCCTTAAGAAGTTTAATTTAAGTATTAAACAATTTAAACTGACTAATTTTAAAGAGTACCACTTAAAGAATTTTTTGAGCTCCAATTCCTCGTCGTAGATTTTAATGATTTCCCTTTTTCTGAACACTTCTTCGTTCGTGTACCAAGCTGGTACTGCCAACCCAAAAGACTTTTTTACGCGTTTGACAACTTTGTGAAATGTCAATATCCTGAAGAAGTAAACAAGAGATTTGTGTTAGATTTATAAAATTCTAGCGTATGTACATAAAAAATGTCTAAACGATGTAGTGCAAGAACTTGTTTCAATGGGCAAGCCCACAATAATCGGGTTACATATTTCGGGTTCCCGAAATCCATTCATTAGTAAGTACAAGAGTATTGTTATTGCTTCTGCTACAGTTTTTGCAATGATCATTCTAGTATTTCTTCTGAATAAATACCACAATAATACTGAGATCACTATTTACATATTAGATAAATGGTATACTATTTTCATCGTTGTCGTCTGGCTAAGCTGTTACCTTTAATAAAATGTCTAAACATGGTAATCTACCAAACTGCCCCTTCCTCTTGGCAGTAATGATAAAGAGGCCATATTTTAAGAAGTATATTATATGATTAAACTCAATAATTAAGTCTACTCAAATTTTAATCGCACATAGTAAACCTGTGCAAACTCAAAATTTGAGTTAACAGATTAAAACGTTGAGTTTATGGAGGCAATCTTCAAAACTCAGTTTCCGACAAAAAGTGAATGAATCAACAATAGGGTGATTCAAAAAAACACTTTAGCGATTTACACATACGGCTTAAAATGCTCCTCGGTTCTTCAATGTGAAATCGCAGCGATATAGATAAGAGGTAAACAGCTAATATAACGGGGAGTAAGATCCTCTAGAAACGGACAATGTCTGCATAAGTCGGTGTTCCTATTTTTTTTGTCTACAGCTGGCCACCAAACCATAACTTCATAGAGCAGGATTGGTCGCACAATAATATATAAACCCAATGCGTTGTGTAGGGGCCTTAATCCCCACTCTTTGCTGAAGAGTCTGCTTACACAGAAAGCTTTCTTCGATTTAGCAATTTAGCTTCCAGAACAGCTTACAGTCTAGAATAAGTCCCAGGTATTTGGCATGGGACCTGAGTTCCAAACGCATTCGGTCCATGCTTGGTGTTTTAAAAGTAGGTACATTATATTTCCTTGTGAAGAGTACCAATTCCATTTTACGCGAGTTAATGTTGAGTCCTTGATTCCTGCGCAGGAGCTTCCTTAGGGCTCTTTCCGTGAGTTCGCTAATCGTGCTCAGGCATTATCTGACACCAATTATGACGACATCATCGTCGTACGCGACTACTTTTACGCCCTCTTTTTCAAGCTTCAGAAGTATCTCGTTCAGGACTAATAGCCATAGAAGGGGCGATAGAACACCAGCCTGAGGTTTGCCTCTGTGTACCATTTTATTGAATGAAATGCCTCCCGACTCGGAGCTATCCAACTGCAAATAGGTCTGTCCACGGTAGCCATTTCAAGAGCATAGCTTCGGTGGTTACGTTGTTGAGCAGGGCTTAAGATCATGCTGCTAAAACCAAACTTGGACTCCAGAGACAACATAAAAATTATCTTAAAGGGCCGCGAATTGAACAAGTGGTTAAATTTTGCTATCTCGTAAGTATAAGTACAGCGGATGGTGGAGCTAAAGCTGATGTACAGGCTCGCATAAACGAGGCACGAGTTGCATTTAATACTCTTGTTGAGATATGGCGGAATAACAACATCCCCAAATGCACAAAACTCCGGATCTTCGAATTGAATGTAAAATCTATTCTATTGTACGGCTAGTCAAAATGGAAGGTGACCTGTCAAATGACATCTAACCATCGAGCCTTTATCAACCGGTGTCTCCAGCGTATTCTTTACATCTATTAGTTGGAGGTCATTATTAGCAAAGACCTACACAGTCTTACAGGCCAAGACGGGATTCACTCTAGTTCGCAGGCAAAAGTTGCAATGGCTAGGCCACACATTGGGAAAAGAGCCAAGCAAACATCGCTTAACAGGCTCTGATTGGAACCAGCACGGGATCCAAGGAAGACGCTTAACTGTACGAGCGCGCGATACATGGTGTAGTCGGTGTAGTAATCTCTCACTCTGTGCCCTTAAGCCTCATGCGGACACCAGGCATCTAATACCATCCACCTGGTCTGGCTTTGCGCCAACGTCTTAAATTCCTGCAATACTTTTTGAATTTGTAGATCTTCCTTCTCTACGTGTTGCGTGGTCGTCCAATTCAACATCTCGCTACAAGGGAACCTATCCATTGCCTTTTTCCTCTTCAAGTACCGATGTCCATCCCGTCTTGGCTTGTGAGTCTATGCAGTCTTTTAGTAATGACTTCAGGCTAATGGATGTTCAAGACCGGTTTACTAAAACTTAGATGCATGTAAATTTGAAATTATTCGCATGTAAATTTGACAACTGCAGCAAGAATACTCGTGGGGAATTGTTTGGAAAACGCTGCCTGTTGCAGAACTGGTTTGACAACAGCTGAAAGAGTACTCGTGTGGAATGGCCGACTTTTTGTTCATCCAGATAAATTTTATCCTGTCTTCTGGAGTCAAAACTCATTACTTCGGTTTCAGCGGCATTGATCTTAAGCCCTGTTTTCCTTTGTGAAGCAAATGACATTGGTTTGTTAAGTAGGTCTTCCCGATGATGTTGATAATCTTTGTAGGATGCTTCCACTACGTAAAGCTGTACATATGTGCATTAATGTGGATAATTATTTGTTTTTTAATCTTGTACTAAAAATGAGAACAGACCATTTGCATCCATTTTGATACACTTTAATACGACTTAAATCCAACTAATTTACACGAAATAAATATTTCAGCTTTCAACTCAACCCAGAAAAGACAATGGAGACAGCGCTCAGCCAAAGAACTTAATTTTAATTCAATTTCATCTTAACTCCTGCTCATTAAAATATAGAATTGCAGTAACAGGTTATAGTGGCAAATTTGTATTTAAAATAAACTACATACCCTTCAATTATAGGGTTTTACTTAGGGATTAGCTGGCCGGACTATATGTTTACGGAGCTGTAGAGTGTAAGTGGCGAAATAATCCCAAAGTTACGTTTCACTACAAATAGGTTGAAATTATAACGAAATCCGATATTTTTTTGGCGACACAAGGCAACGCCATAAAAAGATATTGTTTCGATATAATTGTGTTTAAAAATATGAAAACTATTAACCTGTCTTTTTTTGAATGTCGATGGCATCTATTCATGCGCTCCTCCTCGTGCTGGTGGAAATATTCATGCATTGATAAATCATTTGCATTTTCCAAGGAGTCGATCATGTCAAGCAGTCCCGACATGATAAATTTGTGGCAATTGTTCTGGAAAGTTGTTGGTTAAAAGCTTCTTTAACATATAGAAGTTATTCATCTAAAAGTATCATGCGCTGAAAAGCGTTGTTATAGGCTTTACAGAAAAATTATAGCGAATATTGGAAATCCGACTTAAAATTAAGATTTTAATATTCACTTCAGGCTTTCAAAAAATTTAATATATCTTGATCTTCACAGCTTCTTTTTGTCTCTATCTACCCGATGAGTCCTATTTATTAAAATACCAACTACATTTTACACCAAGACCTCATACATTTTGCCCATTCCCCTTTGAAATTAAATATAATGACGCTCCTAACATAACTTGGACAATAAAGGGCGATTGTGTATATAATGTATTAAGAGAGTGTAAACTAAATTGCTCTGATTACTTTTAAACTTCTTAATTTACTTCAATGCAAAATATAGTCTTGAAAAAAAAACATAAATAAACAAATCTTTTATTTATTTATAGCGCTCACAGATGGGCTGAAGAGGCAGGTAGGGAAGATTTGATGACGAAACCAATACTGACATTGGTTAAGTACTGCTTATGTTCAGAACATTTTACAGATGACTGCTTTGTCGATCCTGACACCAAAACAAAGCTTAAAAAGAGTCGTCATCCTTTCAGCGTACCCATTCCCACTATATTTAAAAACAACTTTATGGATAATCTTAAATCAAAGCAAATTTGCTTTGACATTAGACCGGAGGAATCATCTCAAGATTACAGTGAAAACAGCAATTCAGTTGTACTTCCAAAATCAAATGATGAGAATAGTAATACTGCGCTGATTACAGAAATTTACGAGCCTATTAATACCTTTCATGAAGTGAAAAACGGGGAAGAATATGACGTGACTTTGGTAATGGATGAAGATGGCATGATTGAAAATGAAGAAATAGCAATTGTGGAAGTAAATCAATCGAATGACGATGAAGGTATTGTTGATTTAACCAAAAACATTTGCCGTTTCTGCAACAATTTGTACGATACGTTTGAGACGTGTCCAATATTTTCCAGCGACCAAATATGTAACTTTATTTACAGAGTGATGGATAATAAAGTAAGATACGTTTTAAAAATATTTTGGAGATATATGTATACTTTAAAATCTTTCCAGATTACTAAAAATGATGGTCATCCTCAAAATGTGTGCTATCAGTGTTCCCATAAAATCAAATATTGCGTGAACGTAATCTCGTTTTTTGATTCTGTTCAACGAGAATTGAAATGATTAAGGAGAACGTTGTACCATAAGGTATTGTATTATAATTTTTACATGATAAAGAATAAATTTTTGAATTATTTAATGTCTTCTTTTCTGTCCAAACCTTATTTGTGAATTCCGCTGCGCGTCCGCGACCGGTTGCGTCGTTGAATTTTCTTTTTTGGTATCGACAATGTTGGTAACGCCGGGAGGAACTGCTAGTACAACTATAATATCGCTCACTAAGATTTTAAATCAAAAAAATCGGAGATAGTGCTAACTTCTCTTACCCGCGAGTGCGAGTCTATGCATGTCTTTATTAGCGATGGCTGTGGATGTTCAAGTTGCGCCAAAGATACCGGCTTATAAAGGCTAATAGCTAATAGTTGCATGTACAACAAGAATAATACGAAACGGCAGTTCGACGACAATTTTTGTCGCACGCCCATTTCTATTTCTAAAATCTGCCGGTAGCACTCAGTATCGTGGAGAAAGCTCGGAAGTCCTTTTGGGCATGCCGTAGACCGGCTGAAATCAACCAAAAGTCCTACATAAAGCGTGGCGTTACACAAGTTCAAGTTTACTCATTCCCTTTATCCTTATTCCCTTCTGGACAAAGCCATGCTAACACATCAAAGAGTTGTCCCCTAGGCTTTGGCCACATCGTATAAAAAAACCAAATCAGAATGATAGCTTGCTATTGAATGTGTGCGTGTGCTGCCACTTGAACTTCCTATTCCTCTCTTTAGGCATCTCACCTTAATTTTTGGTTGAGGCGCGCCTTGTGTAGAACGCTACTACGGTTGCAATGGAATTAACTTCAAAGTCGAAATAGGAGTTCATTGTATGAAATAGATAATTTGGTAAGTTCCATATATGAAATTTTTTTTACAAACTCTAAACTAGGATTAAATGACCTTATACTAGAATTCTACTATATATATGTATATGCGAAGGTATTTCTCCAGTTCTCGTAAAAAATAATAAATAAAAATTAAAAAGTAAATTGTTCTTTAATGCCATTAAGAGACAAATTGACATTATAACCTTTTGTTGTTTTTAATAAGAATAAGCTCTGTAAAGACATTTTCCACTGCGACTGTATGTATCTTCGTAGAAGTGTTTCTAGACAATTTTCTAGTAAGGGCTTTTCGTAAACGCATAAGTATGCTTTGTGACTATGCAACTAATTCGTGAACGCAACGTTGCTTTTTGTAACTCTTGTTCGAAAACGTGCTAAATGAAATTTTTTGCGCAACTTTAAAAGGCAGGCATTATAAAGGGTGTATTTCTTTATTCATTCCTTGGAAGGAATAGAATTAATAAAGTATGCATGTGAAGTGCAACGTGCTTAAGGGGTTAGACCACTCTAGAGGCCGAAAAAATAGGCTTTGTTGGGGATTTTTTTTTCAGAAGAACTACAAAATAATTTCAGATTACCAAAAAGGTTTATCATACATATCACTGACTGTATACAATAATTTTTTTGAAGCGATTAATTTCAAAATGGCGGCTGTGCAGCGTTTTTGCGATGACGTCTCCGTTTTTCAAGGGTCCACGGCCGGACAAACAGCTCCTGTAATTTTTCAGTTATAATGAGCGAATAAATTTTTTTCGATTGTATATAACACCAGCTATAAAAGTACGTAGGATTTTTTTGATATATTGATTTTTGGCCAAATGGCCAAAGTGAAAAGTTTAAAGTTTGCCTAAAAAATCGTCAGAAAATTGTTAAAAACAAATGAACTATGCATTATAAAAGAATAATCTTACGTACTTTTATAGACAATGTATTTTTAAAGATACATTCAAAATTTCAAGTGAATCGGTTGAAAACTGTCTGACTTATGTTTCCGGCCAACTCGAAAAATCTAGTTTTGAGAAAAACGCGTTTGAAGTTTTGTATAGTAATAAATCAGAAATAATTTTGCAATACCTTTAATCTTAAAATTCGAAAATCGAGTACTGAAAGGGACCATTTAAAAAAATAAAATCGATTTTTCGAAAATTCTGTAGTGGCCTAACCCCTTAATTCGAGTAGAGTAATCATGACTGGTGTCAATAATCCTGCGAGGTAAACAAAATTATTTATTAGTTCAAAGAGGTGACAGCGTTATTTAATTTTATTAGAAAATAAAAAATTAGAAAATAAAACTATTCAGCGCTATTCGCCTTTTTTATAATCTTCTTAGTAGAAGCACTTTTCGATTATTTTACTTTTGGATCGTATAATTCTATTGTGATTTTCTTCTAGAAAGGGACTTAATATAAAATTAAAAGCAAAAGCCTTACTTATTTTGGATGCGCAGTAAAGTTTGCGTTGCTTTGTTGCCTATACATTAGCTCTGTTTGTTTACTTTTGTGTGTAAAACGTGGGTAAAAATCAAGTAAAAATTGTTCTTCTGGTGGAGGGGATGAAAATGCGAAAGTTAACAGACGCTTTCTGGGAAAATTGATGGCAACTGAAGAACTGTTAAAAGTAAATTTCAGTGCAAAGATCAGGGCGTTTATAAGAAATCGTAAAAATAAATAAAAATGAATATCAATTTACGGAAAAAGTTAAATAGTTCCCGGTTTATTTCAATTTTTATTTCTTGTAACTTGCCAAACATCAATCAGCTGTTAGTTGTCAACCATAAAAGAAGAAGCATTTTGCCGAAATTTTGTCCACACTCATCAGCGTGTGTAAAATTTAGACGAAAGGGGAAATTACTCGACTGTCAAATTTCTTCTACTGCAAAAGTAAACAGACGCAGTGTGGACTAAAACTTTCGGTTTTGTGTAAAAACTTTCGAGTAAACAGACAGACCAATTGTTGCTCAGTTGCTATGACGTTTACGAAAGGGCCCTAATTTCAGATAAAAAAATTTCTTTTCTCTCTCTTTAGCATCCAATCCTCTGCCCAATGCTTTTTACAAATTTCTGATTTTTTCCATCTAAGAAAAGATATGTAGCAACTGCTGTAGCCAAACGCAATTGATGAGCCATTTTCCTAAACTATGATACGTAACTCGCGCAGATAAAACTTTTCTTTTCAATGGGAACATCTTTGCAAACTTTTCCAAGGAGAATTACACAAACTTCATCTCGAAAACTCTGTTAGAGTTTTCTCTGCGAAAAGTCTGCGATAATAGATCAGTTCCCTGATAAGAATTCGGGATCCCGCATATGCACGAACTTACCCATTTTGCGTTCCATAGCATTTCGTGGCATTCCATGGCATTTCGACGTCACATGTTCCCCTGCTGCACGAACTTACCCAAACTTTTTAGCTGGTGCATGATCGACCATCCTTTCTTGCAAAAGTACAGACGGCTCCGGAGCGGATCGTTATTTTCCAAGTCTGTTATCGAACCGCTCCGGAGCGGATCGTTATTATTTTTAATTTCAATCGATCCGAACCGCTCCTGGAGCGATATTGAATCGCTTCGGAGCGATTAGAATATCGCTCCACTGAATCAAAGGAATATATCTAGGAATTTTTATAAAATGCCTCACATCTACACCTTAATTACAAGGTGCCTTGTACTAAGAGGGCTTTTAGAGTTTGGGTAAATGGGTGCTGGGTAGGAGTGAGTAGTAGGGTGTGTGGTGTGTGTGGTTGATTGGTGGGTTGTCGGAGATGATGGGTAAGGCGTTTATTCTGGAATATGACTGGTAATTTTCAAAAAGTGTACCTCACCTGACATTTAATTACAAGGTGTCTTGTACTGACCTATAGGGCTTATAGAGTTGTGGTGCTCGGTAGGAGCGAGTGGCGGGGTGTGGGGCTATTAGTAGCAAGGGGGCAGCGGGTGTTAGGGTAATTAGATGTTGAAGAAGAGTAAAAGGAAGGCAATGAGACGGCAGTGATGAGGGAAAGGAGGAAAGGCTGCATGCGGCCCAAATATCCGCAAAGGTAACTTCCTAATCTAACTTTCCCTCATGAAACTTAAAGTAATATAATCAAATAAGCAAGATTTGATATATAAAAATACCTTAAAAACTTTCGAACTAGATAAATTACTGTAGTTAACCTGAATTATGAGAGAACAGCGGAATAAATAGCGAAGTTCGGAGAGAAATATTAAACGTGACAACGGGATCACGGAGACACCAACAACTTTAAGGAGCAGAATTACATATATTTTAAAGAAATGCTGTTTATTGCTTAAAAAACTTTATTGACTTTAATAAAAATTAATATTGTTTGATTGACAGGCTTTATAAAATCATTCACAAAATCTATATTTCAGCACTGTGAAAATAAATGGTCTAGTTCCGTTTCGTTTAAATATTATCTATTTTAGGCAAGTTTAGAAGAAATATTTTAAAACTACATGTATAAAAAATCATAAAATTGTAGTTATTCTGGATATTCAATTTTTTTGAATATTTCAACATGTTTCATTTGATTATTACTCCTACGATTCGTTTACTGAAAGTGTTTCAGTTATACATATGAAGTAGTACCTTTCACAGTAACTTTTAAAAATGTTACTGCCTACACCATTTCACTAGGGACTAATCTATTTTTTATTAACATCTTCAGTTATACTATGGATCACAACATGATTTTGCGAATAATTGCCCTACAGTTTCTTAGTTCTAATTACCGCGAGTATTTTATTTTTCTAATTTAAATATTTTTTTATATTAACACAATATAAAACAACATTTAAAAACTTTTCAAGATAACAATATAAAATATGAATGCGTTTTACAGTGACATAGTAATAAAAATAATTTACATAATTATGGATAGTTTATAATTCTTTATAATAGTTCATGTATCATGTATTTATTTGTAGAAATTGTTTTAGCTTCGATCAGATTGTTGTTAAACCTCTATCACATTCATGTAACAAAAATCTTTTTAGATACATATTCGGCAAAATTCATTTAACAAAGTGACTAATAGTAAAAAATAAAACTTGGAGAAAGTATACTTTTGAATAAGCGGATTTCTCCAAATTATCTGTTTGTGAAATCAAATTAGGTAAAATTATATACAGTCATCTCGGTAATTATGTTGACTTATTTCTTTGAGTTAAATATGGCAACCTTTTTAAAGAGCAAACGCAAGTTCTTTACTCGTTGTTCTAACAATTCAATCAATTAGGCGCTGTCTGGGAAGACAGCAATCAACTAAAAAATTAAAAATTAAAGTCATTCGAATTTTTTTTTTAAGATATCAATATTCGATATGCTATTCGGAAAATAAGCTTGTTGTGACCCAGGCCACAACTCCCAAAAACTCTAAGTAAATTCTTCTTAATTAGGCACTTAGCCTAATAAATACAAATATACCGAAAACCCCATTCATATACACCGAATTCTCTTTTTGCACGAATTTGATTTAACACGAGTTAAAACGAAAAAAAAATTTTTTTAAACACGAATTGTTTTGTTTTAACACGATTTTCAATATTCTATGAACTTTTTTATGAATTTTTCTGATGAATTTGTTTCATTCTCACTCCTCACAAATATGCATTGTAACTTCGCGTTACATTTTTCACAATTTAGTTAGATTATGTCGATTATATGGGTATGTACATGAGTGGGATTCCCCGAATTATGCGAAAAGTTATAAGTAAAATAAAGTTAGCGCTTGTATATATTTATTAACTCAATAACAGGTAAGTTTTAAATAATTTTCAAATCTTTGCATTATTAATATGAAAAATATTATTGGTAGCCTTAACACAATGTCAAATAATTCACCTGTAATAAAAACGAAGAGGAAGGCGATCAGTTTAGATACTAAAATTAAAATTTTAGATTAACTTGCAACAGGACAAGGTGCAACGGCTGTCGGAAAGCATTTTGGTATTCATGAAGCTACCATAAGAACGATTAAAAAAAATGAAACTGCGATCAGAAAATCTGTATGTTCTGGGAGAAAAATAAGTGCTAAATCATCGTCTTACATAAGAGATGCTGTCAAAGAGAAGATGGAAAAAGCTTTGGTAATGTAGATTGAAGATAAATCACAAAAAAGAATACCAGTAGATGGAATTGCTATCAAGCAAACAGCATTAAGAATCTATAAACGTATTAAAGAAGTTGAGCCAGGCACTTCATCTCAGTCAAAACAACCTGAATTTTCTGCAAGTACAGGTTGGATTACAAGTTTTCTTAAACAACATGCTCTCCATAATATAAAAATGAAGGGAGAAACTGCGTCTTCAGATGAATTGCTGCCAAAGAATTTCCTCAAAAACTTAGAAAAATTATTGAACACGGAGGTGTGAGGTGTGATCAAGTTTAGAATGTAGATGAAAGTGGCCTTTTTCGGAAAAGAATGCCTAGGAGAACTTATGTTGCAAAATCGCAGAAAACTGCCGGTGGTTTTAAAGTAGCAAAGGACCGTGTAACATTGTTGCTTTGTTCCAATGCTTCAGGAGAACGTATGTTAAAACCACTGCTAGTAAATCGCACCTTAAGACCACGCTCAATTAAAGATGTAGATTTCAATAAATTTCCTAAATATGCCTTTAACGGTTTATACGCAGTCAGGATTTTCAAAAAATCTATTTGTTTTTTATTTCATTTTTTGAATTTACATATACTCAAGATTTTACACAGAAAATTTCAGATCGATCCGACAAATATTCTCGGAGTTATAATCATATTTGCAAAGACGCCTCGGCGCGAGTGAATATGTGCAGAGCAGAGACCTGAGCGGCAACTGTCTACCTCGAGCGCCCCCTCTTTTATTACCTTATTGTATTGCCAAGCATCAAAGTCGTGCGCTCCTTTATACGTTTTGTTTTATTTCTCTTGTGTATTATATGGCCCTGGAATAGGTGAAGTTAAAAGACATAAACCGATCGGTCTCAAATTTTAGCACAATCTTTTTGAATATATTTTTTTAGAAAGTAATCGAAAAATTTGCGAATCCAATAAATATTTTTCACTTTATAAACAATTTAAGGCCAACATTTTCCTTAAATACTTAAAGTTTTTTTGAGGAGCTGCCATTTTGTGAAAAATCAATATTTTGCTTATTCCTTCGATTAATTTCTAGATAATTTCATAAATTAACAAAATCCTGTTTGTGTTTTGATTTCAGATGACCTAGTCACGAGGTATCACGTACACCGCAAAACACCTTTTTTTCAAGGAGGTTTCGGAGATCGTCTCCTGTGACCTTGAAAATCATTATTTTTACAAAGAATATGACAATATTGTATTAAGCCCCCCCCCCCCCCTTAAGGGAGTAAGGGTTTACACTTTCTAAAAATCGAATTGTCTTATCTTAATGTTAAACATTTCAAGAATATATTCTCAAAATTTTAAGTCGATCTGAGCAAAACTCTTGAAGTTATAGTCTATAGTTAGTCCCCTGTCCTTTAGTGCAGCTGGCGAGCAGGTATACAGCTTATTCACTTCTATTGTTCTGGTCAACTATACTGTTTCGAGAATATTCTATTTAGTATAGCCAGGTAGGTAAAGCCATAAAGACATATGTTATATTTGTATTAATACTGTACAATATTTTAAAACGAGAGACCAGCGTCAGTTTGTCGTTGTACGTTCAATAGTTTGAACGGGGTTTTCTCAAAACTACTTTTTCAAAGTCCGTGTTCACTGCCATTAAAAAACTACTAGACCGATTCATTTGAAACTTTTTACACATTTTCTACATATAAAATACCTCGCACCAACGTTTAGTTAAATTTTTTTTTTTACATTAAGGGGGTTTCCCACCCACAAAATGGCGGAATTTTTCGTGGAAAATAGCAGTTTACACTTAAGATGGCCACCAACAATTTTTAAATGAAAAAAAAAAAATAATCGGAGAACGTTGGGGGGAGGATTTGATAATACTTTGACTAAATTTTAATGGTTTTTGATTTCAGATAATTTCCGACCGAGATACAGTGAACACCGCAAATTGTATTTTTTCAAAGACGTTCTGGCGCAAGCTCTGTCACCGGCTTGTTTTGCAATATTTCTGCATGAAAAAATTACAGAATATAGTTAAAAGTATGCTTAATAATGTACAAAAGGTCCCCCCCCCCAAAGTGATTATTATATGCATACAAAATTTCAAGTCAATAAATTAAGATGCCTCTCCAAAAAGAAAACTTGAAAAATCGCTTTTTTCAGCCTTCTGACTGCGTATAACCTCTTAATTAGTACTCTCATGTGCATGTCCAATTTACTAATTTTTTCACATTAATTATTTTCTCTGTTTAAATATTTAAATGCAAGCCTATTTTGGAAAGTTTTAAGACTTATTAATATTTTTTAAAATCAATAATAAAGAAATTACTCATCAAATGATAATCACAACTAAAAGTAAGGATTACTCAGGCACCATACCTTCCCTCAAGGCTTTAAAATTTTGCACAAGGATAGCACAAACTTATCGGTTAAATGTAGAGGGGGAGGACTAGAGAGTTTATCAAAAATTATTGCGGTATATTTTTTAATTTTCTGGTCTATATTAGTAAAGTACCGATTGTAATTTACCTCCATAGCAGACAATTATAGCTGTGAAAAGTTCTATTAAAAAGTTAAGCTCATTTATTACGACCATAACCTATAATTTTTTATTAATTACTTTTATTCTAAGGCTTTCTAATTTGCTTTCGTCCTTTTTGGAAGATTTTAGAATATAATAACTATGAAAAAGTTTCGTTAAGTACCACAGCACAATCCAAATAACACTAAGGTTCTATTCTCTATTAAATAACAAAATTACTCTTGATATACCGTTTGAATTTGATAAACCGGCAAATAGTATGTTGTATCAAAACTTTCTAGGTTTAAGTTTACTAATGTGTCGTAAAACATACACGTGTATGTCAAAAATCATCGAAAATGAATTGGATCCATATTTGTGATCCACACAGAAGCATATGATCTGATAAAACACGATAACTCTGTGATTTATACTTAAAAAAAACAGAAAAAAAGTATACTACAAAACGTTTAAACCAAAACCATAAAAAGCTCTCCTAAACAGTAAGTAGGTAGACGTAGAGTTGCTGACCTAGTCTTTATTAACCAGCTTTTGAACTTGAACATAGATTCTTGCACTCTCGCAGGCATAGTTTCTTATAGGCATACCCCGTATAGCTTAAGGGGCCCGGTGGTCTAGAATTTTCAAAAAATCGATTTTTTTTCTTTAATATTTCGAAAGTATAATCTTTCGAGATTATACTGTTAAATTTTTATAATGATATTGACGGTATTTTAAGTTCTATAGCCTTTATAGCAGGTAGCAAACGGTTTTCTAGCCTCATGAATGGAAAACTTTAAACTCACTTATCTCGAAACTACTTTTGTCTGCACGGCGTAGAGCAAAAAAAAAACTGTCCCTCCGATTGGGCTAAATTCTGAATATGTTATTCAGTATGCCAGTGGCAATCGTCGGAACTAAACAATTTTTTTTATTTTAATAACTTTTTGTTTTTTTGTTAAAAAAGTATCGAAAAAAAGTCGTATTTTTGGTACCCAAAATTCAAAAGTGCACCACTTCGTAAAAATTTTTTTTTTTAAATTTTATTTTAGTTCCAACGATAGCGACACTCATATAGATTAATAATCTTTTTTTTTCTATTTTTCAAATGACTGACAGAGCTGAAATCATCAACGCCACCCAAGTCGATTTTTTTGAGGGTGTTATTTTCAGCTAAATTTTTTTTATAAAAAAATTTTTTTTATAATAAGTTTTTTTTTGCATGAGTATTGAGTAGTTTATTAAATGTACATAGTTCAATTATCGTTTTTTTAATTGGTTTTACCTTAAAAAAATACTGAAAATGCCTTAAATTTACGCGCGCTAGACCACCGGGTCCCCTTAAGAAGATTGCCTTTAGTGCATGATGTTCACTCTCGGTCTAACTATGGTATACAAGAGCCTATAAATCGCATGTGCAGCCGTCCTGTGTCCTGTTTTTGATCTGACTATTACTAAGGATTTACTGAAACGATCTCTGTTGTCTGTGCACCCCTGATTGTTGAGTGTGATTTGGTTTTTTGTTCATCAATGTTTTTTTGCATGTTGGTGTGGGAGCCTCAATATTTTGTTATATTCTGGCGAATAGGTCAATTGATTCTAGGCGTCTGCTTGAGAAGTGCGCCTTCTGGGTTAGAAAGATTAATTCTACATAAAAAAAAGTAAAAATAAGATACACTCGTATGTCCATATGACCTACAATATGACAATTAACACTGCTTTGATTTTGATATATTACAAAAATTTCTTCAATAGCAAATTAAATATTTTTATATTAAAGAATTTACAATTATGTTAGAAATTTAATCAAAATAAAATTTTATATAGGAAAATTAAATTGTCGTCTTTTCTATAATATACAAACTCTATCTTATCGAACTAGATTTGAAAAGTATTGTTTTGTTTATGTGGGCATAAAATCATGAATTGTGCGAGGTTTGAAAACAACCCAAACAAGAAGTCCCGGCCCGACTATGTACAGCCGAATGTTTGCCAAATGCGGTCATTTTTTTGTTCTACTTACATACCTTTAAACTACAGTTAATTTAATCCAATATATATCGCAACCATTCCCAAAGTACACATTTTAATCACTTAAGAGTTTAACAACTTCTCTTCATTTAATGAGCGCATATGGTAAGAATTATATTTTCGCAGTTTGCTAAGAATATATAAATTATTTGTTAAAATTATTCCATTTTAATTGCCTTGCTTAGCTAGGTAATTCTAATTCTCAATATGTATGTAAATCGCATTTATGTCAGTCTCAAAATTGGCAAGCTGTTTCTACAAATTCCTTAAGATAGATTCTAAGTAAAAAACTTAAGTTTCACATATCTAACAGAAATACTATACTTAAAACAATCAATTTTTAAATATTAAAACAACTTGAGGCATCCTTAATATACATAGTTTACTCCCTAAAATTTATTTAGTCCCCCTTTGTTCGATTTTGTAGCATTCTTTAATTGCAGGTAGTAGCAAAAAATGCAGAAATTGTCGGAAGGTGTAGATCAAATGTTCGTAGGGCTTCGGGTCATAGACGAATTTCGAAACTGCAAATTTGTTCTGAAAAAAAATTAAAGTATTTTTTACAAAATAATTAAGAACAATATAGATTAGATAGTTATAGTTAAGAAGAAAATTTTGTTTACTGCTGATATGAAAAAGAAAATATTTTCAAAATTTTATTTTATTCACCTAAGACAAGACTCGGTCCCGCGTTAAACCCGGTATTGTGTTCATTTAGCGGCTAAATTTTGTATGGAAATTTAGCTGCGAAATTTCGTCGCTAAATATGTAGGCAAAACGCGGTATTGTGTTTTTAGCAGCTAAAAGTGGGTTTAGTTTTCACATGTTTCCCAAATCATCAAAGTTTTAGCTTCAGATGTATCTGACCAGGACCATATCTTTGTCCATATCACATTGGTCGCGTTCGATATACTGAGGTCCTACCTAGAGGCTATGTAGAGGTATCGTTCGGTCAAATATCTTAGTGAGGCCCTAACTGAGGGAAATAGTAGGGAAGTGAGCCATCAATTTGTTCCCTCACTATCTAGCTTATTGAATTTGACATTAATCAGCTGTTGTTACATATTTGTTTGGATCAGTAAGTTTCGAGCGACATATTGAAGTGTTTTTAAAATCTAAATTGAATTCCTTCCATTAAAGACAATAAGTTAAAAAGAACCGAACCGAAAAAGCCCACTCATCACACATTTCGGTTAACAAATTTATTTCACTAAACTGGGGAAAAAAATATAAACAAAAATGTACGGCAGCTGATTGTCAAAAGTAGCGTCCTATAGTTCAAAACAAATATTTTTCCTGTCAAAAATTTAGCGTTAAATAAAGGTCCACTGCTAAAACTAAGTTAACACAATACCGGGCTTTAGCGCGGATTTCTAAATAGTCGAACTCAATGACATCTCTTGGTAAAATAAAACAAGTGTTCATTAGGAAATACATTCATTCCACTCTAAAAGGTTTGCTTTAATGCTAAGAGTCAATTTCAACTACATTAGGATCCCATTATTAAGATTTTATGACTTTGAAATTTGACTTTACCTCGCCTTTTTCAAATGATATTAGTCCAGGCGGCAGGTAAATTATTCTGACAAGATCACCTACCTCGCTGATTTTTTCCATACGCTTGATTAGTTTATTAATCAAAAAGTGCTGTTTTTAATAGAATGCAAAATTTATTTATAAATAAATGAAGAAACATTTAATACTCAAAGTAATCTCCATCACTTTCGATGACTTTATTCCATCGTTCGGGCAGCTGTCGAATTCCTTCGCGAAAAAAACTTGGCGATTTTGACTGAAGAAATTCATCGATGCTTTCTTGAACCTCTTCAACTGTTTTGAAGTGCTTATTAGCCAGTTGATGCTGGAGCGATCGGAATAGATGGTAATCCCTCGGTATGATCTAGCGAATAAGACGTGTGAGGGAGAACTTCCCAACCGAATCCACAGGTGACATCTTTGGTACCTTTTGCAACATGCGGCCGAGCATTATCATGTTGCAAAATCACTTGTCTACAGCCGCTGCCAGTGAAAGGCCTCTTTTGCTCTAATGCATCGCTCCAACGTATAAGCTGCTTTTGTTAAAGATCTGCAATAACAGTCTGCCCAGGTTTCAGCAACTCGTAATACACTACGACTTTCATATCCCACCAGATACACAGCAACACTTTTTGTGAATGGATGTTAGGCTTTGGAGTAGACGTTGACGGTTCGCCAGGACTCACCCAAGATTTTTTAACGTTTAGGGTTATCGTACAACACCTATTTTTCATCGCCTGTAATGATTTTGTAAAGAAAATCTTTTCTTTTAAACCTGATTGACTAAGAAATGGCCGTGTCCACCCGCCGCTTTTTGTTTTCGGGGGGCAAGTTATGCGGAACCCATCTACCCTCCTTTTGAACTTTACTAAGTTGATTTTTGTTTATATATGATGTTGCCAAAGCTCAGGGAATGCCCTATGATGCTAAAGCACAGCCTTGGCAGGAAAGGAATTAAGGATGAGGGAAATGGGTTAGGAGGTTGTGTGAAGAAGGTGTCGATGTACGCCCCGTTTGAAAGTTTCAGGCTTATAAGACGAGGGAAAAACAGAAGATGGTAAACTGTTCAAGTTGATGTAGGCGATTTGAAACACATTGCTGTATTGCTGTGTAACACCGAGTATTGCAAGCTCAGCTTGAGTCTGAGTAGGATCGTCTTTCAACAGTTTTTCGAGTTCTTCATCGCCAAACTTTTGTGGTTAGCCCGAGCGTTCTCGATCTGAAAGATCAAAATCTCCCATTCGAAACCATTGATACCACTCCTTACACGTTTTATGTGTGACGGCGTTTTTCCCCAGAGTAGCACAAATCAGTCTCAAATGTTGCTTATCGACAGACATATTTTCTGCTTCTATTTTTTATATTATATCACCTCGTTTGTTAAAAATATATTGTTGTTGAGAGCTTATAATATACACTTAGAAATGGCAAAAGTTGAATCAATTTATATAACTTTGATATGAAGTGACTTGCGTACAAAAAAGAAGCACCTTATTAATTTGTATACCTAATAAATCCCCCTCGAGTATCCTAAATACACTAAACTCCATATTTTTTAAGTCCCAGGGGAGGAGACTGACAGCTGCAAAAATTGTTTTTCAATTATCTCGGCTTCTATTGAAGCTATGATACCAGCGCAGAGGTACAACCTTATCCTTTGTGACTTGGGGAGTGAGGCAGACATTTTCGAAGCAAACATTTCTTTTCATAAAATCACATATTCGCAACGTGTTTTTACTATTTTATACGAAATTACAAATGCCACACAACAATGACAATGTGAAGCAGTGGCCATAATAGTGCAAATAATTATTATAGACTTTATTAGAAGAATGGTTAAAATAGTGAAAACACGTTGCGAATGAGTAATTTTATTAAAAGAAAAATTTTTTAAGAGGCAAAGGTGTAGTGCTCGAAGCGACCTCTACGCTGGTATCCCAATAGAAGCCGAGATATTTGAAAAAAATTGCACATGTAAGCCCCCCCCCCCCCCCCACCCCGCAGGACCTTAAAAATTTATAATTAAGTAAGTTTGGGAGACTAAGGAGGGGCTTAAAGTGTATGCAGGTAGGTAATTTTGTCACAATACCATAGGGAAAATCTCCCTGCTCCCTGGACTATTCAAAATCATATCTATATTTCAATTGGAAACTTTCGAAACTGTGTTAACTTTAGGCAAGAAAAAAGTGCAAGAATATAAAGAGAAAGCATCAATCATTATATCGAATGTTGAAATCCAAGGATATTTATATAACATATTTTTTTTTCAAAAATACCTAAAATACAATTTCTGAAAGTTTCATAAAAATTGATTTATAAATAAAAAAAGTTATACTGATTTTAGTAATTTAAGCGGTCCTTAAGGCAGTTATATCTAACAAAAAATGTATATATACGCTATTTTAAATAGCAAGCAATGTTGCAAGGTATCAAAACTTACAAAAAACAGCGTACCTACACCCAATCTTTTGATGTTTTTTAATAGAAGAGGTACTAATTGTTTTTGAGATATAAGCGGTATCAACGGATAGAAACTTTTGAATGACCGGTAATAATCAACACTTAGTGGTGGATGGCCGATATTGCATATTTTTGCAAGGGTTATAAATTATAGCAACAAATTTCAAATTGGTATTGTTGGGCAGTGCGAGCAATAGCAAATCTTGAAAATAAGTAAAATGCTTTTGATATGAAAACTTCTGATTGCTGTCGCTGAGCTATGCTGTCTCAGCACAGCATAATCTGAGTTTATATTGTTATTGCTGTGTGCGGGGAATACTGTGTGTAGATATATGAATATTCAGATAAGTTTCCCTTCTAATACAGAAGGCACCTTTCTTGACTGATGCCAAGAACTTGTTTACCTCTGAAGGAGGCTCAACAATTTAAAACAACAAAAACAAGTGCGAACAACAGAATGAATTACAAGTTGTGATGCTCCTTTTAATTGTCACTTTGTCCACGTTAGTATTAAAAACGTCTCCAATATCATTAGCAGACCTACACAAGCGGTTAATAGGCTCGAAGATGCCGTAATTAATGTGCGAAAAAGAAATCTGTAAGAGGGATCGATCGCGTAGGGAATATGACAGTTCTCTAGGCAATATTTTGGGAGCTAGTTCAGCGCTGTCTACCTTTCCCTGCAGCAGGAGCTGGTGCAAAAACATCAAATCAGTAACCCAAAGCGCTCCTTATAAGGCGGCAGAATAAGATGACAGACTCGATATGTTTAATGTGAGATCCGTAAAACGGAGACCAAACCTGACTAGCATATTCAAGCTGTGGTCTAACCAGGGACGTATAAAGATGGAGTCTTATATGACGGCTTGAAAGTTCATTGGACCATCGAAGAATAAGTCCCAGCATAGAGTTGGACCTAGCAACGACGTTATTAATATGGGAGATAAAGTCAATTGAACATCAAGACACACTCCCAAGTCCCTCACCTTTTCCCCCCCCTCTTTATACCATACCCTCAAACATGTACTGAAAAGTACTGAAGTTGCGAGACCTCGAGAAGGACATAACTTGACTTTTCCCGATTTCCAGCTTAAGATTATTGTTGCAGCACCAACCATAGAAAATATGCAGCTCAGATTGCAAAATCTCAATCATCATTAGATTCGATTGGAAGAAAAATCTTAATATCGTCAGTATATATAAGAATTTTCCATCTTTGAAGTAAATACGAAATATCATCAATAGATAAGATAAATAACAATGGACCCAGATGACTTCCCTGGGGAACGCCAGAATGACCTACAAAATCATCAGACAGTGCGCCACGCAAACGTACTCTATTAGTCCTATTAGTGAAGTATGACTTAATCCAACAATGAGCGAGGGCGGGAAACCCCACTTAGCCAATTTAAAAACAATGATAAAGTGAGACAGCTTATCACAGGCCTTACTAAAATTAATGTACATGCAGTCAGTTTGGCAACCATCCAAGAATCCGCCCACAGTGCAAGAACCAAACTCAACCAAGTTTTGAAACCGTGAACCTAACTTGAAGAAAACCATGTTACGGGGTAGAGATTAAGGCTTTACACACTTCGGATAATTGGGATTGTATCAATAGTTCGAAAAGTTTAGGAATACAAGACAATTTAGCAATTGACCTGTAATTGGAAATCTCTTTTCTATTGCCACTCTCGAAAATAGTTATTAGAAAGGATGTCTTCCAGAGTGCTGGGAAGTGGCCCTCCGAAAGAGACTTCCGGAAGAGTAATAGTAATGGCCATAATAACGCCGAAGAGCATTTCTTTATGTCTGCCGTAGGAACCCCGTCACGACCACTAGAAAAGTCAGTTGGGAGATTAGCAATTTGCTTCAACAAGATCTCCTCCGTGATATATGGAACAGGTACCATGGGTGAAAATCGGTTATTTTTGTGGGAAAAGTTTCAACTATCCGGTTAGAAATCAGATGATTCAAATGCTCACTTAAAAAATTCAGCAAAAACAAGTAATATTAAAGTCATTGCTGGAAATCCCCCCGAATTCCATAGTCGATGGATAGTAATCAACCTTTCTCTTCAAGTTGACATACTCGAAAAATGCGCGGGGTTTAGAGAATAAGTTGCTCCTTAAATGTTGAAGGTTTCTTTATATAGAGAAAGAAACCGGCGTATAAAATGTTCATTGCAAACACTAAATTCATGCCAGGAGTCTACACTGTTAACACGAAGGTACTTTTTCCAAAGTCTATTTTTCCTATTCCTAAGAGTCTTTAATTCCTCACCAGACTAACAAGTATAGAAGTTTATCTCATCCAGATAATCATTCAAAGCCTTAAAATCGGCCGCTCTAAATTTAAAATGATTTTTGCTATCGAGGTTATCGACAAGCATGTCCGACAGACAATGTAAAGCGACAAGCAGTGCAGGGTGAAACACGTCAAGATTTGTCAAGAAAAGAAGGCTGGGCTCAACAAAAATGAGTTCGTAGAGAACAACAAATCAAGCTGTCTTCCCATATTGTTACTCACATTGCTCATTTGGCAAAGTACTTAGCTAGCCAAGGTATAGAGGAATAACGATTGTCCTTCAGTCAAGTCATGGCTAAGAAAGCTATCGTCATCATCATTCGCTACCCATTGTACATTGGGTGAGTTAAGGTCCATCAATAGGATAATTTCATCCTTAAAACCCAATCGATCATAGATGTAGTTGATATTACATACTAGGGTAGTCCCAGAAGATCCAGACCTAACGTATGTATATACATATAGTGGTTGTTGTTTGAAAAAAATTACTATGGTAAAAAGTACCAACCTTATAAAGCTTAAGTTTGAAGATGCTACGTTGTTCAGTATATGCGCGAGTTAGCAGACATGGCAGGCATTTCAAAAGTGCTGTGTATTGGCTGACGCGTTTGTTCACAATGGAACAAAAACATAATCGTGATATTTCAGCATTGTTTGGCGACGTTTCACAGTTATAAAGTCGAGTTTTTGCATCAATTCATAACCATGGATGTAACATGAGTGCATCACTTCACACCTGAGATGAAGGAACAATTTACTAAAAGGGGAGAATCGACTGCAAAGAAGGCGAAGAGAGTTTCGATAATGTTGATAGATCTTCTTGATAACACTTGGTGAAATATATTTCTCATTGTGAAGTAATTTTAATAAAAACACTTGTGTCGATTCCACAAAAATAATGTTCTTTATTTTAAATTAAATAGTTACAGAAACCTACGCGTTTCGTCCTGTTAAGACATCTTCAGGGTCTATACTGAATACCAACTAACTGCTAAATCTGCAAGAGAGTCTTGCAGATTTAGCAGTTAGTTGGTATTCAGTATAGAAGAAGAGAGTTTCATCTGCAGGCAAGGTCATGGCGTCAGTTTTTTTGGAATGCGGGTGGGATAATTTTCATTGATTATCTTCAAAAAGGAAAAGCAATCAACGGCGACTATTATGCGAACTTATTGCAGCGTTTAAGTGATGAAAACATAAAAAAACGGTCGCATTTGGCTAGAAAGAATGTCGTGTTTCATGAAGATAATGCACCAGTTCACACATCCGTTATCGCGGTGGCCAAAATCAATGAGTTACGTTATGTTATGTTGAGAAATAAAGATATTTGTCTCCCAAATTTTTTGGGGTTTTCTGTAATAGGTCGGGTTTTTCTGGGATTACCCTCGTATGTACAGTGGTTTTTACGAAATTGTAGACTTCAAGGTCAAAAAGAGAATTTCATATCTACCAATATAAAAGGGGTGCAGGATTAAAAACTACAGTTAGGAAGGTTCTATTTTACTTTTAATTAATTTTGCGTTGAAAAACAAAAACATGTTGATCCTCTAAGCATTAATTTCCCTTGACTTTGAAGTCTACAACTCCGTAATTTGATATATTTTTAAATAAATTTTTTTATAGCTGTATGTATTGTATCCTATTTTCTGGCTCCTTTAACCCCGTGTGGGGGATAGGGCGTTCAGTTGTGCGCCAATGCCTTCAACTGTTGCCACGATTTGTTAATCTGGTTACCTTCTTTCTCTGAGGATCTTCCAATTCGGCCTCCCTGCGGTTCCTATCTAGAACTTGTTGAGCGATGTCGTTTGACCTTTTTCTCCTGCATGCAGCCTAGACATTGCTATTTTCGTCTACTCCGTCTTGGCCTGCAAGGCTTTGTACATTTTTGTTGGTAATGGTCAATGTGTGTTAAGGATACGCTGGAGACACTGGTTGAAAAAGCTTCGATGCTATTTTCCATGCTGTAGAGTGTTAAATGCAACTCGGGCCTTTTTGATCCGAGCCTGTACATCAACTTCAGCTCAGCCATCTGCTGTAACTATGCTTCCGAGATAGTAAAATTTATTGCTTTGTTCTATGTAGTTGCTGCTCTTAAAGATCAATTTCATTTTGTTTCCTTGAGTCCAAGCTCATAAGCTTGGTTTTAGCAGCAGGGATCTTAAACCATGTTTTGCGACTATCTCTACTCAAAGTGAATAAAAACTTTCCATCTAATCCCTCACGATGGCTGGTCATTTAGGGCGTTGCGCAATACGTCATTAATGAAAAGCAAAGGTGATTTTTTCCAGAAAAGCAGAAAGGATTTGGGAAAATAAGATTAAGGGAAATATTTCACCCCATCTGACTTAGCGCTGATCTACAAGTCCCACATCAGGCCTAGACTTGAACACACCGGACACACCGCATTGTCCGTGTTAGACAAAGTCCAGCATAAGGCTATTATACTTATTGGCGATTCCTCAATCTCTGAGGGCCTTGACTCCCTAGAGCATCGACGAAATGTCGATATTTTCGCTCACTTTTTTATCGCTATTTCCATGGACATTGCGGGGCGTACATCGACACTTCCCCTTCACTCAACCTCCTAACCCATTTGCCTCAACCTTAATTGCTTTCTTGCCAAGGCTGTGTTTTAGCATCACAGAACAGCTCCTGACCTTTGGCAACATCATTTATAAAAAAATATATAAGAGAAAATGGTGCGTTTTATCCGTTGGAATCGATTTAACTTTTCATTATATCAGCCGTGCTCATCAGAAGAGATGGAAGAAAACAACTACACTGCGTAACCGGCAACAAAGAGTTATAATTTAAAAAGAGAGCATTAACTTTAGAGTCAAAACACAACCGTAAAGTTATCTTTTATGAATTTAGAGTGCATTAAGCTACATTGGCAGATTGAAGAAATATTCTTTTGATAAAAAATGGATTTTAGTCTAGAATTTTTAGTTAAAATTAAATATATAAAAATTCATTTGACAATAATTAAATATTTACCTTGGAAGATTTCCAAAATCGGTAGGTGTTCTTGGATCACGTCGTAATGATCCCACTGTCGGAGAAGTATTTGTGCCTTGTGCTGTATCCAATGTGGAAAAACTTCTATGATCATAAGGTCGAAGTCGTCTACCTAGTGTCGCATATCCTTCAATATTACTTGTAGATCCAGGTACGACACCATTTAGTGTGAACGATGATCTACGCTTGGGGTTGTAGGTGCTATAATAGGAGGAGCCCGATTCTAGTGCACCATTTTTTGACCGGCTGTAATCAGGATCCAAGTACCGTTTTGTGCTACTAGGTGGCGGATATATATCATTTAGGCTTTTCCGAGGTTTCGAATAATCTATACTATTTTTATAATGAGGCGGTTTCAAATCATTAGCGGCTGTACTTAATTTAAGTGGCTTAAAATACTCATGTGAAGAGCGAATTGGTTCAATGTCTGGAGACGTTACTCTGTCAGGAGGACGAGATCGAAGTTTTGCAGCTGATTCTCTATAGTATTCTCTTGCTGCTGGTCCGACAATACTACTATTTCTTTTAGGTTTATTTTCATTAAAACGACAGTAAAAGCTTTTTCGCTTGATACGGTCGATAACACTTTCTGGCTGGCTGTCTAAAGTATTGGGCGAAGATAATTGTGAGGCTCTAGAAAGACGTGAAACGGTCGGAGAGGGTGTTGAGATGAAATTATCTTCGGAACAAACAGACCAATTATCAAAACACAACTCTGGCTCGTCGCTTGGAGAAAGGAATGTGCTTGAAGAAGCGCAATCGTCATGTGGACTTCTTGAATCTGAGGAGTAGTTTGCTATATTTTCATTGGACGGAGTAAGCAAATTGCGATTAATTTCGTGCAAACCAATATGGAAATTATTATTGTTGTTGTAATTCCCATAAGATAAATCTGAATAATTGTTGTGCCCATTAAAATAATTTCTTTGCTTTGTGTAACTATTGTCTAACTTTGAAAAGTCTAAAGTAAGCTCTTTTCGCTTGTCTCTAGATAATTCGGATTCAGTTGTTGGCTTTTTTAGTTCTGTATTACTTTTTGTAGAGGCAATGAGGTCTTTCTCTTCACCGCAGTCGGGACATTTATTTTGAACAGCCGGAGGAATAGCAGTTGTGACACATTTCGGTTCTTTTTTATACTGCAAACTAGAGCTGTTTTGAGCGGGACTTTTTTCTTTATTTGTCACTGGAGGACATTTTCGAAAAGTGTTTACGAATCCACTCGATTTGGGACGATCTTTGTGCATTATGGAATCCTCAATTTGCCTCTCAATGTTGCTAGTTGATCGAGTATTCATAACTTTTCTGTCTGAGGAATCCTTTTCAATCTTTTTAAAAAGACCAAGGACTTTGTTCACTCCAGTTTTATTAAAGACTCCAGACATGTCCTCAACACTCACGGCTCTTTTAATTAGCCCAGATTCCGTCATAATCGGTGCTCGAGTTATTGATCGTTCGCGAAGAGATTTTATCATTGAATCAATTCTAGATTTTTTATCAGCTTTGGCAGATTTTTCATCTTGTCTTTCTTCTGCTGATGTCTCATTTGTTATTTGTTTTGATTTTTTCTTTTTTAGTACACTTTTCGTCCCTTCAACTTTATCAAGACCATTACTAGCTACCGCCTTTTCTTTCTCCTGTAGTGTATTTTCTGTACCTACTGTGGATTTTTTATCCCTGTTTTTAGCATTTTCGCGTAGTTTCTCAAATTTTTGTCCTATAGCATAAAGCAAACCTTTACCCGTTTTCTTTTCCGGTGACTTTTCTTTTGGTTGTGGTATATTTGAAGAAGACCGTTCATTTTCAATTTTTTCCGAACTTTTTTGATCAGTTTTTTCTAGTTTTGTCTTTTTTGCTACTTTTGTTACCTTTTTGACAGATGCTTTAACTTCTGTTGAAGAACTTTCACTGCTCTTGGAAGTATTGGATTTCAAATCTACGATATTTAGCTTGCTATTAGTGGTCTTGACTGGATTCGGTTTCTCAACCTTATCCATAAATTTGTCTACAACAGATGATATTGCTGCGCTACTTCGTGTACTCTTTTTCACTTCTTTTGGAGGAGTCAATTTAGAATTCGGAAAACTTTTCGGTCGTATTATTTTAAAATCTCGTTGTTCTGAAACGTTGGATTTATTCACAGCTTCATCTTTCTCCTGACTTAAGTCATTTGTGGGTGAAACTGCCAGTGCGAGTTGTTTATCAGGCTCTTTGCTTGGATATGATTTAGGTCGCATCAATTTAGATTCCTTTTTAGGTTTTTCTGACTCGATAATTTTTACTACCTCTAAATTACTATTTTTTAAAATATTGCTGTTTTCAATATCCTTAGCCTCAGTCTTTTTGGCCTTTTTAACTTTAACTACTTTTTTATTGACTACAGAAGAACTTGTTTTTGCGTTGTCGGCAGGCGGTTCATTTGCGTCAACCTTTTCTTTAGATTTCATCTTGAATTTTGAAGAATTGTCTTTGGTTTCCAAATTCAGCTCGTTATCAGTTTGGTCACGTTTGCTTTTGGCAGCTGATAAAATTTGAAGTTCCTGTAAAATTTTATCAGCGATTTCATTTTTACTCATAAATTCTGTTTTATCGCTGGAAAGTTCCCTGGGTCTAGAAAGACTTCGACGTCTTACTTGAGGCACTTCTTTCTCAACGTCAGTTGAATCACAAAATCTTTCTAGACTCTTGTTGCGTACATGACGAAGGTTCACTACTGGTTCATTGACATTTTGATTTAAGTAGCCATCCCTTTTTTGTTCTACAGTTCCCCAATTTTCACTTCTTCTATCTCTGCTTCGCTCACGGCTTTTCTCTCTAATTTCTCTTAGAACACTTTGTGTTTCTCGCTCTCTTTGCTTTTTCTCTCTCAGATATGCACTTTCTTCGCGTGGTTGATCAAAAAAGTCAGGCCTTAAAAAGCGCGACACTCTCCGTTGTGATGAACGTCGGCGAAGGGAGTTATCAGGAGTGCACGGAGGTGGTGACAGACAACCACTTGGTGGCCTTCCATATGCTTCTTTTGTGGGGCTGACGCATGAGTTTCGTTGTGAGTTTTCGTATATCTTACAAGATAATGCAGCACAATCCAAATCGCTCTTTTCATTCTTCTTTGTCACATATGGTGAATAATACTTATATTTATCGCTTACATCGCTGGAATATGATGAACATAGAGATTTTGTGTATTCATCGGAATTTTTGCATACACTTGTACTTCTAGATTTTGTGTCTGTATCATAGTCGCATCGACCTCGACTTGTGCTTTTTCGGTACAAGATACTACTTCTATCAGAAGATTCCTCACGAGAACTATCACTTTGTTTTGGCAGTGATTCCTTTTCTTTCGTTGAATCGGAAACAAGTATTTTATTGTCATTGACAGTTTTGTTATTATCTAATTCTCGTCCGCCACTGTGGCTTCGTTTATAAATTTTAACAGATGCCGTTGGGGCATTGTTTTGCATTGACAATGTACGTGAAAGTTTACGAGCTTGAGTTGGAGGAAGCTTCGCTAATAATTGTTCCTGAAAGCATTTTGGAAGGCCCGGAGTAATACTAGATAGCGTTTCTAGATCTTTTTTTGTTAGTCGAAGGCGCGATAAATCTAAATCTGCTAAATCTAGAGCCGCTTCTTCCTCTTCTTTTACGTCTTCGTTCATGCAGCCTTCCTTACTCGATGCAACTTGGCGATTTTTTATTTTATTTTTTCCTGGAATAAATGTTATGAATATTTTCTAGTATTTAAATAACTATAAAACACCAATTAAAATAACTTACTTCTATCCTTACCTCAAAACATTAACTTACCGTGGATTTGTAATCAGTCATTTCTCATTTTAAAATTTTCTTAACGTTAAATATGACTTGAAAAGTAATTATTGCAATTTATCGGCTGAAGTATAATCGAAGATGTTGCTAACAAAATTTGAAAAGCAAAAAGGTCGTGCAAAGGAAGTTTTTTAGTATTTACTATCATTTGTCATCCTAAAATTTTTTTTTTTTTAAATGCTACAAGACCTCTCTGGGATTACCGCTCAACGCACAAAGATGTAAAAACGTGATTATTTTTTGTTTTGAATTTAAAGTTTTCAAATAAACTTCTTAATAAGTGCTTAAATTTATTTGTCGTGCAAACCGCCAAACGCGAAATGTCCTCAACGAAAAGTATCAATATTTTACTCCTTTATATAGATAAAGTTAACCTGCGACCAAATCTTTCTTATACTCAAATTTCGTTAAGTTCTTGATAATCAGTACTAGATTATTCCAGGTCTTTCATCATATTCTTTTCCAACTAATTTGCTTGTTTTTAATCAGTTGAGGAACATGTACGAATTCTTGAAGTAGACAAGAGCTTGTTTTTGGGTGCAACACAATTTTATAGAAAAACCTGTCAAGCCACGCACCATTCTATTAGAAATTCCTGGATACCTAAAAAGAGGTACTGAGACTTTTTCCTTTTTTTTTTAATTGAAAGAAGAGATGGAGTTGGATCAATTCGTTGAGCGGCACGACCACCATGCCATCCATGGGACCCGGGTTCGAGACCAGATCACCCCATGGGTTTTTATTAAGAAATTAAAATAATCCACTCCGTCTCTGGGCTGTTGTCTAGCTCGCAACAATACAAAAACAAGACATTCAAGTTTCCTCACTTCCCTTACCCTAATTCCCTTCCTGACAAAACCATACTAACGCATCAAAGGGTTGTCCCCTAGGACTTGGCTAGATCGTATAAAAGAAAAGAAAAAAAGAAAAGAGAAAAGTTTAAAACTTAAATCAAGTTCTGCTGTTTAAAACAAACATTTTGAATTTAAAAATCTAAAATATGATTTTTAAAATGTGTACATTTTCATTTAATTTGCAGCGTCGAAATCGAGTGCTTTGGACAAGTATAATTAGCGTTGTCAGTGATGAATCAAGTATCTCGTTTTTATGATTGATTAAAATATGTTTGGTGGTTTTTATTTCGCAATGGAGTGCCACAAACAAGGTATTTTAGTAATTTCTAACTATTCTCCCCATATTTGCTGGGCTTCATTTTAATTTTAATGATTGCTAGAACACTATTTTGTAGTACTTTTCCAGTCCGGACCATTAAATGACAATCTGTATTTTTGAGCGACGAAAAATACAATTTGGATAAGCAAGATGGCTGACAATATTATTGGTATGATATACGCGATTAAAAGGAAGTAAAAATGAGTAGAAATTTTTGCGGAGAGGTTACCATGGAAAAGTTTCTTTGATGTGTGTGCCTCCGAAGATAAATGCAGAAAAATATGTGGAATTATTGGAAACTGTACTAGATAAGTATCCAGAAGTAATAGAAGATCCAGGCCTTATTTTCAAGCATGAGAATGTCGCTGTACATTTCTCCAAAAGAATAAAGAATATGTTTTACAGTCACGAATATAGCCGTTTTAGACTTGCTATCATATAGTCAATATAGTGTAATGGTCCGTAAGGTTTACGACAATGTCAAAAAATATAATAGCCTTCCAGAATTAAACAATGCATTAAAAAAAGCTTAGATTGTGTAGTTGTATCTTAACTTCACGCCAATTAATAAATTCAAGGCCAAATTGGGTATTTGCAGTTAATGAAAATAAAGGATGCACATTTTAACATCTGATTTATAAAATAAGTGAAGTTTTTGTTCCTTTATGTAAGTGTGGATTATTTTGTGAACACATTTTAACTACAAAATAAATGACATATTTTATTCACTTTCTGATTTATTGGTTTACTTAGACTCTACCAACATTTTTCTAGTTGGCTTTAAATACTTTCGCTCACTGTATGTTAAAAATGATATAACATAAATTAAAATATCACTGAATGGAATTAAAAAGTTTATTGAATCACACAGCTGCTCGAATACTCAAGCCTTAAAATGATATTTTGGCCAGTTCTTTGGAAGTCAATCAAACATTTCAATCGAACATTTAAATTTCGGTTGTAGTTTCGGGGTCTCAACCAATTCGTAGAAAATTAAAATTAGGTCTAATCATTACATTCGTCGAAGCGAAAAAACTTCCGAACGACTTACATTTTTTGCTGCATTACAAAAACAAATATGTGAAGTTCAAAGTGTTTTTAGCTCAGTATTGATATAATTCTGACTATAAAGCAAAATGTTCGCCTTCGGTCAACTAGAACCTACCCAATTTCAATTTACAAAAAAAAGTATTGTAGTTTTAACTTAAATTGTCACGAATATAGCATATATTCAAGCAGAACTTGTTAGATGGTGAAAAATACAATGCTCTGAATGAAATTTCTTCTAAATGGAATCTAGTATGCGCGGAATAGAAATAAAACTAAATATTATTTTATGCCTTTTATCGCTTTCAACTTTTTAAAAATAATTTTTTTCACTTTTTTGTGTCTTCAGATATGTTACTCGAAAAATGGTGGACAAAGTATTAGTAGTGTATTATAAACAAAAGAGACAGAATCAGTCAAAACCGACCACTTGCGACGAAATTAGTCCCCTTTACATATCCTCCCTACATACGCCTTACGGAAGCCAGGTCACCCTAAACCGAAATTTTTGTCAAAATACGATGTTTATTGAAACTAATGTGATTCTATAGCTTCAGATTACTTTCACCAGAGATAACTCTTCTGAAAATGCAAAACTATTTTTAAGAAGTTTCGGCGACGGATAAAAAATTAATTAAAATTAAATTAATTTCAGCTGAAGCTTCCGTATTACATTTTTGATGCAGTGATACACAATTCATCAACATAATTTCCAAAGTATCATCAAACAATTCCTTTTACAGTATGTTACAACTCACGATTCGTGCAAGATGGATGACTAACTTCTTAGAGTGATCTCCATATTTTATTACATTTATTAATGTCTAGACGAATCATGTATTCGTAGCTTGAAAGAACTTTTGCCCGCTGAATATGTGATCAATTAACATATTTTTGTGACCATTGGACCCATTTTTTCTTTTGAACAAAGTTTAAAAGCGATTTAGGGTTGCTTTGGAAATGAAAGTGTTGAT